>BSBM01000030.1:25375000-25922500 GCA_027924585.1 Larix kaempferi | reverse complement strand
TCTATACATAAACTAATGTTTACGACCATGAGACACTTCTCAAGAGGTTTGGCCCTTGCACATGGTAATTTCCAACCTTCAATATGATCTTACCCATGTTGCTATTCCCAAGACATTTCTGCCTGAGATATGAAACTCCAATCAGCCAAACACTAGTAAGTTCTTCATGTACATAATAGTTTCATTGCTGCCACAATCATTGAAGTAATTTTCAGAATTATAACACTCACTAGTTCAAGCACTTTTAGATGTTAACATGTCATATCACAAAGCTTCATCAACTTCATGTGAATCATTATCACACTAAAATTGAAAGGTACAATCATATCATTTATACAGCTATGACCTTCCACATAGCATTCTGGCAACCCATAAAACATGACTATCTTCTTCATGCACTCACTCTCCTGCATTTATAGTAGCTCATGGAATGATTCTAGAATTATCATCAATTCATCATTTAATCCACTATTTAATTTGCAATAAAACATGCACCACAATCATGCATTCATGGAATGTATCACAATATGTGCCCCCACAGTCATTCTTGCACATTTACAACATTGACATTACCTTTTAGTGTGCATTTACTTCATGCAACCAAGGATTTACATAATCTTTTAATGCATACACTACTACATTTTTATCCTTTAGGGGGGGTTGTCTTCTGCCCCCAAAAGTGATCTACGGGGGGGGGTTTTCGCTTTGCGGGGGATTTTGGAAAAATTGGCCCTAAAGGCACCGATGTTAAAAGTTTTTCCCTTTAAGGGTGGTTTTTTATGAGATTGGAACCGCCCCAAAAAGTCACTTTTTGGGGTGATTTGTGACCCCCCTCGTAGAGGTCTACGGAGGCAGTTTTAAACCCCCCTCATAGACCCTTTCATAGAGACCTACGGGGGCGGTTTTGAATGCCCTTCATAGAGACCTACGAGGCCAGTTATGAACCCCCATCATAAGCCCCCTCATAAAAACCTACAGGGACGGTTTGGAATCCCCCTCGTAGAGGACTATAGGGGAGGTTTCAAACCCCCCTCGTAGAGGCCTATAGGGGTGGTTGTTACCCCCTTCGTATTGTCCTATAGGGACGATTTGGAACTCCCCTTATAGAGGCCTATAGGGGCATTTTAGAACCCCACTTGTAGAGACTTATAGGGCCGGTTTTGAACCTCCGTCGTAGAGGCCTATAGAGGCAGTCTGAAACCCCCCTCGTAGAGGCCTATAGGGGCAGCTTGGAACCCCCCTTGTAGATTCCTATAGGGGCAGTTTGGAACCCCCCTCGTAGATGCCTATAGCGGCAGTTTGCAACCCCCTTCATAGATTCCTATAGGGGTGGTTTCGAACCCCCCTCGTAGAGAAATATGAAGGTGGCTTAGAACCCCCCTCATAGTGACATATGAAGGTAGCTTAAAACCCCCCTTGTAGAAACATACAAATACGGTTTGCAACCCCCTCTATAGCCATAATAAATCATAATAAAATATATTTTATTAAAAATACTAATATTGCAATATCAATAGGGTACAGAGGAATCGAACCACCATCCTCTTGCTTGTAAGGTAGGCACTCTCCCATTGAGCTAGCACCCTTTAACAATATTAACAGTATTAACACAATAAGAAAAGACAATAAGAAGATGGGCAATATTAACACCCATATTGCATTATTTTTAAGTCTAAGTAAAGACAATAAGAATGTTCAGGAGATGATTGTAATAGGATATCCACATGTACCCAAATATCTACAGATTATCATGCAAGAGCATCCTTCTCTTTACAATCCTCACAAGGCATAAGAACTATAATTCCAAACTTTTTGATTACTAACTAAAACAACAAAAATGTTGAAAATTTTTGCATACAATTTGCAAACACAAATTTCAATCATGTGATATGCATTTGATAACATAGTGCAGTGATTCTTATTGTAGACATGACATATATGCTAGAAAAATGCTCGCCATTGGAAAAATTGGTTAAGTATTGAAAAACGGGCCTAAGTTCCTTGTCATGCTCTCAAATCCAAAATGGCAAATATTGAAAATTAATTCCTTCATAGCAAATCCAAACGTCAAAAACTTTGAGGATACATGAAAATACCAATATTGCAATATCAATAGGGTATTTTCCAAGACTTTCCTGATTACATCCAGGAATAGATAGAATTCTAACCCTAATGTACAGGTTTATCCCTTATGGAAAGAGTTAAAATACATCATGTATATCTAATCCAACTAAGAAATAACTAGACATACTCGTGAAGCTGAGACAAAAGTTCATAAATGGGACTAGCATGTTAAAACTACAATTTACACAGAAAGCAAGCTTGGCAAGGCCCACGACCTTGAGTACTTTTTTAATCCCACTGCAGGACTACAGTAACTACATGTATATACATGAGAAGAATGTCACTCATCAACTTCAAAATAAAAGCAACTTTTGCCAACCCTGCAGAGCTTTCAGAAAGCTTGTCACTTTCTAATTTTGTTGATTCAACAAGCTTTGCTTTTCTTTTTTCCTTTGGAGCAGATTCATCAACCTCCATGGCTGTTGTTGAACCTGTGCATTCACCATCCTATGTTGGTGGCGGATGGTGCAATATAACCTCTAAAAGTTTATCTATAACTTGTCTAAATCTATGAGAAAATTTCTTTTGACCCTTGGTAGATTTACCCAGCCCATCATGTGGCTTGCTTACATGAGGCAGCCGACCAAAATCAACAGATGGAACTCTTGCTTCAGTCTGTCCAAAACCTTTTCCTTTATTCTTCTCCTTCAATTTCTCCTTCTCTTTACCTTTCTCCTTATCCTCTTTCTCCTTTGACAAAAGGATATTTGGCCTTCCTCCCACTATCTATAATTGATAAACCATAGCAGCAGCCTCCATAAAAAATGTTGGATCTAGAGAAATGACTGGAGCCACAAACATCAAAAATGTTCGAGGAGAAACATGACCACCATGACGATTTAAAATGTTCATTAGAGTCTTTTGTATCTCTACCTCCATTGCAATCTGAAGAGTCTGAGGATCCTTGAGAAGATGGCATATAATAGCTACTACCACACTATCGAAACCTAGGAAAAAACAACTTATAGGAAGACTCAAAAGGGAAGACAATCCACCTCTCTCTAGAAAATGCATTGCCATGGAATGCAACTTTGTTATTATAGCACACAACTGAAGAACGGCCTATACTATAGCTGCTGGAAGGTGTAGCTGCAAATAGTTGCAAGAAATATTCATTACTCTATGTTGTTCATCTGTTGTCATGTATCCCAAAGGTTTTCCTAAAATCTTCATGAATGGACTATTTCCTTTGATGTTGTCATCCAAGGAAGACTTTTTACTGTTATCCATAGCACCTGCACCAGCTAAGGTTGTATCTTCATAATCAGACACAACTGAAGTTCCTCCCATAGCTAGAGTGTTCTAAACATCTGGAGTAAGCTGGAGCTTGCATTGCAGCATATGGTCAAGTATAAGCTGTAAGGAAATCACCCACTTAGGAAATGAAACTTTTCCCCTGTCACGTAAATTGGCATAAAATTCATCAATAAGTCCAATGTGACACCACCAAGTCCATTCTCTACTCCTATTTCTCTTGTACCACTGTATTCACTCAAAACTAATGCCAAAATATGAGAAATACATGATAATATACTAGTGTCTTTTTCAGATCCCTCCACCTTACAAAGCTTTAGTTGTTGAATGAGAAACCTTGAAATAACTCTTAGATGATACTGGCCTTTGTTTTGGCTGCACAATGTCACAATCAAATCAGTCATGGAAAAAGCAATGGCATCTGTACTTTGCAGCAGATTCATACACGTGGTTAAGATATCCTCAACGGGGGGATTTTCTAGAGGCTTCTCTTCATAAGAAGCCTTTTTTCCTTTTTCATTAGCATTGTCATTGGGAGACTCTAAATTACCCAGTGATAAGGAAAGAGCTTGGGCAAGTTCATCCTCTTCTTGTGTTGGCTGTTCGGGATGACTGAAGAGCCACTCCATAGCTAGTTCAACACTATTTGTTTAAACATGCCTCAATGCTTCCTCTACCTTATACCTTGGAAATCCCATGTCAACCATCATAGAAATGGTAGATTGTCACTTTCATTCATTTTGTCATTTTCAGTTTCCATTCCTCACTTTGACATAAATGGTACTATCCATAGTAAATGACCCGTTGCTTCAAAAGGTAGAATCATCAGGTGGATGACCTCTAAAACGTTGACCTGTGATTCGAGGAATACCTTTTCTGCTTCCTTTGGCATCACTGTTAACACCTAAAAAGTGCTCACTAGCTCATTCCCTTATTCACATGACCCATTTGTCCACTTTTCCACCATCTGAGCCTCTGAAGCCAGCAAAAGGTCATTAAAAGACCTTAGTACACCCCTTTTTCCCACTCAAAAAGATTATTTTTCCTAAAAAAACATAAAAAACCCTCAAAAAGGGTCCAAATTCCCAAAATATTAAAAAGGGAATAAAAATATTAATTTTATTCAAAAAAAGGAAAAAATGAGGGAAAAGTACCTAAACCATGTTGGTCAATACCATTGGTTTCCACAAAACCATAAATGGTATTCCCCACCACCAAAACCTATAAAAAGGTGGTAGGGGCTCCTCATTTCACATCCATCCATATTCTTATCCTCATGCTGCCAAAATATCCCTTGAGTATTTGGCCATTGTAGCAACCTTGGAGAAAGGACCCATTGGAGATTGGAGCTGCTCACCATTGTAGCTATTCAAACAACCTTCATCACTTGGAGGTATTGTTCTTGCAAGCATTGGCTTGCACCATTCTCAATACAATTTTTTTTTTTATCCTTTCTTGTTCTTGTTCTTTAATTAAAAAATGCACATGCTAGTTTAGTTTAGTTTAGATTTAGTTTATTGTTATTTATTTCTATTGAAACTGCTGCTACTAGTCAGCAGGTGCCCATAGCACTAAGCTTGGTTGCAAAACCAAGCCAACAGTTTTTTGGCGACTATGCTGGTTTTTTGAATCTTTAAATCTTACTTTTTGGTAGTATTTGTTAGTTTAATTCATAGATCTTCCACCCTAGACAGCAGATCCATTGCTATTCTAGATCTTGGCCCATTTTTTAGCCATTAACAGCCCGAAATTCTCAATTTTTGGCTTTTTTTTTCGGCATCCGTGTACGGCGTTCGCCTTGCAGCTTTTCGCCCAACAGTCGCGCGGCTCATCGCGACTGCGCAGCCTTTTTCTGCGCGGTTCACCGCGGCTTCGCGGCCATTTAGCGCGCTACACATCACAGCTTCGCGGACCTTTTTCCGCGATGCACATCGCGACTGTGTGACGAAATCCCGCGCTGCACATCGCGGTTTCGCGGTCAAAACCCGCGCTACCCATCGTGACTGTGCGACAGAAACCCACGCGGTCCATCGTGGCTTTTCTGTCAGAACCCGCGATGCTGATTTTTTCATTCGGCCGAATCGTTTAAAAAATTAATTTCTTACTGTACTTTCTTCCCACATAGCACATTTTCCAATATTAGAAATTCTGCATATTTTACAGCCATAGAAAAATTTTACTATTTAAAATGCACATGTGAAAAAGTCTTTTTAAAAATTTTCAAGAATTGAAAGAAGGATTTCTTTTTGCATTTTTATCTAGATTTAAAATTTTTGTTGTTTACTTCTTTCAATATTTTGCCCATAGCAATTTTTGAAAACGAAATCCATTTATTTCACAAAGAAGTTTTATTATTTGCTTTCCTATTTGAAAGATCCTTTGTTTTTTGAATAGTCTTTGTAAAGCATTTAATTTCCATTTATTGAAGAAGTCATTTATTTGCCTTTTATTTCAAAAGATCCTTTGTTTTTTGAATACTTAGCATTTACTTTTTCAGTTTCAGTTTAAAATATCACACGTGCACCCACTCAAACACTAATTTTAAACTGAGCCTCAAAACTTACCCTAATTTCAACCCACTTTTAACCCCACTTGGGGAACACTAAAAGAACTTTGTAGCTAGGTAGTATTGAGGGGATAGGTGTTCCAATAACACCCCTCCGTTATTACATCTGAGACATAGTTGTTGTCCTTTAGGGATCTAAAATCTCTTAGTATTTATTGGCACGGTCACAACCGATTTATGGGAAGGCCTCTCCCCTAGGAGGGTTGAAGTCGCGAGGATGGTTCCGGAAGCCTGAGTGGAATACCGAAATCCATTCAGTAACCGAAGGGCCACCAATCGCAGTTCTCGGGATATCCCTGTATTGGGATATTGCAATCAAGGACCAAACGACAGATTTACCTTTTCTCGACGTGTCATGAACAGAGTATCCTAGTAGCCATTCTTTAGGATTGATTACCCAGTGTCCCTCCCGGTAGGGGGATATCGAGCCGTTGACTCAACACTCGATATTGTCTGACTTGGATTTCATCACCTTCCAGAGAATATAGTTTGTTGATTCACAATACTTTTAGCTAGCTGTTTGCATGATTCAACCCACCTTTGGTCTGGTTACACCTATTTTTTCTAGAAGTTGTTTGCATGTTGGTACTCTGACCATTTTTGCATCCCTCCACTTATTATAGCACAGTTGCTATAATAAGTGCCTTTTTGAGGTTGATTTTTTGGCCTGAGAGCCTTCATTTTCACTCCCCTTCTTGCACCCTTGGTTGCATTAGGGTTTTGAGTTTTTTATACATTACCATTTTTACACATACATATTTTTACACAAAACTTATTTTCTCACCATTGAGAATTTTAGACGCTCTCGTCGTCTACAGGGCGAACTCCCAGAGTTCAGTCTACTTGGCTCGCCACGTCACCGATGTCGAGCCTCATCCCTTGATTTGACACATCGTCGGTCATCCAGACAATCATCCGATTCTGACACGCCTCACTTCACATCTGATTCTGAGGCAGAATCCGAAAACCCCACTGCGTTATTTCCAACCAACCTTATGGCTGGAACACCTTTTGACCCACTCTTTACCAGCACCATAGGTGAGACATCCGCAGACCCTGTTACTACGGTGCCATCCATGGAAGCAACCACCCCCTTGGGTATGCCAAATATGGGCAACACTCCACCCTTATGAATGCCCAACACAGGGCCACCTCCTATTATAGGAATCCCCCACATAGGGCCACCACCTGTTATGGGTATGCCCAACATAGGGGTCACACCCCCTTTGATTCCCACAACCCAGATTCCAGGAATCACCACTACTATTCCTAACCTAAGTGTAACCCATGTTACACTTGGAAGCGTTGGCCCACACCAGACCACACCTATTGGAGGACATATACCTTCCATCCCTAGCATACCTTTAGGCGCTACTGGACCCCTACATCATACCACCATGACTAGGCATGTCCCAGTCCCAGTCACTACATCTGCTAGCTTACCGTACATGGCAAGTCTAAACTTGCCAGACTTAGCTAGGCTCACCAATGATCCTATCACACACGATCCTGCGTGGCCTCACATGCCCACCAAACTCCCCTCGGACATCCCTAAGTTTGAGGGCAAGGCAGGTGAGGACCCCCAAAACCATATCATGTCCTTCCACCTATGGTGTTCCTCCAACTCCATAGTGGATGACTCTGTCCGCCTCCATCTGTTACAGCGCACCTTCACTGGCTCTGTAGCCAAGTGGTATATCGAGCAACCCCATGGGACGCATGCCACCTTACCTCCCTTTCCTCGACCTTCCTGTAGTTCTTTCAGTTACCTGTCCGCTATGATGCGGGCATCCAGATCCTACTGTCTTGCAGACAGAACATGGCCACCCACATCACTGACCACATTCATGAGTGGCGTCGACGCCGAAGCCTCTGCAAAATCAAGTTAGACGACCATATATTCCTAGATTGGTTTCTAAAATCCCTTCTCCCTCTCATCACGAAGGATGTGGCATCCGAAATACCCCAGTCTAAAGAAGAGGCCATCCTCAAAGCCCAACAGTTTGATCTCATTTACGCCCAGTCGAGTTATCTGTATACCATTATACCAGACACCCCTCGGGGCGAGTCATCCCAACATGATGCGCCGGGGGCATCCCATGCCGCTAATGGCATCATTGGTCGTATGGCCTCACATCCCCAACCCTTTTACATTACACATCCTAGCCATGGTCCCGACCTTTCGCGGGCTACATCTCAGTCTGGAGCAACCAGTTCTTATGCTTCCATGGCACATCACCACCATACCCATGGACCTTCATGTCCACCTCAGTGTTTTGGTCATGCACCACCTGCATACGCCCCCCCAGCTGCACCTCAACCAGTGTACTATCCACAGCAAGCTGTGGCAGCTAACCCAACACCTCCAATAGCTCAGGGTTACCAACAACCCCAGCAGGTATCTGGTCCACTTCCAACCCCACCGGTGTATTATCGACCACAACCTGCTCCCACACCTGCGGCAAACCAAAATCCTCCCACTGCTCAAGGGCAAGTGTACACACAGCACAACCAGCCCCAGAACCAAAACAACCAGCGCAACCAAGGTGCACAATAGAACCGTGGTAGAGGTCGTAACCGCGGTAATAACCAACAACATCAGCAAGGTCCTCCACCTCCCAATCCTTCGCAAAATAACAATGCTACTCCTCCCAACCGCAATCCAGATCGGAAACCCAAGCAGCCTAGAAATAATAACCTCAGAACAAACCACCCTTATTTTATCTGTGGGGTCTATGGTCATTACACACATTCTTGCCCACATTTGGAGCGAGCTCGGCAACTCTGGACTGACGATGCCCATCGTCAAGGGCAAGTGGCTCCTCAGCCGCCACCCAATCCTCCACCACCTCAACATCAACCCTTGGTGCTGCAAAACCCCTTTCCAAACCAGGGTGTAGTGTACACTCAGCCGTTAGCTCCCCCTCAGGGCAACGTGCCACCACAATAGATCACTTATGCAGCCCCTGATCAACCTATGTTCGATTCAGGTACTCACCATTTGTTGATGATGTCGACTGCCGATGCCAACCTCCAAACCCACCGGAACCAATATGGCTCCACTTCTGAAGCCCCTCCCACCGACAAGAACACTAACGTTAATCCCACAGATCAAACGTTACATATACCTCCGTCTCCACTTGATGGCACTTCCAAAGCACCTCGCTTCCCACTTCGTCGCATCAACAGTAATCCCAATGCTCGCGCTGCGTTGAATGACAACATTGTCAACGACTTAGCCCAGTCTCCTGCAGCCATGTCTGCTTTAGAAGTTTTGAAAAACTGTCCTTCGCAGCGCAAGACTTTACTCTCTGCCATTGGTGCCATTAACCCCAATGATTCACAGCTGATCGCATTCGATTCAGACCAGTCTGAACCACGACTGCCTTCCTCTTTAGCATTCCAAGTTTCCGTTTCTGTTCGGAATCTTGTTATCCATCGATGCATTATCAATGAAGGGGCCTTTACATGCATCATGTCCACATTTGTTTGGCAGAAGTTGGGATCCCCTACTCTCCAGCAGTCCACCACTGCATTGCGAGCCTATGACGGCCGTTTGGCACAAACCCAAGGTCTATTAGCTAATGTCCCCGTCCAGCTGGCAGGTAAAACCGTCCTCATTGACATTGAGGTCATCAATGCCCAACTCGACTATAACCTTTTACTTGGTCGCAGCTACATGTATGCCATGCGGGCGGTCGCCTCATCATTTTTTCATACCATGCAGTTCCCCCATGAGGGACGCGTGGTCAAGGTCGACCAACTCACCTACTACGATCCCAAGGCCCCTGCGACACCTAAAAATGTTCTCCCCATGGTTGAACAACCTGTTTGTGGTGCAAATACCTCATTCGTTTCCTCAGTAGGACATGGACTATACTCCGACACGTCGATGACTTCTACATTCCAGGCCATTCCACCACCGTTACCGGAGACTCAGGTCGCTAACCTCTGCACTCTTTCACAAACACTCGATAATCAACCCTCCTTATTACCCAAACCACCATTGGCCCCTAGTCACATTGGGGTCACACCCATCCACACAATCCCCTTTCTATTTCCTCCTTCGGGTGTAGTAAGCACCCCGGTTATGGCTACCCTTAGTCTACCCGGGTTAACATTGGGATTACCCGTGTGGTATATTACGCCTCCCGTTCCCCCGCCGACACCAAATGTCATCCTGCAACCGGTGCAACCCATTGTTACTTCTACCCAACCACCTCCCGGTATCAATACTCCTTCGTCATCGACGAATCCCCCTCCACTCATCAGGCCCACTGGGGGAAGAGGCCCACAACCATACACTGTGGTACCCCCACCCAAAGCAATTAAACCTCCCCCTGTGTTTCGTGCTCCTCCCAAGTGCTCTTTGTGTGATGAGTTAGGCCGTCCAACTCATCAGTGCCCACAGTTACCTGCCTTACAGGAACATATGCAAATGCTGGACGATGACCCCAACATCCCGGTTGTCAAAATTGACCCAAACCCCATGCCTCGTGACAAATCACTGTGTACCAACCACCCATGTGCGATATGCGGTATATACGGCCACTACTCACATCACTGTCCTGACATCCCAGATTACAGAGCAGTTCTCTACGAGATGAATAATCTGGACCTTGAGACGGCACCCCCTACTATTGAGGAGATCTACCCTCCCCCATCATCCTCATCCAGAGAGATTAACACAATTTATATGATCTCTTCGACCACCACTACCTCGTCACCCGATTTGACCACTCAAATCTCCTGCAGTGACGACAATATTCTAGAGGCTCCTACAACCCCTGATTATCCTTGGGAAGACATGCACCATCGTTCACAATTCCTCCCAAAAGAGACCTCATCCACCACCGCTACCCAATTTGCGGTTGAGTCCAAAGATTTCCTTCCTACTGAAGTCGACTGGTTCAAGGACCCTATTCCTACTCCTGACGCTTTCGAGGACAATGACATGGCCAATATTTCTCCCGTCATCCACATCGACATCTCTCACCCACCTGGTGCCCTTCATACCATTACATTAGGAGCCTCCCACAGTGAGCACGAAATTAGAGAATACAAAAAACTGTTCCAAGAATTCACTGATGTCTTTACTTGGTCAGATACAGAAATGCAGGGCCTCAACCCCGCCATCTATACAATCTCCACTGGATACCCCTCTGTCCGGTTGGCCCCTTGCACAGATCCCGTTCACACACATATTCCACTCTGCTATGGCGGTTTCGGCGATGGAGAAAGCCGTTGGTCCCCCAATCTGGCTTCCGCAGCTTGGGTAATATATTCCCCTTCACATGAGTTGATCCACATCGACGGAGTGTGTTTAGGTGCTGCCACCAACAACCAGGAAGAATATGATGTCGTGACCGGTCTCCTGGCCGTGGCTCTCCAAATGAGCATACGTCACCTTAACGTTTTCTTAGACTCACAACTCCTTGTTTCCCAACTTAACAATGATTACCAGGTACATGATCCCTGCCTTTTCAGAAAATTCCTGCGCAATAAACAAATGGTTAGACGGTTTGAATCCATTTCATTCACACATGTCCCAAGAAACCTCAATAGTGTAGCAGACCATATGGCCAACAACGTCCTGGACTGGCACACCAATCACATCATTTCATAACCAAAATGTGCATCCACATGCATAACATGTGCCTCCACAGGCATATACAAAAAACCAAAATGTGCATCCATGTGCATAACATGTGCCTCCACGGGTATATAACAAAATGTGCATCCATGTGCATAACATGTGCCTGCATGGGCATACAGGAAATCAAAATGCCTCCACGGGCGAACATAAAGACAACAAGTGCATCCATGTGCATACACGACTATATATCCAAACATATATATACATATATAAACCGTGATAGTCAACATGTCATAGGTGCCCTCAGCACAAAATATACAAAAATACATCAGCCGTACAAAAGGTGCTTCCCCATATGCTCATCGGCATTTGGGGGCAGATACATCTCATCTAGTCATCAGGGTCCCTGGGCTCCTCTGGCGCCTCCTCCGTGGGCCCCGTCGGATCATGGCGAGCCCGAACTCTACACTCTGCTGGCCCTGCCGGATCATCCTGTAGACGGATCCTCCTCTCAGGCGGACCTGCCAGGGCATCCCGAGCACCATCCCTATGCTCGGCCACAAAAACCGCTGTCCTCAACAAGAGCGACCGCCACTCAGGTGGCGCACCAAAGCAACGGTCCACAATATCCCCGTCCAAGTCTCTCTAGCCATCCTCGGGGAGTCCAGCTAGAATCATGTCGAATGTCTGTCTGACACCCTCTATGGTGTCATCTCGACGGCCAACCCCTCGCCCACGAGCCGCAAACCCTCCACTGCGCGGAGGTGGTACTGCTGCAACCACCATCTCCCGCCCCCGACGAACCACATAGTCGGCCGGCGACACTGCACCAACATCTGCACAATGAAAGTAAGCCATCATATGCATATCTAACTATAATCATAGACAGATAAATCAAGCAACACATGGTATAGTATAAATCAAAAAACACAAAACATACCGTTTAAACTCCAGGCCTGTCCCGGGGCACGAGGCATCTCTGGGTCGCCTCGATATTCCATACCGGCATATGGGAAATCCTCAATCAGCAGGGGCACTTGCTCCCACTACTCATAGACCTCCTTCGTAAAGAAACCGCGGACACCACCGTTGCCATGAGGCATCATCTGCCCCCACCGTATCATGCGAGGCTCACTCACCAGACCATCACGAATGGGCACCCGTGGTCGCAAGGTCGGCACCCGCTTGAAGAAAAAACAACATAGAAAAGAGGCATAACAGAACTCAACTCCCTCTCGACTGGCCTTGTCCAGATCTCTCCGGACACCAGCCAGAAACATCTGCCCCCAGGCATAATAAGTCCCCCGAAGAACAGAGTCCACCAACATCGTTTGTCCCCCAGAAAAATGATGTGGCGCAGTAGCACCCAATATCCGCAGAACACATGCCCTAACGGTCCGCATATCCCACTCACGTAGTGATCGTAGACTAATAGAACTGTTCTGCAAAACGGCATCATCAACACAAAAAGTCTGTAGCAAATCCTCCATGTCTACACCTGGCGGGATCCTTGGCAGCAGATCTCCCACCTCCCCTAACCAAGGCAACCCAGTCAGAAAATAAACATCCGTGAGGGTGATCTCTAACCTCTCACCCCCAATAATAAAAGCACCCTCTGTCGGCACCCACCAACTCACTAACTTGTTCAGGAGCCATCTCACTGAACGAATAGGTGGGATCTGAGAGAACTTCAAGAGTCTGCTCACCGCTAGAGTCTGCCGCACCCCGGGATCAGTCTGAATCCGCACCATCAGATCACCATCTATCTCCCGCTCTCGCCATGAGGCCAATGGTCTCCTCAGCATCCTGCCAGCAAACATAAGAAATTTTTAGCCCCAGCACAAAATTTTTTGCAAAAAATCCCATCACGGCTTTTCCATTAAAAGCCGCGATGATCATCGCGGCCTCCATCCTAAAACCCGCGATGAACATCGCGGGTTTTGGTCAGACAGACGCGATGAACCTCGCGACTATCTCTGATGAAATCGCGATGAACATCACAGCTTCCAACCTCATAGTCGCAATGAACATCGCGACTGTCCGCCTAAAACCCGCGCGGTTCATCGCGGGAAAAGACCCGAAACCCGCGATATTCCATGTTGGGAGGTCAACGTGGAATTTCACGGCCTTCGGGGGCCCACCGCCAAACAAAAAATACATAATTGAAAAGGCTAAGGCAAATAGGGTTACCTGAAACTCGCAGAATCGAAAACCAATGGTCAAATCTCCCAGAAATCGAGAAAGAGCTCTGACTGCTCTGCCAAACTCGCACGTAACAATGACACGTCATATGGGCCCCATGCCTCATTTATAGAAATTCCACCATTTTTCAAACCGCCATTCCGGTCTCATACGATGTCCGTTTCTCAAACCGTTGGTACCATTGGAATTAGCACAGCGAGAACTTCATGATGGATTTTTCCTTTTTCTGTTTTCATCAGGTCCATTTTTTGACCATTTTTGGGTGCACTCGTCGCCTCGATTTACGTGCCGCATTGGCCGTCGTCCATTTTGGACAAGTCTTATATCGCCGGATTTAGTTTTCCGCACTCGTGATGATGCTTGAGATCATTTCTTGCTCTCACGCCTAGATTTTTTGGGCATTTATTCCCATGCCCCCTCGTCACCTCGATTTGCATGCCACATCCACCGTTCTCCATTTTTTACAGTCTTTATATCGTCGGATTCAATTTTCCGCGCTCGTGATGACGCTTGAGATCATTTCTCACTCTCACCTCTAGATTTTTTGGGCATTTTTCCCATGCCCCCTCGTCGCCTCAGTTCGCGTGCCACATCGGCCGACGTCCGTTTTTGGCGAGTCTTATATGGCCGGATTCAGTTTTCCACGCTCGTGATGATGCCAAAGATCATTTCTCGCTCTCACGCCCATACTTTTCAGCCATTTTTTCAAAATGCCCTCTCATTGCCTCGATTTGCGTGCCACAACGGTCGCAGCCCCCTTTTGACAATCTTTATGTCACCGGATCCAGTATCCCGCACACATGATGACGCTTGAGACCTTTTCTCGCTCCAATCTATCCATTTTTGTTCGGTATAATATTATCCCTTTTTCAGGCCGAGCAATCCCTTTTAACGAAAAAAGGCACTTAGGGAGTTTCTGTTAAGCTCTTTTCTGACTCCTAAAACAATGAAAAGATCGCCGAGCAACCTTGCTTCCTTTCATGCTCACTAAACGTATCTGAAAGGGAGTCTACCTGGTATAAGTTTACCCCTTTTCCGGACCTCGTAGACTAATTACGAAAAAGGTATACTCTAGTCACATCGGCTAGAAGAGTTCTCCATCCGCATCATTTTATGCTTTTTCGGGCCTTGGAGACTAAACTTACGAAAAAGAACACCAATGGAATCCACTTACCGCTTTCAGACTCTCTAAACATGAAAGCGACCATGAGTAATCACCATCCTGGGCTCGTAAAAACCAACAGGATAGTAGTCACAACCACTCCAGAGTCTTCGTATCGCTCTCAGACTCCTTAAAAAATGAAAGCACCAATGAGCACAAGCAGTCCTGGGCTCACAAATCCACAGGACAGTACCATTTCAGAGCACACTTTTATCCCTTCTTGGAGCTCATTAAAACTATGAAGAAGGACCCAATGGTGCTTCTTGGTGCCACGACAGATCACATCTACTCATATGGCAGCTTCCCCATTTTGGTCGCCTTTGTTCAGAGTATTCTGCAGTATCTCACCCTGAGAACCCCTCGACAGCACCCATCAGCTTGATTCCCCCCCAGAGTCAATACATACCCTTCAGTCCTTAAAAGCAGTGATATCCACAACTACAAGTCAACTCCCTACATTGCCAGGTCAACCATGTCATCATGCTCTGAACAAAGGAAGTTTGAGTCTACCCACTATATGACCCGAGTTACTTCCCATCCCCACAAGTATGTTAGCCCTACCATCAGTACTACCACACTTCAATTCTACACCTCGCAGTCCTATCAAGGAAACATCATTGCCTTGTTAGTTGCTGGTCTTCCTCTGTCGACGACAACCAAATTTATTCCAGAGGATAGACCTAGAGGTCCTTGTGTCTTGGACTCACCAAATGATGAGTGCCTACGAATCATTTCGAGAAGAGTCCTCAGTGCCTCTCCAAATGGTTGTTTCTCACATGCTCGACTTCAACACCTTGATCGTATCGTCGACACTCGCACAGGGCATTGGTCCACTCAGTTATTAGTGGAAGACCCCGGATACCTCCTGACTCCTCCACACTTGAGAGTCTACCTATGGATACAACCAGTTACACCTTTTCTATAGATATTCGGGTTGCGCATGGCGACAGTATTCAGATGTACACCAGATTTATACTCCCTCGAGTATACAGTCACATATACTTCCCAGAGATGGCTCATAGCCATGCCATCCCTACAGATGTTGGACAGCTTTAGTTTCAATAGTTCATCAGTTATTCCAGTGTATCAGTGATTGAGATCAATCATGTCATGATCATAAGTACATCCCAAAATAATGTCCCCTCTGGACCATTATGATGTACTAGTATATTTTATATGTATTAGATCCCCATTCCTGGGACTAATTGTTATGTATATGTCTTGATACGAGCATGGGTATGCCCACCTCGTCCATTATCAAAGATTATCCCTCATTCATATTGAGGCCATGTGATATTTGTTTATTTTTTGCAGCTTCCATGGGACGCGGATCCAGTCTCCAATCGGTATTTTCTCCTCCCCAAAACCCCAGAAAAAAAGACAAAAGAACTATGATGTCTATCGGCCATACGATGAGCTCATGCCCTCACACATCAGGGGGCAATCTATTAACACCTAAAAAGTGCTCACTAGCTCATTCCCTTATTCACATGACCCATTTGTCCACTTTTCCACCATCTGAGCCTCTAAAGCCAACAAAAGGTCACCAAAAGACCTTAGTACACCCTTTTTTCCCACTTAAAAAGATTATTTTTCCTAAAAAAGCATAAAAAACCCTCAAAAAGGGTCCAAATTCCCAAAATATTAAAAAGGGAATAAAAATATTAATTTTATTCAAAAAAAGGAAAAAAGGAGGGAAAAGTACCTAAACCATGTTGGTCAATACCATTGGTTTCCACAAAACCAAAAATGGTATTCCCCACCACCAAAACCTATAAAAAGGTGGTAGGGGCTCCTCATTTCACATCCATCCATATTCCTATCCTCATGCTGCCAAAATCTCCCTTGAGTATTTGGCCATTGTAGCAACCTTGGAGAAAGGACCCATTGGAGATTGGAGCTGCTCACCATTGGAGCTATTCAAACAACCTTCATCACTTGGAGGTATTGTTCTTGCAAGCATTGGCTTGCCCCATTGTCAATACATTTTTTTTTTTTTATCTTTCTTGTTCTTGTTCTTTAATTCAAAAATGCACATGCTAGTTTAGTTTAGTTTAGATTTAGTTTATTGTTATTTATTTCTATTGAAACTGCTGCTACTAGTTAGCAGGTGCCCATAGCACTAAGCTTGGTTGCAAAACCAAGCCAACAATCACCTATGGCAGAGTATACATGGGTAATAATGGAAAGCACAGAGGTAATCAAAGATGGACTACAACGACAAAAAATTGGATTGTTCCAGATAGGTAGAACAACATAGAGAACATAGGCTTGTAATGTGCGGAAAAAAGCCACTCGGTCCCTTGGAACAGTGAAACACCCTCCAACAACTGGTTGCATTAACAGTTGTGATGCAGATGGCATAGTTAACAGCAAAGAATAATTCACAAGGTATTCCAAGAGCCTGCAGTAGCTTCATAATGTTTCTAACAACCAAGGGGCATGCTATAGCTTGTCATTTTCATTCCCTTTGTCATTTTTAGTTTCCATTCCTCATTGTCACATAAATGGTACTGTCCACAGTAAATGACCCGTTGCTTAAAAAGTAGTCAAAAGACTTTTAATTGTACCATGAGCATAGAAACAATTCACTACTTTTGTATTGCACATGTGCTTACGGTTGTCATATATAATTGTTGTCATGTCATCCACAACTTTCCCCAAGTACCGTCACTTTGAAGAAAGTGATGATTCAAACTTAGATGAACTACAATTCTCATCCACATCAAGAATGCCATGAAAATTTTTGGCAAGAGAAACCACCACGCTCTTGGATGCCCCACTAAGTGATCCTACTTCATCACGACATCGATTGGGCACTACCAATACCTTTACAAGAGTCACATAGAATGATTGCATTGCAGTTTCCACCTTATTCATAGTCTCAAAGTCAAGGAGATTAGGTGATTTCCTTTTAATTTCTTGGGCTTGAGATGTTTCACCTACACTTACAAAGCCTCCAATGTCAACCTCTGATGCATTTGCATGTCACCCAAGCCGAGCAAGACACATTCTTGAAATATCTTCAATACCATGGTCCCTTCTTCTATGGCAATGCAATCTTGTTTGTATAACAAAAAGATATTTAGGTTCAATGGACCATTGAGCAGCAGATCCATTCCTCATAGACACTACCGACATTAAACTAGTGATCCCAAAACAATGCGCTGGTTATGACACCACAATGAAAAAGGATAACATAAGATCAACCAACTTAAGAGAAAGGATAATCCTACGATAAAATCAAAGTTATATTTAGCTTTTGTTACAACTGCCTGACAAAAAAATCAGAAAAAAAAAAAAAAAAAAACAACTATTTTCTAGGTTATCATATTTTCAAGTCCTACATTTCTAGGAAAAATGTAGGAATCATAATTCTGTAAATGCCAATTCTGCAACACTACCTTGGCAAATCCATGAAGACAAGATAGGAAGAAACCAAATCTCTTAGTCTGGAAATCATGACTTTCATAGAGAAGTAGATTATAAGGCACCTACAAACAAAATTACCTAGATATGGATGGCGATGTGGTTTGTAGCTGTATTTTTGGGGTGTGGAGAAAAGTCTATTCCATTTAGAATGAATGCACCAAAGGGAAGAAAGAACTCACGGGATTGAAAGAATTAGCAAAGCCACCATAGATTAGACATGAACACATCTAGAGGGATGATTGGCAAATAAATGTTGGCTACTTGCATGCTGTTGTGCAAAACCTTTAGCCAAAAGAATGGATATCGATTACTAGTCCCATCACTGATCACCCTGGCTGTATCATGTGGAAAATGGGATCTGGAAAAGGAGTATTTTTTGTTCAATTAGGGATGCACTTGCTACTTAGAATTTTAAATTTTAATTGAACCCAATATAAAAAATGGGATGCAAAAATTCCTATTGAAACCGAAATGCTTTCCTAAAACTAATTGCTTTATCTAGCTATTTTGACATTATAAATTGTTGACTTGTGATATGCTACTCAATACAACATGGCATGACTCTTCAATATTCAGAGAAAAGCAAGCAAATATGGAAAAAACTTGACAAATAATCTAGAATTAGATTAGAGAATCATGTTAAGAGTTTCAAAGAGGGGGAAAGCATCTCGTTGCATGCTAGAGTTGGTTGAATACAAAATATTTTCAAACCGCCACTTGATGTTTTCCTTTCAGAGCAAGGTAAAGATAGGGCTACCCAACCCAAGCATTTTCAGATTTGGCTATTTATTTAATCTTTGCAAGTTTCTAGAGGTTCAAATTTCATGGAGCATCAGTCATTAAGGTCATAGTCATTCTGCATCCTTCCTCTTCCTTTGGAACTGAACTATGTCCCTTGATAATATCTTATAGTCCCTATCATGGACTCACTTCTACCTCTATTCTTCCCTCTTTTCCCTTCACCTCTATGTCCATTGACCCTACCAAAGTTTCCTCTTTCACCCTGGTCACCTTCAAAGTTATAGTGTTTCCTATTTCGACCTCTTTCTCTTGAGTCAAATGATGATCCATGAACATATTTATTCATACTTCCTCTAAAAGAACGAACCTAACCTCTATTGTTATAATTTCTTATGGCACTATGTTCATTCTCAACATCGTAGTCATCCTTAAATGTTCCTCTTTCTCTTGAACTGTAATATGGATCCGAACGACCCTAAACTCTGTTGTTCCAATTCTCCCTTACTCCTCCACATACATTAACCCTCCTAGGATTCCTTTTTGCACTATGTTCATTCTCATCATCATAGTCATCCTTAAATATTCCTCTTTCTCTATAACTATAAGATGGAGCCAAACGACCTTGACCTCTGCTGTTCCAATTTCCATCTGCTCCTCTATGAGCATTAAAAATCCCATGATTCCTTTTTGCACTATGGTCATGCTCCACATCACAATCATCATTAAATTCCCCTCTTTCTCTGGAACTGTAAGATGGACACCTCATAACAAATCCTTCACCTTGGTTTGTTTTCTGATTTGTTCTTAAGAGATATGGTACTTCATCATCAGATCTATAGGGATGTCCCCCAAAAGAATCACTCAGATATTTTCTACTGCTTGTTCCCCATCCTCTTCTCCCTATAGGTATGGATTTGTTAATAGTTTTCCACTTTGTCCCATCATTATCATATTCAAAAGAGTCTTCATCATCATCAAAGTTAGAAAATCTGTCAATTTTTCTGGACCTTTCTCTTTGGCTGGATAGCAATGGCATCTTAAAGGTCTAAGAAGCCTTCCCTTGATAACGAGCTAGATGATCATCATCAGAATTGTATCCTGTCTCATTTATTCAAGAATTGATAGAAGGTATTTTATCTCTTTTATATGCCATTTTGTTGCTTGTTCCATTCAAGGTAGAGTAACTAGCGTCTTGATCTTCATCTTTATCAAATTCACCAAATTCATTGAAGGAATCCAACCTGCTATTTGGGGACAATGGCCTCCGATCCATTTCCAATCATCTAACATTGTGCCGTGTTTTCCAACTTGGAGTCTCATTTTGGTCTTTCCTACTTTCATTACCATGCCCTATTTTGCAACCTGCAATCGCATTCTAGTATTTCCTCCTTTCATTACCATGCATAGGTAGGTCATCAAAGTTGAAAGAATCGTCATCAAATCATCTATAATTTCTATTTCCTCTACCATCATTCATTAAAGGGATGTTAAAAACTCTAGATTTGCCTGCATTTTTGAAGACAACAACTTCATCCCCATCTGATTCATCATCGTCAAATTCATCATTCCAGGATTTCGAAGTGGTAAGTAAGTCAAAAGGCAGTTCCAATCTTCTATATGGAAACCTTGATTCCTGAGAATGAGATGACACCATTTGGGTAACGCCTGCCTTATCTTCAAAGAACATAGAGGAAAACTAGTGGGTTTTTAGTAGTAAAATCTATTGATTCAAAGGGTGGGATAGAGAAGAACATGGTTGGCGAGAAAAGGAAGAGGAACTCCCACAATCTGAGGAATGTATAACAAACAATTGTGCAAAAATGACATCGTTTAAATAATTTATGTGCTAATGGTATGCCCCTATATGTCTCTTGCAACAAGATCTTAGATATTTTATATGCTTGGAAAAAATTATCAGAATTATGAGCACATTGCACTGTCCAGAAAGAATTAAGAGCTCTCCAAAAAGTAGAGAATTATATGATCCATCAAGTATCCTTCAATGGATAAAGGGTGTTCCTTCTTTGACTTGGGTTTTGTGATTTTAAGGTAACAAATATACAAGTAGACTAATGAATTTTCCAGTAAATATTTCCAAACTTGATATGACTTTATAAAATGTAGATAGTTATTTAAAGGCTTTCTTATCAAGGTTTTCTCTATTGCTCCCTACCTACAGCTTGTTTCTTAGTTGCTTACTTTGGAATTGACATATTTCATGTTCCCTATTCCTTCAATTGCATTCCAAAGCTATGATGTCTATGGTTACTAGTGCAATAAATCCAGCCACAAGGTATTTCTACCACCTGCATTCCAAAGTTATGATATATATGATCACTAGTGCAATAAAATGGTCACTGCCTATTTGAATTTAACAACAATTGATTGGATTTTGGGAACATTCCTTGGTTTTCTTATGTGTAATTTTTCTTTGAAATGTCCCAAAAAATTAAAGATGCAACCTAAGTCACCAGAGTATTCATACTATCTCAACACACCCAATACACAGACTAAGGTAATATGGAATAACAGTTCGATTTCACTAAATCTAATTTGTTTTAATAACAACTAAGGAATGTGTAATTAAATATTTAGACACCACAAGAGCTTAAGATGTAGAGGCTTGAGCTTCCTGCTTTATTCAAGCTCATCATCAGTCGGATATGTAGCCAAAATTGGGGAAAGGTACCATATCCAAGGAGAGGGCCTCAATTATTTTCAAATAATTCAACTTCCCATAAGTTATGGTTAGTTTTTTCGTCATTAGTAAATAAGTTTATGATGTGAACTGGCATGTGTTATATGAAATACTTGTAAAATACAAAACTCTGAACAAAACAATCAGCTTCCCATTGTACCCTTTCCACCAGCGTTCACTACACCATCCATCTTCATCAGTTTATCCATGTCCATTTGAGGTTCCATACATAAAGTGTGTGATCAGGCATGCCCATCATTTTTAGGATGAAGATATGCATGGGAAAAAGAAACAAGATTATGATAAATTTTTTCTGATAATATTTTACACACTTGGAAATTGATTTCCCTTAGAACACAGACAATACTTGAATGGAATCCACTAGCGGTAAAAATGTAAACAGAAAACTGAGAAGGAAAAAGTTAAATGCATAGCAAACTAAGAAGGAAACTGAGATGCCAATATGAGCCCAACTGTAGGAAAATTAATCACCTCAAATACATAAATGGAAAGCATTCCTTTTTATGTTAATCTTGAGCCCTATCTGTTACTAGTTGAAGAAACTACCAACTACAAACAAATTCCCTTGATGCATTCAATGTGAAATGGTTGTAATGGTTCCTGCATAGATGTTTGCTCAAATGATTGGTTACAGAAACATAAAAAACAGGAAAATGAACAGTATTTAGTAATGAACATGACAGTTATGTAGTTGAATCTAATTTGATGGCTTATTTGGAGGAATCCTGTTTGGATAGCATAAGAAGTTTTGGAAGATGCAATTGTTGATAAATATATGAAACCCCATTTAGAGCTTGGATTGTAGCTGGATAAGGTAGGGAAATTTGCAGGTGGGTGGAAATCAATACTTGGAAAGACTATAAAGTGTGCCCTTGCATAGAAAGTTGGTTGATGATACGAGGGAACAGATATTGAAGTTCCAAAGAAACAATAATGGAAACAATAACATCAGTTTATGATGTAGAAAAAATTGACCATTATCAATGAAGAGAATGGATGCTTTAGACTTGTAAGAAAGAAAAAAAAGAGCAATATGCAAAGTTGCATGGGCATAAAATCTATTAAGTGTTAGATGGGAAACTTATTCAATTTTGTTGTTCCAGGTAAGATTCTGTAGGAGGTTTGTTTGAAGCTCCTAAATATCCTTTGATCCTTGCCTTCGTTCCAGAAATCAAACCTCCAAACATAGAACTTCCCCATTGCGCCCAACCATTATGTGTTTGATTATTACTAACAATACTGGATGATAGGTATTTTTGTTCCTCTTCCAACAAACAATCCAACCATTTTTTTCCATGTACTCCTTTACATCCTCCACACCCTGTACAACAATCTCATTCGGTGGTGTCATGAGGGGGTTTTGATCCAAGTTGAGTTTCTTCAAATTCTGTAAACATCCAAAAGAATATGGTAGTTCCTTGATTTGATTGTTGCTAACATCTAACTCAACAAGATTTTTTAATTCACCAATTGATTCTGGTGACTTACTAAATCACTAAAGTTGCTGCTAGCATTGAAAACTTCAATATTTTTCAAATCTACAATGGAATCTCATAGAGACCATAGTTCATTGAAATGAACATCCCAATACCTCAGGGATTTCAGTTCACAGACATAAGACGACAGAGGCCTTAACTTGTTTAATTGAACCAACAGCTTCTGATGATTGGCAAGCTGATGGCCAAAGTTGGTTGGAAAATAGGCCAACTAGTTGTAGCTAGAATCCATCTCAATCAACTCATTGCCATCAAAAAACTAAACTTTAAGCGGGAATATCACAAAATATACAGAACCATATACAACAACAAGGGAGTAATATAAGCCAAATATAAATCATGAAACTTCAACTTTAGAGTATAAGTAGACATTACCTACACATCGAAATGCTATATGCTAAACGTTTTAGTTTGTTTCTTGAAATATTCAAGAATTTTAGTATTTTCAAAAGTCCTAGAGAATCTGGCAAATAGACCAAGACGTTGCTACTCAAATCCAATGTTCCAGGTTTACAAGACCGACAATTGAATTTGTAATAGCCTGTAGTTTTACATAGATATAAGAATCAAACAATGGAATAAATCATCTAGTAAATCATACAACACACAATCGGTCTAGACTCCAGACAACTGAAAGTTTGGTAAAGTAGCATTGCTATGCAATTTTTACAGTCATTGTAAAATTAATGAGAAGGTTAGTGATTTCATATTGACTCCTTGAGAATATAATCAAGAAAATAGACATCCATTAAAAGCATGCATAGAAACAATAAGTTCATTTTGGGCAACTTTTACATTGGCTACAACATTAATAAAAACTACAATGATTTGAGGTTGAGTGACCAAGTTTAA
Organism: Larix kaempferi; assembly: GCA_027924585.1. Taxonomy (NCBI): domain Eukaryota; kingdom Viridiplantae; phylum Streptophyta; class Pinopsida; order Pinales; family Pinaceae; genus Larix; species Larix kaempferi. The sequence goes on along the minus strand of BSBM01000030.1, from coordinate 25,898,356 downwards.
TCAATAAAATAGACATAAGTTAAAAACATGAATCAAAATACTAGTAAATGGTATTTCCTGTCATATGTGATCAAATAGCCTCCCTGTTTCCCTATTATATGTCTTTGTTAGATGATGAAGCTAAATATATTGGTTTCCTTCTAAAGCCAAATCATTATACAAAATAAGTCTAGGGATGGTTAATTAAAATAGTCGAAAAGAGGATAAATTGTTGGTCATTCAGATGGCTCTCTGCTAGGGGTAGACTGGTTCCTAGTTCTTGTGAGTGGAGTGCTTCAAAGTATAACGGTGTATTGGTCTTCTCTAAATTTAATTCCATCTTCAATTGTCTCATGCATAAGAAGAAGGATCTTCCAGTTCCTATGGCCTAGCAGGTTGGATGTTACTAAGTTCTATCTCTCATCATGGGAGAGTATTGCTCTGCCCAAAAATTTGGGAGTCTGGGGCCTAAAAAACATGGATTGGTTTAACAGAGCTCTTTGTGCCAAAAGTCTATGGTAATGTTTGTTCGTTGAAGGTCTGTGGAGTAAAGTTATAAAATCAAAGGATCTCAATTCCTTTTCCCTAATCCAATGGATATGTGATTCAGTGAAGATTTATCACAATGCATCAATTATATGGAGGGGGTTTATACGAATTTATCCTATTTTAAGCAGGTTTTTTCAGTTGGAAGATTGGACATGGAACACAGATATTTTTGGGTATCGATCCCATTTTTGGCCTTTCTGGGGACTTCTCTATGTATTTTGAATTACGATCTGAATTATATAAGAGGAATATATTGGTCTTATCCTAGGTAAATAATAATTTGGAAGAAAATGATGCTTAGTGGCACACATTCAATCTACTAATATTACACATATAAATAATTGGGGATTAAGTCAAAGTTTGGATTCTGAAAATTACTTTTTGTTTGAGAAAAATAATAACATTAGTAAAAACCCACAGCAAAAGAGGACGTTGAGAACCTGAAGTGCATCGATCGGCTGGATACTATCAAGAACTAATAAAAAAGCAACCAAAAGAGTAGAATCCCATAAGTGTGGCACCGATCCACATGATAAAACCATAAAAAAACGTAATATGTAGCCAAATCTAGTGATCGCTATGCTCAGAAAACAAAATCCTTAAACTGATCGGCTGGATACTCTCAAGAACTAAATAAAAAAGCAACCAAAAGAGCAGAATCCCACAAGTGTGGCACTGATCTACATAATAAAACCATCAAAAAACCTAATATGCAACCAAATCTAGTGATCGCTATGCTTAGAAAACAAAATCCTTAAACCGATCTACTAAACTAAGTGGAGAGTTTCGTGTAACCCTCCAAGTACTGGAAAAATTGATGAATCGACGGTTTCTTCTAAGTCTTGGAATAAACCAGAAGCTATGGAATAATTGATAGCTCTTGGAATAATATGGTTACCTGGAAGTCAATACTCAACCCACAGAGGTAAGAATATAGTCCCTATTCACAAATCAAACCACTAATATAGTCCACGACCTATATATTAGAGAGTTAAGAGATAGACTCACATCATGTGTAAGAGAGATCAGCGGCCTCAAGCAAATGTCCACAACCTATCTAATGGAAAACAAATTGTGACTATTTTTGTTTTGTCTTCATTAACCTACACATAAGAAGATTCCAAATGCTTGCAGCTGAAATTGTAGATTGGCGTGGATTACACTGTAATCAAAATCCCCTTCTCCACTGGAATCAAATTCCCCTTCTCCATTGGAATCAAAGTCCCTTCCACCCTTCTGCATTCACGCCAAAATGATATTTGTTTTGTGTTTGTTCAATTTAGTTATGTTTAATTTATTTTTATTTTTTTGCTTTTGTTTAGTTTTTTTTTCAGTGAAAAAAAAATGTTAACTTGTTATTTTGAGAAATAAGACAAGGTTACATCAGAATATACAAAAAGTTAGGGCTTTGCCTTACATGATCAAACAATCCTAAAAATACTAAAATAGAACCGACCCAATATAAGCAAGGCTGTCGGGGAAAGGAGCATATGGGTGCTTGCTCTAAAATCGTTCTATAACAAAAAAACCCTTAGTCCAAAAAATTGGGATCTGACAGCTGAATCAGAAACAACGAACCCTGCCTTGGTCAACGAATCAGCTACCGTATTTGCCTCTCGATAAATGCAATGACAAGTGATGAGGTCAAAGGTAGATCGCAGCTGATTCACCTCCTCCATCCAAGGCTCAAGAAGGATAACTCTTATCACAAAAATACCATTGAACCAGCTCACCACCAATTGTGAGTCTCCGTAAATGGTCAGGGTCTTGTACCCTTCCTCCAAGCAAACCACAACACGCATCTAAGAGCCAGGAGCTCTGCCTTTAACCCATCACCGCCTCCTAACCCCACCTGTAACAAAAAGCTGTGTGAGTTGTTGTACTGAATCTTGATGCCTCCGCCATAGTTTCCCCTTTGTGAAGCATCGTCGAAGAACCCATACACTATACCTTCCTCCATGGTAGGATGAGTCACCCTTCGGCTCTTAACTTTTCCCTTCCTCTCGGGGTACCCGTTCTATTGGTACAAAATGTTGTATATCGTGTTATGACCACGGGGGGGTGTTTTCAAAAATCCCAGCATTGCGGGCTTTCCAAACACCAGCAATCAAGAAAAAGGGGATCATCTTGTTACTGCCATGAACATTGATCCAATTGTAAATACCATCTTCCAAATCAGGTCCCTTCCATTCATTCGGAGCATACATCCTGTCCCGAATGGCTTGCCAAACCGATTTCACAAACCTACAATGAATAAATAAGTGTTGTATGTCCTCATTATCGGATCTGCATAAGACACACCTGTTGGGCCCTAAAAAGCCTCGTTTTTGAATGTTGCACCAGGTGAGAATTTTGTTATGAAAGCATAGCCATAAAAAAAGTAGGAGCTTGTGAGGGATGTTCCAGTCCCACAGTCTCATATGCCACCATCGTGAAGTAGGAGGATTCGACAACTTCCTTTCAAGAGAGTTATATAAATTTTTCACAGTCAGAGTTCCTTTTGATTCGAGACCATCCCAGGTCAAGATATCGTCTTCATTATTAAGCTTGATCCCTACTGATGAAAGGTTGGCTAAATAATTCCTCCAAGTTGGGTGCCAGTGCAAAGGAAGGTTTAGTTTTTCTGCCATAAGCCATCATTCGTTGGAAAGGTCACTACGATCTGAGTAAAATTAAGACAAAACCATCATCTTCCACTCCTTAAGCATCTTAATTAAATCATTGGGCAGTCTATAACCTCCACCATCAATAATGAATGGGTCGATCCCAATGAACAACTCAGCTCCATTACCAATCTTCCACTTTAACCAAGGCCCAATGAGATAAAAGGTTCCGTATAAGCTAGACCAAACAACAGATGCTCGAGGGGAGCCAGACTGATGATTCTTCAACCATTGAGTAGTAGTGAAAGTTTTAAGGTACTTAGTGCAAATAACCATGCTCTAGAGACCCTTATCTGTCAACGCACTCCATAAACATTTAGCCAGCATCGCCTCATTAAAAAGCTCTACAATCTTAATACCCTAGTCGCCATGATCCTTGGGCCAGCACAAAATTTTCCAAGAGCTAAGATGCCATTTTCACAGCTTTGGTTTACCAGACCAGAGTAAATGAAATAGTTTTCTCCGCACCTCGTTGAGTACCGAAGTCGGAATCTTCCTGAGACCAAACAAGAAAATGGGTGATCGAAGTCATCCTCCCTCCCATTGATAACCACCTTCCTGCCCAGTAATGAATCCTACAATCGATCTTATGCAAATTCACCCCCAATCCACCTTCCCATAACAGTTAGGTTTGAGCTGGTAACCTAAATACTTGTTTCCCGATTCAGGGTGATCGAATGCATAAGGGAAAAGTCCCTTCATCTCCTCAAAGAAATTCTCCTCAACCCCATTGATCAAGAAAGAAGACTTGGTGAGACTAATGGCAATCCCCAACGCCATGCAAAAAGAATCGAAAATATCCTTATACTACATCCATTCTTTAACAGTGGCCTCACCAAATATCATTACATCATCTACAAAAAGCAAATGCGTGATTGAAATATCCTGAGAGATTCTTACCCCTTTTATGCACCTAACTTCTTTAGCTTCCAGGATTAGTCAGCTAATCCCATCAATCGCCAAAATGAATAGAAGGGGGGATAAAGGGCATCCCTACTGGATCCCCCTGCTGCAAGAGAACATAGCCGTGGGATCTCCATTAATGAGCACTCCAAAGGTGGTGGTGGAGATGCATGCCATAATCCACTGAACCATGTTAAGGGGGATGCCTATCTGAATAAGAATAAGGAGAATATATGACCAATCAAGCCTATCGTAGGATTTCACCAGGTCCAATTTAAGAATAAGGGTGCTGATATTCTTGACCTTTATAGAATGCATACCTTCCTGTGCAATGCCCACAACCCTTATTCTACCACCCTGAGTGTCGATGCCTATTGAAGACTACAGGATGAGAGTTATTGTGACGATCCCCTCCCGCATGTTTAGAATGACGTTTTCCCTTGGCGACTGTGTCCTGCATTCAATTCTGCCACCTTCCATGAGGATGACAGACTGTAACATTAATGGTCTCGGCTCTTAAAAACATCCTGTCGATAGGTATTCCGCTTCTACCGTTGATTTTTGGCTTGTCTCTGAGGATTATTTTGTAGAGCTTGAGATCTTAAGGGTGGCTTACTCTGCGATACATAGAGCCATTACAATTCGCAATAGGGGGTTCTCTCGTTGGGGTAGTGGCAAGAAAAGCTCCAGCCACAGGCCCAAGGTCACCATGGACTGGATGGCCATGGATGGTTATGCTCTAAGAATGTCAGCAAGGACTCAAAGCCTCATTGATGGGTGGGAGGCTCATAGGGTGGCGGCTCTCCTTGCCTCTCCTAGCAATGGGGGATCCATTAACCATTACTGGTTGCTCAAGAACATGATGAGCAACCTCATAGAGGAAATCGAGTCTAGTTGGCAAGCCAACACCAGTATTGTAAGGAATATCAACGCAAATCTAAAAGAGGCGGTGGACCACTCTACCATGTTGGATGCCAATATGACCTGGGACATATTCACCCTGGGAAACAACTCTAAACTCGCCAAGCAAAAAAACAAGGAGGTTGAGGCTCCTAAAGCTCCAGCCACCGGGTCTACAAAAAAAACATTTCGAGGTCAAGAAGAACAAGGGCTCAATTTCTGCAACCCCTGCTCGTGATGTTGTTCGTGGTGCTGCTCGTGATGCTGCTCATGATGCTACCTATGATGCTATTCACGACATTGTGTGTGGTGCCTCTTCTAATGACCCATGCTCTCCAGGGTCACCCTCTCCAACTCTGCCCCCTCCGGGCATCTTTGAGGATTTCTATGTTGCCTGCCCCATCCTTGAGGAAAAACCAGAGAACTCACCTACAAATCGCTAATTGGAAGGTTGTTTCCCTTTGTAATCCTTGTGACTCTCAGCTTCTCTGTTTTTATTTTTGGTATAGCTTATTTTATAGCACTATCAGACATTATGAATATTTATTCTTGTAGCAAGTCCTAGCCTTTTTATGGGAAAACCATAATCACAGGGTCTATATTTAGTACTATGTCAGTCATTTCAGTCTTTTTGAGAAATTGGGATAGTGGCTTCATTATCTGAGGCCTCCCCAATTTGCAACAAACTTTATTGTTCACAATGTATATTCTGTTTATGTTAATTAAATTTCTACCTGCAACTTACAACAACAAAAAAAGGGTTTCCATGGAAAATATATCTATTTGCATTATGGAAATGCCATTGTCGTTCTTTCTATTTTGCTTAAGAATACGTATGAATTGCTTCACTTCCAAAGGTTTAAACTTACATATGGATCAAAGTAAGGTCATTAGCGTAAATGAGGTTCCTTCGCTACAGGGTTTGAGCTTGTTTTGATTGAATAAAACATGTTTATCTTGGGTATATGCAGATAAACATGGATTCATTAATGCTGAGATGTGACACATGAGGGGGTATACAATTTACTAAATTCTACAAATCATTTTCAAAATCGTAATTTTCCATTGTCGGAGTGACACAACTAAAAATGACCAATTGTTATGTGGTCATTTTTAGTCTTGTTACACCCCATGACCAAATTTGGTCATTTTTCTTGGTCTTTTTTAGTTTAGTTTTTATCCTGTGACCAAAAGTGGTAATTTATCTTGGTCCTTTTTAGTTAGCTCACTTAAAATTTATCAATTTTAATCATTTATACCTTGAAAAAACTGTGGTGACCAAATTTTTTGGTCTCCTGGTCACTTATCTCTCATTTTGTACTAGTGGATAGGCAATAAATAATCGACACAGATTCTCCTTTGGGAAGTATCCATTCCAGAGAGGTGGCCACCACAATTACTGCTATGGTAGTCATTCAAGACCTCTTCAACCTCATCGAAAGTTAGGCTTTGTTGTAAGATAGTATTGACTCCTCATTGATATAAAACATTGCTAATAAAAAGGTATCAGGGGATTTGTGATGATTTTGACAACAATAGTCATGAGAGAGACGAGAAATGAACTTATGAGTGTGGAGGTAAATGAGGATGTGCCCATACCAAGGTCCATCCAAAGAAACGATGAACAAATGTTCATCTGAAATATTGTGATTGGTACATGGATGATTAAGATCGAAAGGTAAATCCAAAATGAAGTTTGCTACGTCTGTAGCCTTTTTATTCTTTGGGGTCATGAGGTCAGGGTCATATTCTTGAAGGATAAAAATCCACTTAGTGACCTTGCCTTGAATAAGGTTTTGGATCAAGAGATCAAAGATGGAGTTCATATTTGCAACAACTTTGGGTTTTATCTTAAGGATGTAATGACAAAGATTCTAAACTGTAAAAATGACAGCTAAGGCTAGCTTCTCGTCATGGTTATGAGTCTTAGGGCCTTGGACATGGTTAGGTAAGGAAAGTTGAACCTCGAGCCCTAAAGGAATCTTCTAGACATCTAATGCCAAATAAGTTTCATTGAACAACTAGACATGGCCTCACATTGAGAGTATCTTTGGCCTATGATTGGGGATGTCAGTTCCATTTGGTGGTTTTGAACACTATGTATGTGTCTTATGGCCTTGAAAAAGACATAGGGAATAAGGCCATTCCTTAATCCATAAGCAAAAATTTGAGAAATCCAAAGCCATGAATAATTCCTCGAATCACCACATTTGACTTGCCAAGGGTATCCTTATCCTTTGATAAATCATGCAGCTAGTTCTTTCATGTCAACATTTTAAGCATTACATATTGGTCTCAAGACATTGATATGGTCAAGGAAGGAAATCCAAGCCTTATCATATAAATAAAGCTTATGAGCAACCAAGGCCAAACATGATTCCACCCAACCTCTTGAGGGTTTCAAATTAGTCACTTTAGGTTACAAAAATGACCTAAATGGTAGTCAACATAGCCTAAATGTTTTATCTCATAAATGAAATTCTAGGAATCTAGCACTAAACAAAATGTCTTAAACACCATACCTAACCCTGATACCAAATACTACTATGAAAATACTCTGAATGCTTCCCATATCTGTAATAAGAGGATTGAAATTTCCCATAGAGTCTATTTGTGGTGATATTGTTTAGGTGTTAGAGGCTATGGATTAAGGTTGAGAGTATTGAGGTAGAAAGTATGGTAGGTTATATATGTTTAGTACCATTGTAGTAGGAACATGCACATGTTTTAGAGTGTGTGTTCATTATTAACATGCATGAATTTTAGAATGGATGTGCATTCTTGAAACATGTATGTAAAAATGGCATAAATACCCACCTCAAACTCTTTGAAAAATGCTCTTTTATTTGTAGGTTATATTCCATTTTCCTTGTCGAAAAATGGTTGTTACATACAATGTTTATGATATTTGTGTGATTGGAAGGAAAATATTTGTTTATTTCTTGTTGACAAAGCATGTAAATATGGTGAGCATATATGTAATCAATCAAGCATGTATTTTAGGAAAGTGTAGTATAGTGAAAGGCTAAATTATGAAGGAAGAGAAACAATAATGGTTGGTGAGTCTATAAGTATCTCAAGACCTCATGTTCTATTCATAATTCAAACTTTCTATCAATCAAATGATATTTCCATGCATTTAAGACATGGGAATCTATTGTTGCTAAGAGATCCAAGTTGTCATGATCTGCTTACTTTTGCTTGTGAATTTTTAACTTCCTAGACTCATATTCCACCACTTCATGATCACTCCCTAAATGCTCTCACCACTAGCATTTATCCATACCAGGAAATCCTTATCAAAGCAAGGAAGTATCATTATAGGTGTTGTCATGAGAATTCTGTTTAATTTCTTGGTATCTTTCTTCATGTATGGTTTTTCACATAAATTTGACACCTTAATCTTGTAACTTCGGCAAGGACCTTATAATTTTTTAGCATCCTTTGAAAAATCTCTAATAATATCCAACTAATCCAAGAAGCTTCTTACTTTGCTCGCATTCTTTGGGGTTGTACAACTAGATATAGCTTCGATCTTATTAGGGTGTATCTTTAATCCTTCTTTAGATATGACAAGCTTAAAATATTTAATCTCCTTCTTAAATAATTTTCATTTTCTTTACTGACCATATAGATGGTATTCATGTAGCTTGTACAACAATAGGAAGAAATGTGATAAGTGTTACGTTCCTCCTCATTTTGAGAATATATTAGGATGTCATCAATGAATACCAAAACACACTTGTCTAAATACTTTTGGAACACATCATTTTTTAATTAAATGAAAAGTATGGAGCAGTTGTCAATGCAAAGTGGGGAACTAGGAACACATAATGCCCATATATAGTTCTAAAAGAAGTCTTTGGTACACTAATTTCTTCTACTCTCTTATGAGGATGCCCAATACTTGAGTCGAACTTTGAAAAAACGTTTTCCCATTTGAGTTAATTAAGAGGATCATCAACTTGGGTAGGAGGTACTTGTTCTTAATTGTCACTTTATTCAACATTCTATAACCAATGCGCATCCGAAAGGTTCCATGATTCTTATTGACTAGCAATATGTGTGCTACCCAAGGTGATGAACTTGGTCATATGAACCCTCTATCTAATAATTCTTGTAATTGCATCTTGAATTCATCCAACTCATTAGTTTGCAATATATTCTATGCCTTAGATATTGGCATTGTGTTATGTTATGATTTATTGTTTCCATTGTTGTCCATTGGAATCCACTTGAGTCACCCTTCACATAAAGGGGAAAACAATGAGAAGAAAGGATGATGGAATGAAAATAACTAACATGTTGAAATTGGAAGGAAAATTTAAATTTTTGGTGTTACAGATCTCAAAATTATTGGTTTACATAACCTATAAATATTAAACCATGGTTGGTTTATTGGTTTACATAACCATGGACAAACCAACAACAACAATGATAAGGACGATGATGACAATGATGATCATGATGATCTCACATGTAGGCTAAATATTCTTATGTGTAAATATAGGTTAACATGCATGGACCATCAACCCCATGGAAAATTATCATGGCATTAGACCCCAAGGTTAGTTCATAGGACATGGTCTAGGCCACGAGAACCATCCTCAATGTTACAAGTATTGAAATGGCCACCATAAATAATGCCAGTAAGACACTTACCTAACACAACCAACGCATGTAAATGACTCATGCACTTGTCACACTTGATCCATGCAATGAATTCATGCATCTTGGAAGCATAAACCTCTAACCCCCTCACCTCATACCTAACCTTAACATCTAACCTTTTCCTCAGCCCTAGATTGTTGAAGCCTGCTCTTTTTCAAACTATACAAATTCCCATATGTTCTCTAGTTCTTCTCACAACAAGAGGATGAAGTAACTTGAGAGAGGAACCTCATGGCTAACTATTGTAGAATAGGGCATGATGCCCCATGATTTTTCCCACCAAGCATGGGGATTCTTGACCCCACTGGAAGTTCTCATCCCTCCCTCTTGAATGAAACTCAAAGCACTCAACCACTTGGACTATTTATCCATCAAGTTCAAAGTACACAATTCATTCTTTGTATACAATGCAAAAATCATTAATATATGTTAGTAATTACCAAGTAATTTGTTCACTATATAATCTATCAACTAAGTAATTTGTTCACTACATGAAATATCAACCAAGAAATTAACAATGAGGAATTTTGGGGGAGGTTCTAAGAAGAGCCCCCCAAAGGTGTTTTTGAAGGCGGTTATTTAAAAACCCCCTAAGAGTCATGAGAATTCTGATGAATTTTGGAGGAGGTTCTAAAAAGCCCCCCCGTAAAGGTGTTTTTTAAGGCGTTTATTTAAACCCCCTCCCCCAAACGTCATGAGAATTCTCATGACTTTTTTGGGGGGGAGGTTTAAATAACCTCCTTCAAAAAAACCTTTAGGGGTCTTTTTAGAACCGCCCCCAAAAGTCTTGAGAATTGGACTTTTAGGGGGGATTTTCAAACAACTGCCTCCAAATGTTCAATTCTCATGACTTTTAAGGGGGTTCCAAACAAACCACCTCCAAAAGTTCAATTCTCATGATTTTTAAAGGGGGTTTTGACAAACTGCCCCCAAAAGTTATGAGAATTGAGATTTTAGGGGGGGGGGTTCAAACAACCACCTCCAAAAGTTCAATTCTCATGACGTTTAAGGGGGGTTAAAAAAAAATCGCCTCCAAAAGTTCAATTCTCATGACTATTAGGGGGGGTTTTGACAAACCGCCCCTAAAAGTTATGAGAATTGGGATTTTAGGGGGTGTTTTAAACAACAGCCTCCAAAAGTTCAATTCTCATGACTTTTAAGGGGGGTTCCAAAAAAACCGCTTCCAAAAGTTCAATTCTCATGACTTTTAGGGGGGGGTTTGACAAACCTCCCCCAAAAGTTATGAGAATTGAGATTTTAGGGGGGGTTTTCCAAAAACCGCCCCCAAAAGTCAAATTTCAGGACTTTTGGGGGCGGATTTAAAAAAAATGCCCCCAAAAGTCCAATTTCCATGACTTTTAGGGGGGGTTTTAAAAGATTGCCTCCAAAGGTTTGAAAACAATTTTAGGGGGGGTTTTACCAAGACCCCTGCAAGCCAAAACTGCCCCTAAAGGGCTATTTTTTTGTAGTGATATTGATCCATGCATACTATGCTATCATGTCATGCATTCTTCCATCCAAACACATATGGCCTTAATAGGGATATCTCATATAGAATGCACTACTATAGCACTACCATAACATGACTATAAGTTCTTATTTTCCCTAGATATTAAATTCATAACTAGCATACACCAATTACATGGTATATTTCATATGATTTCATTCTAACATTTAAGTAGTTACATGGTAGAGGGTTCCTTGCCGTTCCTACCCCATACATCACCATGCCATGGTGGTATGGTATTCACATTTATGCACTATGCATTATCTAACAATATGCCTACTAGTGCATATCACTTCACCCATCTAGTCTATTGTGTTTTCAAGATTCCTATGCCATAGGTTTCTACGTACAAGTTCATAAATATAAACACAAGAATAAGACCAGAGTTAAGGAATTCTCCCTTCCAAATATCCATCATAGCATGGTACAAGTCATGGCATATTTATTCATGTAACTCATGCTTTGGCCCCAAACAAGCCCCATTTTTGTAACTGAAGCTATGATACCACTCTGTCATGTCCCTAGTCACCTCAACTCCCTTTAGTGGCAATGGGAGAGCACCCTTGAGTCACCTGCTATTTTTTCTTCCTTTTCCCAATAAATTCAAAGGATCTGCAACATTGAACCCACAATGATAATTGATCCAGAATCCGCAATGCCCTCCAATTCGCAATCCATAATCAGATTTGGAGATCAGATTGCTAAATCCACATTTCTGATGAAATCACACTCCCGACTTCCGTAATCCACAATGCGGAAGTCAGAAAATGGAATTCAAATCGCCGCCCCTAGAAATTCTCCGTACACAATTCTACAATCCACAACCCACATTGCGGATGTTGAAATTTAGAACTCCATTACATAAACCAGGGAGAAATTACCTCCCACAATCCACAATCCGCAACCGGCTTACCAATGCAGAAATGTGAAATTCCAATTACCGGCTCAGGAAATATTTCCCTTTTGACATCCTGCAATCTGCAATCCACATGCAAGATGCGGGAATGCGGGATCCCAAATACGCAGCTCCGACAAATTCTCCTTTCATATTTCCACAATCCGTAGTCCGCCTTGCAGAACTCAGAAATCGAACACCCATTGCGCTATCCAGGAAAACCACCCTCTACAATCCATAGACCACAACTCGCTTGTTGATGTGGAAATGCAGAAATCCAAATGCACCATTTCCATGGAATTCTCCCTTCCGACTTCCGCGATACACAATCCACTTTGAGGATGCAGAAAGGCGGAATTCCAACCACACCGCTCCAACAATCAGTCCCCGAGCTCCACAAAATGCAACCCACATTGCGGATACGGGGAGGTCCTTATGGATGTGGAAAGGTCAAGACCATAGACCCCTGCACCAGTAAGCTTCTAAGGCAACTTATGAGGTCGATAACTCCCTCATCCTTGGTCCAAATTGGGAAAGGACAGTACTGGTGGAAATATCTTGGAGAGCTCTATCCAATGGTATGACCCCCTACCCCATCTGAGCACTCTAACCTTGTCCTTCTTCCAACTAAAACTCTGGCCATAGCTGTAACAATAAAATAATAATAAAATATAATTAATATTAATAGTCATGCCCTTTGGTGAAAAGGTGCAAGACAGGCTTATTTAATCCCAACTCATTGTATTCATTTATCATCTTCTACATTATTCAATACACATTTTCTACATTTACACATTCTTTTCTCTCCATTGGTATTAGAGCCTCTCGGCTCTTGGCACCAAACCACCACTTTCCACTCCAACCTCTGTTGCACCCACCTCCTCCTTCCGTTTTTCTTTTCTTCACGCTGCAAATTTCCCCTTCATGATGTAGCTTCCCCCAATTCCACCATCCGCCCATCACTCCACCCTCACACCTCCCACGTCCCACTAGCATCCCTCACACCTCCCTCACTTCCCCTTGCGTTGCTACTTGCAGCCCCCACCATCCTCCACGCTTCTCTCCCTCTGCCACCAGCTCGCCCCCCTTTAGCTACCGCTTGTCCGCTCTTGCTCGTTGAACTATATAGGGGAAACAAGTTGTTCTATGCGAGTTCATATCAAACAACATACCGCTGACATAGCTCATAATAGGGTAACCAAGTCTGCTCTGGCGGAACACTCTCACAACACCACTCATCTCATTTGTATGGAGGAGGCTAAACTAATAGCGAAAGAGGAACACTACACTAAAAGGAAAGTAAGAGAAGCCATAGAGATTGGTAAATATAGCCACACACTAAATAGAGATGATGGTTGAAAGCTAAGTAACTTGTGGATGCCCATCCTAAGTCTGATAAAACACAAAGATACTTCAAGTTAATTCCAGTGGGGGACAAAAATAAATGTGATTCATCAAGGGGGCCGACCTCACATCTATCTATTGTTTTTGTCTACCAAGTTCCGTATTTAATATATGCATAGTTACTTTTCATTCTCATCCCAATCATAAGCATTGAGATCACGTGCCTTGAGGATGGACTCACTTTCATGCAGTCCAAAATGTCAGTTTTCATAAAATTCACACAGGTTTCCAGCTCTATACATTAATATTATTGTTTTTTATTATTCAAGTTTATAAAAAAAAAACTATATTATAATAATAATAATAATTATTATTATTATAGTTAGTTAAAAGAAAAAAATAAAAAAATCCTAGCGGGCTGGCTTCGTACAACAAATAAAAATAAATCCATGTTCAGCGCTGAGAAGATTCCACGAATCACCAGATTAATGAGTGAATTAAACGGCCGGTTTGAATCAATCAATGAGAAGATTAACAAGAAATATGACGAGCTGCAGGAAAAGATCAATCAATCCAATGAGGATTCGGCATCGACTTGGACACAAATCATGTCATGAATAGAGAACACCGTTTGCATTCTACAAGAAGACCAAAAGAAAAATTAGGCAGTTTTAAACGCCATCTTGGACCGATTACCATTACGAAAAGATCTGTATCCAAACTCTCCTAGAACACCAAGGTAGTCGGATCCTTTCAACATGTCGTCATCATTCTCATATACACAAGGACACCAAATATGGGTGGAAGTCGAGCTACCCAAATACGACGGGGACGAACGACAATGCATAGCATGGATTAACATAGCGAAGGAATACTTAGACATCCAAAATATCCCTTAAAAAGAGGAGAAAGTTAAATATGCCTCCATGCATCTAGAAGGAAACAGTTACAACTGGTACTTATGGTGGAAGAAAACTGCAAGAATATGTTCTCACAACTAGGTTAGTTTCAAGAACAACCTCATTAAAAGATTCCAAGGCATTGAATAAAAAGACTTCTTTTCCAAAATCACAAGGTTAGAATAGAAAAGCAATGTCGATGAGTACACCTGTGAGTGGGAAGCGTTGTGGGAAGCGTTGTCGACTCAAGTTCCATAGTTAATCGATGACCAACGACTACAGACCTACAAACACGGCCAAAAACAACACATCCGTGATGAACTAGAGTTACATAACATCGTTACCATGGAGGAAGCACGGCGTAAAGCCATGATTATTGAAAGCAAATCTGTTCATACAAATTTCGACCAAGACGACTCCAAAAAGAACCCCATCCAATCAACATACACAGGAAATCCAAGATATACACCGCCTCAACTTAGAGAAGGGACGAAGCCCAGTTTAGAGGCCGAGAGAATAAAAGAAGGGAAATGTAAGTTCTGTGGACACAAATGGGATCCTATGCACAGATGCTTACAAAAGAAATTGTATGCCTGCGAAGCACAGTTGGAAGTCAAGGAACCAATCCAAAATTATGCGAAGAGTCAACAAGACTACCACACAGAAATTGAGGATGACACCCCACAAATCTCATTAGCCACTATTACCGGAATCTCCCAACTGCAAACATTGAAGCTTAGAGGACATATAAAAAAGAATAGCATCACAGTTGTCATCAACTCTGGTAGCACCCATAACTTCATTAATGTCAACCTTGCTAAGGTATTTAACCTTTTTTTTTCCAGTTCCTAACATGAAGGTTATGGTAGCAGATGGCAAGAAGATTGATAACGTAGGGAAATGTCACCAAGTCAAGTTACAAATAAAAGAGTATAACTTAAAATCATATTTCTTTGTAGTGTTGTTGGGAGGAGTCGACGTAGTATTAGGAATACAATGGTTACAAACCTTGGGTACATACTCCACAAATCACCAATAACATTTTATTGAATTCCATGCATTCAGGAAAACACACAAATTATACGGGTTCCAACCACCTCCAACACAGCTGGTTACATCACATCAGATAGAAAAGCTACTTCGGAAGGAGGCACTAACTTACATACTTCAATGTCAACAAATGAAGCTTCTAACAAATAAAGAAGATAGGGAAAAACAATCGAAGATACAAAAGCCGATTTAGAAAGATCGCAAGGTGTTTCAAGAGCTACCTATGGATTTCCCACCAAACAAAAAAATCGAACACATATTCGAAATAGAACCAGGGACAAAATCCACCAACTTAGCAAACCATATAGGTGTCCACATCAGAGATGATGTGACAGTTCACGTAATCATTGTCGTCAAATAAGCTTTGAGGACAAAGCTTCCCTTAAGGGGAAGGCAATGTAACAGTAAAATAATGATAAAATATAATTAATATTAATAGTCATGCCTTTTGGTCAAAAGGTGCAAGACAGGCTTATTTAAGCCCAACTCATTGTATTCATTTATCATCTTCTACATTATTCAGTATACATTTTCTACATTTATTCCTTCTTTTCTCTCCAATAGCTCCCCCTATGTGCTTTTACCCTTCTGCAATAAACTCTCCTCCACTTCTACCACATCTTCTCTCCTTCATCTGATCCACATGGTGTCCATTCCTTTCCCAAATCCTGGCTAGAGTGGTCTTGCAGATTTACAAGACTTAGCCCTAGTTCATCCAAGAACAATTCAAAAGCATTAACAAAGGGAAGTATAAATGTGCATAAGCCTACTAAAGGAACACCAAGGATGAAACATGTTCCACACCCTTAGAATGGAATGCATGCACATATTTCTCCTAGGAAGAGTGAGGAAAACATGTAGGGCTTAGTTCCATCCCTCAAGCATGATTACATATAACTATCAACATAAGGATAAGCATGTAAACATGCAAGAACAATGCAATTGACACACACACATAAATTAACCATCAATATCAATCATTACTAGTTAAAAAGTGCAGAAGCAATATGAACAACATACACAATAGACTTAGCACCATGCATAGGCATACAGTCCTATTCATCAATGGGCCATTCCCATAAGCAAATGGATGCAGGCATGACTAAACACATACTATGTAACCAAAGCTACTCAATGCATCTACAACCTACAGATATTAACTCAAGCAAATGATGAAGCCTTTTGACATGAGTTCGGCCTCATATTCAGGCTCATACCTAACTCCCTATTGGTATATTTCATGCAACCATTCAATCAATAACTTGAACATAAAAATCATAAGATAACACATGAAATAACATCATTTAAACACCACAAGGAACACTTATCTTTTGCATTCCACCTCCAAGCAACTCAGTATGGAATGCAACTTTCCAACCCAACCATAGATCTCTCCCCGGCCTCTATGATTTCAGCAATTAGAGATCACCCTTGAGCTGGACTATGTGTCGACTAAGGGGTCCCTCTCAAGTTCATTCACAGCTTGGTTCATAGCCCATCAAGGCATCCAACACACAGTTAACTTGTAAGGAAAATGGGGAGGGAAGGTAAGGGCCTTCTATCTCAATAAGTTCCTCCACAGGGCTATGGGCATATCCCAATGATCTTAGACTGTTTCAGCCACCCCCATCACTGCACTCTTAGTCTAGGTAAGGTTCCCCTCACTGCTGCATAGTCCTTAGGGTGCCCCTTCCTCTAGCACTGACCTGGTTAAGTGTGGCTGGCCTTAACTACTAAATCAAGGTAAATAAGCCCTGTTTGACTCTTCTTTGCAATACAAACCCTCTTGGCTCCTTCCCACTACAATACTACACTTGGGTCTTCCCAATGCTATGGTTGAGTGGTGTTGTTATGCCACAGGGTCTCGACATTCCAATCCAGCTCTCCTTAGGGTTTCCTAAGCTTCTTGCACTCTTCTATTAACCCACAGAGCTAGATCCAATGGTAACACCCTTGTTTTAGCTTCCTACATCGAGTTTTCTAAGTGTATTCGACTCTCTAAATCGTGGCCCTTCCAGAATTGTGATTTCTCTTCCTTGCTTTACTGCTCCCCCCGATGATGCGTAACAGTTCAAATCCCCCTTGTGTGTTCAACCACACTCTGGGAATTAGGAATACGACTGCTAGTAGTGGAGTGACGTGTGGGTCAAGGAAGCAGAGCTCCATACCCTACGATTCGAATTTTCGAGGGTTTCCCATACTCCATGACCTCATGCAGAGTCCTCTTGTAGTACTTACCTTGCAACAACAATCAATGGAAACTAAGACAGGTCAAAGGGTTCTCCAAGTGAAAAATGGTAGTCTAAGTTCAATCCCATACCCCCTCACCACTCCCTAGTGGATACATAGTTCCCCCTCATTTTGTTGCATCCATAGCTAGTCCTTCGTATTTTATTTACATGGCATTATTTCCATCCTTTACAATCTTCCATGGCTTACTAGCACATGGATTATCAGAATATCCAATACTTTCCTATGCAATTAAACCTAAGCATCCACTAGTGGGGCCTTGGCCTTGAGCTCCACACTAGGGCAAACACAAATTGCATTCTATGCAATATTTACATTACAGCCAAAATAGCCTAAGGGTCAAAATGAGGGATATTACAGTTGTATTGTTAGGAGTTTGTCCCCATGAATGTTAACTTAGTATACACTTGCAAGGAGGTAATGGAATGAGTGTTAGCCTAGGGCTAAGTAAGCCACGCTTTCCAAACGTAGGCCACTCTCCCCCAAAGTCATATAATTAATAATTTTAATTAAAACAAAATTGTTTACTATGCCTAGATTTGACCATAAAGGTGGAGGTGAACTAAAATAATATGGTATAGTTTGATATTTATTTTAAAATCAATAATAAAATAAAAATAATTAAAAAAGTATTTCTATTGCTAGATGAATTTAATTTTACGGTGAGTTTATCAATAACAAAAATCTTAATTATGTGTGAAATGATTTAATACCCAGCATTCGGAGCATTGGAGTTATTCTAGGCCTGACAATTTTCATATATATATATAAACACACACTCCCTCACTTGAAGGAACTTCTTCTTAAACATAAGTTTGATTATGTTATTATTACAATTTTATCTTCTTACATATATTACTCTCAATCACTCTTCGTTGAGCTAGTATTAGAGCCACCAATGTGACTCCAATAGGCATGAACAATACACTTGACGACTCCTTAGAATATAGAGGACAAATATAGCCATCTTCTGAATTTTCGACATCACGCTTATGGACTATATACCTATCTAGGGCCCCAAGGCATGCCCATGGCCGAAGGATTAATCTACAGAAGCAGACAACTTGTTTGGTATAGTAACTTGTGTACGCCAAACATTTACAAGTATAAATGTCTAACAGCTGAACTCTGTTGATGAGTACAACTCTCACATCTAGACTTCAACATCATAACTCAAATATGAGAGACTCTAACTTTCTTATGATGGTTCCATGTCCTATCGGGTACCATATAAGGAAAATGAACCATAGTCATAGGTTTATTGATTGAGCTTACATCCCGAACCCATAAGGTTTCCTTTTAGATATTTTTCTTCATAGATTTGAGCTCCTATAAAGAACACAATACCATTGTCATCACAACATCGTGAATAATAAGACAACACATACTATCATAAAAACATCTCATCATTAAAAAATTCACATGCTGTCATCACATCATGAAATCTCAACATAAAGAATATCACTTCACATGTTCTTTATGTTGTGTGTGAAATGCCATAAAATACTACTTCCAGATTTGCCTCGATGCTTAATCTTAGCAAGGGGTCTGGAAGGCGGGACTAATATCAAGAATAAGAAATAGAAACCTCATGCACCAGCTCTAAACATAAACTTCTAAAAAACTCAAATGGCTAATATGGTTAATGCCTGATACGTTCTCATACTCCAAAAAAAAATGGACAGATTACTCTGACAAGAAACTATATTTATATATTTATATATAGAAACCCCAACATGAGTGCGAGAAATTTACGCTATTGTCGTAATTATCCAAATATAGGGCACCAATTGCAATCCATGCGAGCTGCAGGTTTCGCAGTGACAATTAATCTCTGGTTTAAGAGGCATTCGCAGTCGTCCTAGCCATTAATATGCTATCGTAGCAGATGACTGTGACAAAGGAACTATATTTGAAACCACAATATCAGCGTTTCAGAAATGTGACAGAGATATTAACGCTATCGACCTCATTATCCAAAGATAACACAGCAAATGCAATCCATGCAAGCTGCAGCTTTTACAGAACCATTTAGGAGCCATTAAATGTGCATTTAACGTTTATTTCAGAAACGTTTTGACCTAGCGTGAGCTACATTGAAACAACCATAAACATCTTGAACAAGGCAATAAGGCTGAGTCGCAAATGTCTCGACATATTTTAATTTTTAAGAAAAAATGTTGCAATTGAAAATATAATGCAATAAGGTATTAAGTATTTGAAACTAAAACGTTCTATCTGTTTCTCCATTCAAAATATAATTTTAACAATAAAACAATGTAACAAATTTAAACCACAATACTATACATAGTTTTTGTTTTTAAAAATGCAACTAATCGAATGAAAATTAAAATCCAAATGATTCCAAGTTTAAATTACTTCAAACACAATACATACATAGAAAGATTACAGTACGATACATTGAAAATTATAGAAATGGAGTGATCTGGACAAATTATTACAGCTATAAAGGAAACAAATCCAAGCACAAAATGACATATCGATATAGACTAACAACAACCACATTTTTAAATATGGTTGATATCATGATCACACAACCACATTTTTAAATATGGTTGATATCATGATTACACATTTGTTATATAAAAAAAAGGAAAAATTTCACTAGCGACATTGGATTATATCATAATCACTAAGGCTGAATCTGTTTACGAGTAGTAATAGAATTTAGATATAACTTTCCTCTGGTGCCACCCGTTCGTATAAATTTTCTGTAATCATCAAATGTCATAGATCTGTACAATGGAGGGTTGCAATCATTGACCAGCTCCTGTATAGGTCCCACTGTTTTGTCTCCAGAAGGATTGCAGAAACCAGCAATGGACATTCGATCTCTGCGTTCGTTGACAACAACTCTATGCTCAACGCTCTTGTACATGCCATTTGTAAATATCTGCAAGACAAAAAAAAACATGAGAACTATGAACCCAACCTTTATATTTTCAGCAAAGTGATAAATTTAACTTTAGGTTTTCACATTTTGTTGACCTGCATTTGGTCGCCCAGGTTCACTATAAAAGCGTTTGGGATCGGTCTTACAGAAACCCAGCAGTCACCCTTTCTCACTTGAAGTCCTGGAACATTATCCTGAAGAAGAAGGGTTATGCCTCCTGGATCGGCGTGAGATGACAAACCCAAAGTCAAATCTGGTTCTGGACATGGTGGATAATAATTGATTCGAACGCACATGCCAATATTTTCCTCGCCTCCAAAAGCTTCCTTAAGATAGTCCGGATGAAGACCGAGGTTCACAGAAAATACAGAGAGTAACTGCAGGCTAAGATCTACTACCATTTTGCAGTATTTTTTCATATGTATCCTGCATTGCATCAGAGTTTCTATCAAACCCACCAATTATTGTGAAAGAAAATAATAGATTTGTAATTGTAGATTGAGTTTATAACTATCATTACCTGTAGCTCGTTGGTTCGGAAGGCCATTTGCACTCATTTCTAATGCTCAAAGGCATGAAATGGTGAAAGTAATAATCTCCCCAGTCAAGAACAGCTCCTTTCTCCACTCCAATTCGACTTCCATATCCTTCATATGTAATAGGATCGTTAGCGTGCTTCTGCTTCTCGTCTAATGGCAGGTTAAAAAATTTTCTGCTGACGTCCAAAGCGGTACTAAGGATCTGAGAATCTATTCCATGGTTTATCAGTTGGAAGAATCCCCACTCTCTGCATGCATATGAGATTTCCTCCATCGTTTTGCAGCGACGCTCATCGTTCAGCCCAGACATATCGATAACTGGAATATGCTCGTCAAATGACCTATCCCCAGCCTCGGGTCTCTCAGCTTCTGGTTTTATATAAATGCTGGGTAATGTTTTAATCCCGCCTTCAGCAAAACCCTGAACTCTCTGAATCGGTTCAGGCCATTTCAGCTCCTCTTTTACGAATGTGTATGAACAGTCGTTTCCCACATCTGTAGATGTGCCATTTCCTAAATCCATACCTAACCTAAACAAAGATGTTAACAGACCCTGTTCAAGATCTGATACTGTAAACAGACTGAATGGCTTCACTAATATTTTATAATGTTCTTGTGTCATACAGGTATTGTTTTGAGCCTTGTAGAGACGTTTGAGAGAGTCACGGGAGTATATATGGTTGTAATCTCTGAGCCAACCACTTGTTTATGAAACTTTCGAATCTTTGAGCAACGGAACCTTCGCGAGAGTATATATGGTTGTAATCTCTCAGCCAACCACTTGTTTATGAAAATTTCGAATCTTTGACCAACGGAACCTTCTAATCTCATCATCGTTTCTACGTTTGAAACATGACAAATAAGTAAATATGCTATTTCTGACCACCTAATTTCTCATCGTCGTTTAAACTTTTCAAACTTGACAAATAAGTAAATGCTATTTATGAGATAATCACACTTCCACAATTATCACATTTTAAATAAAGATATCATGCAAATAATATATTATAACGTTAAGTAACTTTAAAAAATTAAAAAGAAAATTATTCATCCGTGTGACTAGAATAGATCTGTTTTTCCTCTCTTCTATCCCCTTGTCCGAAAGTCTAGTCACGGTAGCCATCTTTCTAATTGGGTATGATCATCGATTGCAAGTATCACTTAGATTATGCATCACTGAAACCTCTTGATCTCTTGACTGAATTCAATCTAGTCACTTTAAAAATTGTGCAGAATGTCCAGTGTTTGTTTTGTCATAGGCCATGTTGCACCATCGCCACCCAACCTTAGACAAAGCTATGTCATTGCCTCCCGCCAGACAACAACACTTGAATGACTGACTACCCAATCTACGACCATGTTATAGCAAATTTAGTCTCAATCCCAGATGGTAGAAGGTCCTGTCCTAGCTCCACCCCACTATATACCCTCATTGAATGCATCCACACTATTGTCCTACCATGATTGACACACCATAATCACATTTCCAATCGCATCATCCTCAGTAGATGAAATCCTTGGTCCTCCTAGTGTGCCTACTAGTATACAGTACTGTATGTCTCATGGCCTATCACCCATAAGCTGGTCACCAAGGTTACCAAAAACAGGCCATTGCTAATGGCCCTCAACGTAGGGTTGTTACAAAGGGGATGTCTACCAGTTAAGAATGACCATCCTTAAACATCACCACCCATTGGTTATTTTAGGTGGCTTCATTTTTATCGAATAAAAATGTTGAATCAAAAGATTTCAGTTTCCTCACAATCAATTTAACAACTAAATTATTATTATTTATTAATACTCTTAAAAATGTATATATACAAAAATAAAAACTAAATATTAGTTAGATGTATGTAATATTTTTTAAAAATCTAATATCTATATTGTTTAAATAATGTTTCAGAATGTATAAATAAATTTAACTTCCTCAAATTATAACACTATGTAACACACTGAAACTCTCGTTCATACCTTTCCTGTCTATTGGATCTTCGTACAACTCTGGTAAAAATATCGAAATACCCTAGGGCAGCAAATGATGGAAAAAGTTGGAAACCGTCTTTTCATATAATCATTTTTTAATATTTGGTGATGCGTTGTTATAACTTGTAGTTTTGGACCGTGGTCAAAGTACTTCATAATGGACAATTCAGTCACCTAAAAGATTTCTCGAAAGAAATACAAATGTAATTCTAATTTTCGAGAGATTTATAAAAGTAAAGGTTGGGTGAGATGCATTATGACTATGTTTATGATAGGTGGTAATATATATATATATATATATATATATATATATATAATTAAAATTAGAAATATGTGTATTAAATTGGAGAAACATAAAAATAATTATTCAATTAGATTTTATAAATTAAAACCAGTATAGATTTATTTTATTTATCAAATATCGAGAGGGATCCAATTTTTTGAGTTGTACTTTTTTTAAAATATAAAATCAAGAAATTTGATATCTCTTGATTAATAGATCCGGGTTTAAGTTTTAAGTTTTTATGTTAGAAACAAACATCTATTTTTTAATTGCTTTTTATAATATTTGATTTTACAACCAATATTGATTTTTTTAAATAGTTTCCATAATTTAATTTTTTATTATATGAGCCGACATTAATTTTTTTAATTATTTTCTTAGTAACAAACATTAACCTAATTTCACTTGGGGCAATTAAAGAGATTACAACATCCATCATTTTTATATTTTAGTTTAATATATAATTTTGTAAAAATAAGCAAAAAGTTTGCTCAGAATTTATAGAGCTTAAAATAGATGGTGATTGAGTATATATTAAAACTTAGAAAAAAAAATATTAAAATTATTGATAACAAAAAAGAATGATTTTTTTTTACAGAAAAACTGAGAAAATACACAACTTATTAGCAAATTTCATATATCTAACCAAGTATGAATCCATCTTGTAGTATAAATCTGATAGTGTGTGCAATGATAGAGCACATTTCTATCCGTATATAATAAATTGCAGATAAACAGATAAAGCTGATCAGTAAGTATATCCAATTACATGACTAGATGCAATTTAATCATTTATGTGCATCTAAATAAATGTCTGTCACTATATATGATTGATATCAAACTCCCATTCCCCAACGTCTAAATAAATCTCTGTCACTATATGATTGATATCAAACTCCCATGCCCCCAACGAATCCATATTAAAAATACCATCTATCTGATCGATATGATCAACATCATCCAAAAGAAGGAGACCTCGGCATTGTAGTAAAATATGCTTCCCTTCTTCGTGGCATTGAGATATTTTTGAATAATTCCATGTCTGCATAGTTTGTCATTCACAAACACCAACGGACCTGCACTATGTCATTTTTCCCCTCAAATTTGACATGTGAGGCAAAGAAGTTGGACAAGGAACCACACACATATTTGAAATTTTCCAAACTAAATATTTCCCTATACACTACCACACCGGCTTCACCGGCTTCAGAAATACCCTGTACACTACCACACCATCTTACACCCTCCACACTGCCACACAAGGTCCATGAAACGAATATGAAGACACAACAACTAAGATATAAGACTAAACATTAAGTAAAACCAAAGCTAGAAACCATCGCCACTGCCAAACAAAGTGATAAACATGCAACTCACCCCCAAATCCATTGAGAGACCGTTCTTTAATGCATAGTATCTCCAGAACGTACAACAAACCAAAATCCAACCCGAATACATTGCAAAACCCTCAATGCACAGTACCAACACAGCGTACAACCTAGCGCACATCACAAACTTGAAGACAAATGTTGACTTGATCCCCCACTCCAAACTTAGAGGTGCAAAATGACCATTCAACCAAATTTCTACCTTTCCAAATGCAAAATGCCTCTACACCACCAAACTAATATGCCCAAAATGGTAACACTATGTCATGCATATAATAATGCTCCAAAATAAAAATATAAAAAGTTTGAATTTTATTATATTTTTTTTTTCTTTCTCTTTCTTATTATATTGTGGTTAATAAATTCTTACATTGAAAGTAGTGAGGTGCTCTACAGCTTCGTATGGGGGATATGTAGTAAAGCTTTACATTGTATAACTTATATAATGTGGTGTTTCCGTTAAAAAAATTGCATCCAGACTAGTAAAGTGCTCTACAACCTAGTATGAGGGAGATATTGTAACACTTAGCATTATGTAACATGTTGTTTCCATTAAAAAATAAATAAAAATTCAAATGATGTCACCTTAAGAAAATAAAATTATATTGATTTCATCTTAATCTTAGATATATCAAGTATGTGATCAAATATCTTGAGGTATAAAAAAATTCTTAATGTATACAAAAATTTAAGATAAAAATAATTTACACCTCAAAAAATTGGATCCCTCTTGATGATTGATAGTTTCAGGTAAAATTCAAAACATAAAAAGAGGATCAATATAATAAAAACAACATTGATATTTTAAAATTAAAATCTCTATATATTTTCCATATAATTTCAAAGAAAATGGATAATTTTTTCAATATCATATACAAAATGGATCCTCTTTTATCATCACAAATTCTTTCATAAACACTTTAGCTATAAAACTCTTCCAACTTTATAAATTATTATTTTCTTCTATAACCTTGCTATATAACATAAGGATTATATTGCAATTTTAGCTTTCGGTTAATGAGCATAGATCCATCTTAAAAGGGGATCTATGAGGGGCCAAGAGGGATCCATCTTACTTACATTGTAATTTTTTTTTTAATAAAATATGATGGGAAAGAGGATCCATCTTATTTACAATGTTGATATTATTCACTACAAAAGAATATTAGCCTGAGTAATAATCTTATGAAACAATATCTACCTTGGATTGATATCTATCATATTAGAATTAACTAACGCAAACAAACTAAGGCAAACAATATCTACCATATTATGCACTTTTGATTTCATGTATGACTTGATAATGGGTAGAGTGAAAACAAAAACAATGATAAATGTAAAAAAGTAAGTGTATATTTGTTGATAACGATTGATGCTTTCCTTTAAAATTTTGCACCTCTACAGAGAATGGAGATGTGTCACACGTCCAAGAGAAGACGTCTATACAATTGATGATTTCCATGTTCTTCTTCTTGTAGGTTTGTGGCTCCCACTTATGTAACTCACAACTTCATAGGTCTCCACCTTCATTGATGTTCTTTTTATGATGAGGAAATGTTCTTCTTCAGATTAAGTGCTTAATGCAATGTTTATGGTTTTAAATTATCTAATTTGAGCCAACATGTTAATTTTTATAAGCTTCAGGATGCGCATGGAAGGAGTTACACATACCCCTAATTCATTGTAGAATGTGCCTCTTGACGCAATTATATCTTACTGAATTAATTATATTGAGCACTATATTATTTTATCATAATACACACAATTCCTTTTTAAATTTATACATGAACAATTTTCACGGCATGACCTCAAAATATCTCCTCTAATTCGTTATGATGATTAAAAAAACACTATCATAGCTTTTATCTTATGATTATTTATTCACATACTATCACAGATAGATTTTTTTAAATCTTAATTCCTTAAACAAGCATGATGATTATTCTAAAGTAGGGCTAATATAACTTACTTCATCTAGCTTACATCTAATTTATCAAAATAAATCTAAAAACTTGGGTAAGGAAAAAATGACAACCTTGCTTGTTCCCTACATCATAATTAATTTATTTATACCAACCTAAATAATCTTGAACATAGCAAGAAATTTCCCATACATTCTAGTTTTCAATTGAAAATGAATCTTTAGCTCTTTTAGCTTGCTTTGAAAATTTGGGATTCCCAAATAGCTGAATGATTTCCATTTTGACCAGATTTTGAACTGAAGGGAGCTCACTATGACCCTTTTCCTTCTATTGGGGACATTCCATGTGTATATTATGCATTTTCCATTGTTGACAAGCCCTCATGATGCATCTAGATATGTGTTTATATCTCGTTTGAAGCAATCGACAATAATTACCAATGCTCCCCCAAGGAGAAGGGTGTCATCTATAAACTAAGAATTGTTTAGTTCCTTCATTCTTTGAACTATATTTATGCCTGAAAGGTGTCCCATAGCTCTTTCGTTTTCCAAATGTTTTCATAAGGAGTCCACCATAATCACATATAGGAAAGGGAAAGAAGGAACCCTAGGTGTAGATCCTTCGATCTCTTAAAGAAGTTAGTGGGCCGCCCATTAACAAGTGGAGCTATCCATGGGCCCTCTATACAAGCTTTTATAAATGAAATTAAGTGATCAGAGAAACCGATTTTTTTAATACTGAGAAAAGAAAGGAGTGACGTAACCGATCAAAGGCATTTGGCATGTCCAGTTTTATAACCATTCCACTTTCCTTTCTTTGCTTGCTGGAGTGGATTGCCACTTGCACTAGGAGAATATTATCAATTATTTGATGCTTCTAGATAAATTGCCCTTGGTTTTCTGAGATTTAATTTGGGTGAAGGGTCTTTAGTCTATTTGCTATGATCTTGGATAATATTTTTGTCATGTCCCCTCAACAATGAGCAATGGAACAAGTTCCTAACCCAATCAGTCCCTTCGGTAGAGGAAACAACTTCATGACCATGGGGTTATTTTTGGAATTTCCAGGAAATTAATTAATTAGACTATGCAATAAATGTTATCCGAAGTTTAATAATGCACATGGATTATTTAATTTTATGCATTTAATATTTTTATGTGGAATAAATGAGGATAATGCCCCACTAGGGTGCATTAGAGGATAAGGTTGAATTAGAGCGAGCTTGAGGAAGAAGCAAAGAGAAAGATTACAAAGATAGGAAAATCAGAGAAAAGGAAAGAAAGCTGGAGCAAATCAGAAAAGCAGCAAAAGCTCAGTAAAAGCAACATAAACTAGAAAGTAGGAAAAGTCAGAAAAGAAGGAAAGTTTAGAAAAACAACAAAGTTTAGAAAACAAGGAAATTCAAGAAAATCTAGAAAAAGAAAAGGGAGAAAGTGGAAAAGCAAGTAAAATCAAACAAAAGCAGAAAAAGAAGGAAAGCAAAGCAAAAGGAAAAAAGAAGGAAACCTAGCTTTCCTCATCCACTCAAGGAGGGCACATTAGCTTGGGTTACTTGCTCCTCAAGTCACCCAATATCTGTAAATGAACCAGTGTGCACCACATTAACATCTTTTGTCAGTTTGAGAATTGGTATGTGAACAATATTGCCTTAGAGACTTGGGTGATGTGCCGCTGGTCAAGTTTGGGAGATGTGCCCTAGATTTTTGTGAGAGGATGATGGTATTCAGAAATTTTAATTGAGTTTATTTTAATGTCCTATATATGAACTAAGGCTGGTTTTAATTTCATAAATATCCAACAAGTCTCTGGTTCGAATCTCAATGCTCTTAATTGATTTCTAGTGCTATATTGTTCAGTAAGAATGGAGAGAAACTTTTTTAATTATTTGAGGAGTTTCTTGGATAAATTATGATTTATTGATAGTGAATTTAATCCTCTATTTTCATTCATATCAATTAAAATTACATAAATAATATTTCTTCTCATATTTCTCCAACCCTTCTAGATTTAGCTAGAATTTGACTAGTTTCCAGTTTGCATTTAATAAATGAATGAGTATTTATCGAAATGAAGTCATTATTGTTCCTGTATTTTCTTAAGATGGCATATTTCATGTTCCAAGTCTCATATAATATTTTAGTGAGCCTTTGATTACTGTTTGGGATCCCTGAATTCGCACTAGCTATGTAACCTTGGAAGACAATTTTACTTGTATTTTTGTGAGACTTGCTCAAAACTTAATATAACTTTATGGAATTTTATTTTACTATGTAATTACTGTAATTTAATTATATTTAACCTCTTTGAGTTAGAAACACCCATCCCCAACCTTCAGTCCAAGTGTGCACTCATACTGGTTTGCA
This sequence comes from Larix kaempferi, assembly GCA_027924585.1. Classification (NCBI taxonomy): domain Eukaryota; kingdom Viridiplantae; phylum Streptophyta; class Pinopsida; order Pinales; family Pinaceae; genus Larix; species Larix kaempferi. Next base: position 25,869,354 of record BSBM01000030.1, on the reverse strand, counting down.
TATGTTGAGGAGCCCAGGAGCGTTGGATTAGATTGAAGCTTGTTGATATTGAAACATCAATTGTATCAATGCTTTTTGCAGAGGTATCATAAAAATATAAGAGTCCTCCATCCATCCAAAGTGCTTGATCTTTCCCATCCTTAATCAATCTAGCCTCCATAAGCATTGTTTTAACTCTTTCTGTGAAGTAGGGAGTTTTTGTATCACTAATACTAGTTGGTACATTACAGTGGTATCAGATCATGGTCCTCTAAACCTTCTCTTGAATTATTTCTATGATTCCAAGAAGATATTCATATTCCAAGAAGAAAGACCCTTTGTCAGAAGGAGAAGAGGAAGAGGAAATCAATTCCACTGAAGGGAAACTACAAAGAGAATAAGACATGTCTCATAATGAAGAAATTAAGTAAGAGTTCAAACTCTGTGTTCAAGGCATGATGAAAGGGCTGCAATAAATCTCTCTCAATATTGTTCAATCCGGGAAGGAGACCAGGGAGTTCTTAGCTCAGCAACTAGGAAACAAGATCGGAGAACGGAGTCGCAATGGTACCCCACATGGCAAGAGGAGGAGAAATGGTGTCCATATTTTATCAAATATCAGGCCTCACAATCGCCCTGAGGAATTCAAGATGGAAAATCCACCTTACTCTAGGCCTACTATGCCCAAGTTCACTAAAGATCAAAGAGAAGAACCTGAGGTTTGAAATGGAGGTCTTGCTTCATGGGAGGGAAAATATGTTGAGTACCTTACATTGAATGAAGAATGCAAAAGTGCTTTAACATTCAAATACCTATGTGATCCATAGTACAAGTCCAACCCAAGAGGATGCTATAGAATGCAAAATTAGAAGTATGAACTTAGAAATGCCATTGGCAAGATTTATTTACCCTATTTTGATGGTTCTTAGAAATGTACTGCTAGCTCTTGGATTCAGAAACTTGACACATATTGTTAGTTGAATCCTATGGCTGAAAGAGATGCCATCAAGATGGATACTCTACACTTATATGGAGAAGCAAATGACTGTTGGTTTCATGGCCTAAAGACTCTCGGGAATAACCAAGTGACCGCCTGTGAATATTTCACAAGAAGGTTGGATGAAATATTCGAAAGAAGACATCCTGAGATCACCTTTAGAGAACTAACACATTTGAAGCAAAGTAGAACTCCCGAAGCTTACATCTATGAGTTCCAAAAATTATTTGTGATGGTCTCTGATATTTCAGAAGCTACGCTAATCTTTTTATTTATTGAAGAGTTATCAGAACCTTTGAAAGGCTAGGTGAAATCCTACAGACCTAATACCTTGCAAGATTCACTAAGTCAAACCAAAGACTTGCAAGAGTCTTTTCCAAGGACCGTATTTCCTCCTAGGATTGTTGCTCCTACTCAGTTCAAGAACCAAAGGACACCCATGAAGAGTCCTTCTGGAAATTTTAGAAAGGACAACTATGCTAAGGACCAAGATGAGTTGAGAAGAAGGAATTTGTGCTTCACCTGTCAGGAGCCATGGGTTCCAGGACATAGATTTTCCAAAAGAAAGGAACACTACATTGAAGTTTACTCATCAAGCGAAGCCAAGGAAGAAGAATAAGAGGCCCAAATAGATGTAGAAGTGGCCTATGAGACTGTAGAAGAATAACCTACTCTAGAGGTGAGCAAGATTGTAGTACTCTCAGGAGTGCCTCGCTACAATACATGTAGATTCAAAGGAGTGGTTCAAGGACAATCAATCACTGTGTTAGTGGATGGAGGAGCAACACACAACTTCATTGATTCAACTCTGGTTGAAAGAAGGAAGTTTCACACTGAATAATTTGGAGGCTTCACTATTATCATTCCAGGTAATCATTTCATGAATTGTTGTAGATAGATTCCTAAATTGCAGATTTGTATAGGAGAAGATACCATTACAAATAATTTTTATGTTGTTGATGTGGCTGATACCAGCATGGTTTTGGTAGTACAATGGCTACACTTCATTGGGAAGCATTCAATAGACAACCAAATCCCTGAAATAACATTGAAGGGAGAAAATGGAAAAGAGACAGTGTTGAAGGGACTCAACACCTATCCCAAACAAGTTGTAAGTGCACACAATATGAGATCCATTCTAAGGCATGGAGATATTGAAAGGGCTACAGAATGCCTAATCACCACAAAGGGAAACTCATTCGAAGTATCCCATTATCCCAAAGACATTCAAAAGCTACTCCAAAAGCATAAGAAGGTGTTTGGCCACCTTCCTCATGGTATGCCTTTGGATAGAGGAGTGGATTATAGGATTGATTTGGAGATAGGAACCTCATCTATCAAGGTGCACCCATACAAGCACCCAAAAAGATTCAAGGATGAGATAGAGCGAACCATCAAGGAACTCCTTGACTTGGGGTTCATAAGATTGAGTTCAAGTCCTTTTTCCTCATCGATACTCTTTGTGAAGAAGAAAGATGGGACCATGAGTATGTCCCGAGATTACATAGCTCTTAACAAGAAAACTATAAAGAATAGATATACTATTCAAAGAATTGATGAGCTTATGGATGAGATCCATGGGGCCAAGTATTTTTCTAAGATTGATCTTCGATCTGGCTACCATCAAATCAACATGAGAGAAGAAGACAACTTTCTAGTGTCACATGTAACATCCCAAAAAAATCACAAAAATTTAAAAATTTTCTACGTGACATTTATTGCTTATTTAATGTATGCGGAAATAGAACAATGCATAAAAGATTATCTTGCTGTACTAAATGCCATGCTAGTTTATAAGAATTTGCGACTAAAAGATTTCAGATTATGTCTTGATGTTATTCACACTCACCTGTACTATTGTAAACTTCTAATGTTCTTGTTATGATTTACGAATCAACTATCTTAGACTAATGTGCTTTTGTTGATTGATGAAGGGGTCCTATGGACGCCCTGAGGCTTACTTAGCATTCATGCTAAAGGTGTGAATTCATACTTGTGGCAGTTTACAGGTAAGGATTTAAAGTTATGGCAAGTGACCAAATAGTTTTTCAGTAAATCTCCTTTGTCATTATTTGAAGAGGTGAAACTTTGGGAATTCTACTGGTGAAAGTCTTGGTTCGAGACTTAAAGTCGTTCAAGATAAAGATGTCTGAAAATGACTACTGATGCAAACAGTGCATCTTAAATAATGTGAATTATGAACTTGTATTTGAATCATGAGAAGGTCTGTATCGATCGTGTCTCAGTTTTTGTACTCAGAAATATATATAATTTTCATTTAAGTTTCATGTTGAGCTGTACGTAACTGTCTATCTTTTCCCATGGCAATTTGTAGAAATTCTATGTATAGTTATTTTAATATTATGCCTAGGGACTATACTCTACAATGGTGATAATAATTCGATTTATCGATGTTGTCATTTATTTCACCATACATTAGAATGTATGCAATTTTCTTAGATTATTGCTATAATCTATTTGCAATGTAAATGACTCATTATCCAACTATTATATAAATGAACTTTATATAATATATGTGTATGATCCTATGTGATACTATGCAACTCGAGTGAAATTCTAATGTGTTATATGCACTTACGTGACCCTATGTGATACTCATGCAAACCTTGTGAATTTTTGTCCCAACTCTTAACATAATGTTACAAGGATGGTGTATCACGACCTTACCATAAACCATGTCCACGTTGTATTAATACCATGATATGGATGTTAATATGCCACAGGTTGATAGATGTAATCGTAGCCTATGCATTGAATGCATGGAACTTCCGAGATAATGGAATTCCATCATGGAAGTTGTAAGAGCTCGATCACATGATAGTATCGTAGTGTAACAACTATGTGATGAGTTGTAATTTGATAATGGTTCATGCGTAGCCAAGTTGGCTCCTTCGTGGCTGTGGCAATGATGGCTCATTTAATAAGGTAGATGGCATTGTTGTTTCGTAAATCTAACCGGTGATCTCCACCATTGATCTGGCAGGGTTTCAATGACTATGGTTAAACCCTACCTTTGCTTCGATCAATGAGTTTATTGTGATCTTTGTCATTTGGTAGTGGTGGCTTTGCGTGGCCGACAGGCTGAGGGTTTGTAGGGTTGTAGTTTTTCCTATAGAGGCGTAGCTCCTGTGTTTTGAACTCGTGACCTGTGTAGGTTATAGAGCCGAACTCTCCATGTTTTATAGTGATAATAAGTCTGGTTGGCAGCTTAAAGTCTGTTCTTGATGAGGTTCGATACTCAGACTAGTTGAGGGTTTTTCTTTTGAAAACAGGGTTCGAATGAGAGAGGCCTAGTCCTCATCATAGATGATTCAGGTCTTTGCATTGCTGCATTGTGTAGCAGTTGTAACTCGGTGTGGTTTCTTTCTACCTCAACATCCGATAGTGTAAGAGTTTACAGTTGTTGTTGCACCTGTCTGGTGTCTGTTGCTCCTACCAGCCATCGTTTAAATGGGAATGTTCTTCGAATCTTTCACTGTACTATCCATTCATGAATGCTAACACAGTAATGGTTGTTTGAATTCGATACTATAACTATTCTTTTAAGGGATACCATTTTTAACCACGTCCCCTTTGTGTTGCAGGTGTAATGATTTGGTGGCTTCTCCAGTCTGAACATTGAAGGTTGGAAATGGCTACACCAACCGATAAGCCTCGGAGGTTTCCTTGAACTCTTGTTATATGGAAGTAATGGCCATTATGTGTCTGTTATGTGGTCTTTTTGTTTATCTTGGAGAGTTTGTACTTTGTCGAGATAGGGTTTGTAAATCTGTAAAAGAAATGGGGAGGATAATACCTCGACCCAAAAGGCACGAGCCTGTTGTGTTTGATTTGTAACTGTCATGTGGAGTTGTTCTTCTCACAGACTTGGATAATGTAATAATTTATGTGTTCAATAACGATGGTAGATGTTTGATGTATATGGAAGGTTTGGACCTATGTGTAGTTCATCTATTTTGTAAACATGATGTTGCTGCATTCTACTCTTATGAAAACTTCTAGGGTTAGGGTTTTGTATTTGTTTTGGAAAGTATAGTTTTGATGATGCTCTTGGATATGATCTTGGCATCAAACTGGTGTTTTTTATTGGGTTTAGAATTATCCTACACACATTATAATAATCAGAGTCCTGAAGACGATACGGTGAATTTAACTATTCGGCCTACATGAATGATTATGGTGTAAATGTTTGGTTTTGATTTTGGTCATTGTTATGATGCCGAGACTTCGACTATGTCGAGTTATGGAAATTGATAAAGTGGTAATCTATGTTTAGTTTATGGAAAATGCCATATTGTTTGTCAGGAGTTGAAATGTTTGAAGAATATTAACTGTCTGCCGAGAGTTGGTAACACTATTTATGTTTATAAAAGAAATGAATATGTAAATTTTTTATGAAATGTACGATGGTTAGCAATTTGGGAATAACTGTAGAATGTTTGTTTGGAAGGGTATTACCCTTGGTCAATGACCAGAATGATGATTGTAATTAGATTCTGTTAACAGATAAAAGACATGATATGCTAGTTTGTAAGTTATGAGGGTTGTAAATGTACTGTTAGGGTTTTGGGTTTTTTATTGTATATTGGAAAAACATTTACGGAATAAAAATAGACTATGTTTGCTTGTCTATCCTGTATGTACAGTAGTGAAAATAACAGTATATTATAGTAAACTTTTATAAAGGAAAACTATGGAAACTATAAACCCTAGAATTGAAACTTGAAAATAACATATTAGTTATGTACGATGAGATTATGCAATCTTCTTTAATTTCTGTATCAGCAATGTTTTCAAGAATAAATATAAATTACAGTAATAATATTTAAGACAGTAGAATTCTATTTTAATGAAGTAAAACAGTACTATAATAAAATACAGTAATCAATATTAATTAATAACAGTAGGAAATTTAACAATTTAAACAGAGTCTTTCTTTTCATCAATCTTGGCAATTTTCCTATCATATCTATCCATCTTAATTTGTCTCTGTACTAGAGTACGAGGCAGTTCCTATAGCATGGAAAAAAATGCAGAGAATATTTACTTCATTCATCATTTCTAATTCATAATTTAAACTTGGTTCAGAAAACTAAAAGTAGGGGTGACTAAACCAGATCACATTATGAATTTAACAATTAGATACTTACAATAAACAAATTTAACTACTTAATAGAAAATAAACAAATAGAACCTGTAGATGACGATAGGGCCGACAAACACCCAAGGAGGCCTGTTCCTCCCAACCTATTCAAGAAGAAGTAGGTCAACTGTTGGCTTCTTGTGAACCCTTGAGCCTGATTACTGAACCACTAAGTAGATGGAATCTGTGTAGAAGTAAGGCACTCAAAATGCCTTCAACACTCAGCATCAACCTCCTGAAAATAACATGCCTTCTCCACTCAGCATCAACCTCTTGAACTCACTAAGAGCTTGGCAGACTCACAAGATGATCAACAACATAGCATATCCCCTCATCAAATCTCTTGGGTGCAAACACAACAAAACCCCAAGGTAAATTTCCTCGTCAGGAAAAGTGATGAACCTCAGTTCAAAATTTGATGGCTATTATATAGATTTCCTGGGTCTTTAGTGGTCAGTTTAGAATAAATGAGCCTCAAGTTCCAATCCCATCTTTCAGGACACTATGACCACATTTCAAGGGAGTTGTCCCATACCAATAGCTAGTTAGTTGCATCATGATGCAGCCACTTGTCCATTTCCTTCTACCCCGGATTCCATTCCACCTAGTGGATCAGTAACCACTCTTTCAATAGTCCTCTTAGGTGTTTGTCTGCTATTTTATTTATTTGATAACAATATATTGTGCAAATTACAGTCATCCTTGGACACCTATCCAACATAAAACTTTACAATAAAAGTTATCGTAATGTTTGCTAACACAAAATGTTTTCCAGCAAAAAGGGTATGTTACAAACACCCCTAGTTAAGCTCAACATCGTCCTCGATGTTGCTTACTCATCATCAAGTTCCTCATGGAACAGAATTGGATATGCTACCCGCATATTATTTTCTAGTTCCCAAGTAGTTTCATCAGGGATAAGGTGCTTCTATTGCACCTTTACCTGCCATATGGTGCGATTCTGAAGCATAATTTCCCTCCGATCGAGAATACAGTCCGGTTCCACTTGAAAATCTCCTTTGGGCTCCACCTGTATGTCATTCCAATTCAGCACATGAGTAGCATTGTGCACATACTTCTTTAAAACGGAAACGTGAAAAACATTGTGGATTTTTAAATTATATGCCAATGCCAATTGATATGCAACAACTCCAATCCTTGATAGGATTTCGAATGGTCCACAATACCTTGGCACTAGTTTATCACAACTCACAAGTTTCAAAGAACGTTTCTTAGGCTTTACCTTTATAAAAACATGGTCTCCTACCTGAAGTTCTCTTTCAGTGCGTTTCAAATCATCATAGCTTTTCTGCCGATCTTGGGCAACCTTTAAGCTATTTTGAACCTGTTTCACGGTTAGCTCCATTTCTTTCAATAAATCTGGTCCTAACATCAATCTATCTACAGGATTATACCAAGAAATAGGAGTACAACATTTTCTTACATACAAAATTTCAAATGGACTTAACTTAGCAGATGCTTGATAATGATTATTGTATGCAAATTCTGCTAAATGCAAGTAATCTTCCCACTTAGATGGCTGATCTTTAACATACAATCTTAACATGTTTTCTAAAATATGATTTACCCTTTCTATTTGACTATCAGTTTGTGGGTGAAAAGAAGTGCTGAAATTTAATTTAGTATTTAACCCTTGAAATAGTGCTGTCCAAAAATTACTGGTGAACTTAGAGTCCCGGTCTGAAATAATTACCTTTGGAATTTCGTGTAAACAAAAAATTTGCTTCATGAAAATATCTGCAATGTTAGAAGCCTTGAAAATAGTTTTAACAGGAATACAATGAGCAGCTTTAGTAAGTTTATCAACAACAACCATGATTGAGTCATTCTGCTTCTGATTTTTAGGCCTAACCTGTAATAAAATCAATGCTTATAATTTCCCATTTCCATTCTGGAATTGGTAAAGGTTGCAATAGTCCAACTGGATGTTGGTGTTCATCTTTGATAGTTTGACATTCAAAACATCTAGCTATATATTCAGCAACTTCACTCTTCACGTTGGGCCAAAAATACTCATTTCTTAACATAGTTATCATTTTCTAATAACCAGGATGCCGTGAATAAGGACTCTTGTGAACTTCATCCAAAATCAACAACTTAACCTTCGAAAGATTAGGTAGATAAATTATGTTTTTTTATGTTAAGAAGCATTTTTCATTAATACTATAATCTGTTATAACATTTTTAGATGAATTTTTAGCTACTTTATCATGTAATTTTTGGTAATTTTCGTCTTGCTTAATTCCTTCTTCAATATGATTTTCCAGATCAGTCTTAAAAGTACTAATTGCTGCTACAAAACTCAATCTAGCATTTCTGCTCAATGCATCAGCAACCTTATTCTCTTTTCCATTAATGTGATGAATTTCAAAATCATACTCGCTGAGGAAAGCTAACCACCTAGCTTGCCTCGCGTTAATATTTGTTTGATCCAATAAAAATTTTAAGCCCTTATTATCAGTCATTAAAATGAATTTTCTTCCAATCAAGTGATGGCGCCACATTTTTAATGCATGTATCACGGCTGCCAACTCAAGATCATAAGTAGCATAATTATTTCCATGTATTTTTAACTTCCTTAACTCAAAAGCAATTGCATGACCTTCTTGACTTAAGACCCCTCCAAGTCCATCGTTGCATGCATCCGTGCATATGACGAAATCCTTATTGGGATCTACAATTTTTAAGATGGGTCCTGTAGTTAATAACTCTTTTAACTTATTAAAACTTTCTTGACACTTTTGATCCCATATGAATTTTTTTCCTTTCTTCTGCAAAAAATTGATGGGGTTAGCAATTACAGAGAACCCTTCAATAAACTTTCTATAATAACCCGTTATTCCCATGAATGACCATACATTAGTTACGTCTTTTGGGACAATCCATTCATTAATTGCTTTTATTTTATCAGGATCAACAGAAATACCATCTTTAGAAATTATATGACCCAAATACTGAATTTTATCTTTATAAAAATCACACTTATTGAACTTAGTGTAAAGTTGATGTTCTCTAAGTACTTGTAAAATGATTTTTAAATGTTCGCCATGCTCTTCTTTAGTTTTTGAGTAAACCAAAATATCATCAATGAATACCACTACGAACTTTTCCAAATATTTATGCAGAACGTTGTTCATTAAACACATGAACACTACTGGTGCGTTGGTTATCCCAAAAGGCATAACTACGAACTCTTAGTGTCCATAATGTGTTCTGAATGCAGTTTTCAATATGTCCTCGTCTTTTATCCAGACTTGATGATAACTTGACCTTAGATCAATTTTAGTGAATATGTCTGCTTCGTGTACTTGATCGAATAGATCATCTATGCGGGGTAATGGATATCAGTTCTTAATTGTCATTTTATTAAGCTGACGGTAATCAATGCACAAATGCATGGTACCATCCTTCTTTTTAACAAATATTATTGGTGCTCCCCAAGGAGACACACTGAGCCTTATGTAGTTTTTATCTATTAATTCTTTCAGTTGGTATTTTAAATCATTTAACTCCAGGATATTTATCCTATAGGGATCCTTTGAGTTTGGTACCACACCGGGTACTAACTCAATGGTGAAATCAAGTTCTCTTTTCGAAGGTAATCCAGGAATTTCTTCCGAGAATACGTCAGAAAAGTCCCTAAGGATGGGAATATCCTCTAGTTTTAACTTGTCTTCCTTAGATGTGCACTCGTCATTAATGGCATTAACAACAAACATTTTACAGCCTTTTCTGGCAGCTCTCTTTACTTGTAGAGTAGAAATCTACCTTACTAAAATCTTTCTATGAATTCCTTTTACTGTTTCTGAATTACCTTCATTATTTACACATGTAAAAGATTTATCATAACAATTCAGTAAAACTCTATGATGTTCAAGCTAGTCCATACCAATCAACAAATCATATGACCCTAAGGGTAAAACATTCATATTAATTTGCATTTTCAACTGACTTAGAAATACTTCACAATTCTTGACATAATCTGTAACTTTCCTTTTAGTTCCTGTTGCAAGCTGAACTAACAATGCATTTTCAAATTTCTCTATTTTTAACTTGCAATGGTTTACTAAAGTAGGTGAAATATAACTCAGATTTGCACCTAGATCTATTAGAATAGAAATAGCCTCATTTTGTATCATACCTTCAATTTCGACCATGGATGTTTGATGGTCTGCTTGACGATTCTCCAGTGCTACATTTATCTTGGGAATTTCTCTTGCGATATCTCCAACTGTAGGTTCTGCTTGCATAGTGTGAATATTGTTGGTTGTCCTCTTGTTGCATGGGCAATCTTCTCTCTTATGTGGTCCACCACATTCATAGCACTTTATGGTTCCTTTCTGTTCAGCATAACTGTTGTTGTTGTTATTGTTATTGCTGTGATTATTATTATTAGGTACATTTCTTGCAGCGATAAAGTTCTCAGGTGCATTATTCTGGTAATTATTAGGAAAATTTCTGTTATTAATTTTTTTCTTAAAACCTCCAGAATTATGTTTAAAAGTCTTCTTTTTATAGTCAAACTGATTAGTCTTACTGCCCTTCTAGCCAGTTGTTCCTTCTCTTTTTTTGTTTTGATCAAAACAAAAATTTGCCTTCCTCATGGCCTCTTCCAAAGTGGAAGGATTATCATACTCAATATAGTCTTTTATATTAAAAGGTAGACAACTGAGAAACCTTTTCACTTTAGGCTTTTCCTCAACCATATAGGGCACATACCTCAGCAAGTGAAGGAACTTGCTGCACAGTTCTTTCATGTTCATTGTATCCAACTTTAAATCGTAAAACTCCTTTGACTTATCTTCAAAGTATTGTTCCGACAAAAACTTCTTTTTAAACATAGTCCAAGTTACTTCTTTTTCTTTTAGAATCTTGATTCTTTTAAGATCCTGCCACCAAATATCTACCTTCCCGGTCAGATTGTAAATAGCCACATTGGCTTTTAGTTGAGAAGAGTAATCGTAAATATTAAAGTATTTTTTCATTCCAGACAACCAAGCTTCTATTGTCTCACCCTTCTCACTTTCACCGTTAAAAGTGGGTGGCTTAATCTTTTTAAATTCCCTAATAATCTGTTCATGATATTTATGTTTTCTCTTTTTAGAGCAGCATTCACTGCTACTGCTGTCATAATTTAAGTCATTATTACTTGAATCCGATTTAGAGGATGAGTAACTGTTCCTTTTATCATTTCTTGTTTTCTTATGCTTATGTTGGTGGAACATTATTTCAAAATCAGCCTTCAATTCTAATTTTCTGCCTCTTTCATCACTATGACAGTCTCCTTTTAAATTCTATTGTAACTCTTCCTATACCTTAAGGATCCATTCATTTTCTTCCTTAACAGCTTTTAACTCAGATTTTAAATCCTGTACAGTGCATAAAATTTCAAAATACTGGTTGTTTAATTCAACATAAATTCCTTCAGAATTATTATGATTAATACATTCATTACGACGAGATCTGTCCTCTACTGATTCTTTTGGTATTTCCATACCTGCAATTTAAAGGTCAATCTGTTCTGTACAAATACAATTAAATTACAAAAGTTAGTAATATAAACTTTCTAATTTATTTTATGTTTGTGTGCATGAGCCTAAATCAGGCCTAGAGTTTGAACTTGCTCTTTGATACCACATGTAACATCCAGGAAAAATCACAAAAATTTAAAATTTTTCTACGTGACATTTATTACTTATTTAATGTATGCAGAAATAGAACAATGCATAAAAGATCATCTTGCTGTACTAAATGCCATGTTGGTTTATAAGAATTTACGACTAAAAGATTTCAGATTATGTCTTGATGTTATTCACACTCACCTGTACTATTTCAAACTTCTAATGTTGTTGTTATGATTTATGAATCAGCTATCTTAGACTAATGTGCTTTTGTTCATTGATGAAGGAGTCCTATCGATGCCCTAAGGCTTACTTAGCATTCATGCTAAAGCATGTGAATTCGTACTTATGGCAGTTTACAGGTAAGGATTTAAAGTTATGGCAAGTGACCAAACAGTTTTTCAGTAAATCTCCTTTGTCATTATTTGAAGAGGTGAAACTTTGGGCATTCTACCGGTGAAAGTCTTGATTTGAGACATAAAGTCGTTCAAGATAAAGATGTCTGCAAATGACTATTGATGCAAAAAGTGCATCTTAAATAATGTGAATTATGAACTTGTATTTGAATCATGAGAAGGTCTGTATCGATCATCTCTCAGTTTTTGTACTCAGAAATATATATAATAATCATTTAAGTTTCATGTTGAGCTGTACGTAACTGTCTATCTTTTCCCATGGCAATTTGTAGAAATTCTACGTATAGTTGTTTTAATATTATGCCTAGGGACTATACTCTACAATGGTGATAATAATTCGATTTATCGACATTGTCTTTTATTTCACCATACATTAGAATGTATGCAATTTTCTTAGATTATTGCTATAATCTATTTGCAATGTAAATGACTCATTATCCAACTATTATATAAATGAACTTTATATAATATATGTGTGTGATCCTACGTGATACTATGCAACTCTAGTGAAATTCTAATTTGTTATATGCACTTACGTGACCCTATGTGATACTCATGCAAACCTTGGTGAATTTTTGTCCCAACCCTTAACATAATGTTACAAGGATGGTGTATCATGACCTTACCATAAACCATGTCCACGTTGTATTAATACCATGATATGAATGTTAATATGCGACAGGTTAACAGATGTAACCGTAGCCTATGCATTGAATGCATGCAACTTCCGAGATAATGGAATTCCATCGTGGAAGTTGTAAGAGCTCGATCACGTGATAGTATCGTAGTGTAACAACTATGTGATGAGTTGTAATTTGATAATGGTTCATGTGTAGCCGAGATGGCTCCTTCATGGCTGTGGCAATGATGGCTCATTTAATAAGGTAGATGGCATTGTTGTTTCGCAAATTGAACCGGTGATCTGCACCGTTGATCTGGCAGGGTTTCAATCAATGTGGTTAAACCCTACCTTTGCTTCGATCAATGATTTTATTGTGATCTTTGTCATTTGGTAGTGATGGCTCTGCGTGGCCGATAGGTTGAGGATTTGTAGGGTTGTTGTTTTTCTTGTAGAGGCGTAGCTCCTGTGTTTTGAACTCATGACCTGTGTAGGTTATAGAGATGAACTCTCCATGTTTTATAGTGATAATAAGTTTGGTTGGCAGCTTAAAGTCTAATCTCGATGAGGTTCGATACTCATACTAGTTGAGGGTTTTTATTTTGAAATCTTGGTTCAAATGAGAGAGTCCCAGTCCTCGTCATAGATTATTCAGGTCTTGGCATTGTTGGACTGTGTAGCAGTTGTAACTCAGTGTGGTTTCCTTCTACCTCAGCATCCGATAGTGTAAGAGTTTATAGTTGTTGTTGCACCTATTTGGCGTTTGCTGCTGCTACAAGCCATCGTTTAAATGGTAATGTTCTTTGAATCTTTCACTGTGCTTTCCATTCATGAATGCTAACACAGTAATGGTTGTTCGAATTCGATACTGTAACTATTCTTTTAATGGATATTGTTTTTAACCATGTCCCCTTTGTGTTGCAGTGTAATGATTTGGTGGCTTCTCCAGTCTGGACATTGAAGGTTGGCAACAGCTACACCAATCGGTAAGCCTCGGAGGTTGCCTTGAACTTTGGTTATATGGAAGTAATGGCCATTATGTGTCTGTTATGTGGTCTTCATGTTTAGCTCGGAGAGTTTGTACTTTGTCGAGACAGGGTTTGTAAATCTGTAAAAGAAATGGGGAGGATAATACCTCGACCGAAAAGGCACAAGCCTGTTCTATTTGATTTTAACTGTCATGAGGAATTGTTCTTCTCATAGACTTGGATAATGTAATAAGTTATGTGTTCAATAACGATGGTAGATGTTTGATATATATGGAAGGTTTCGACCTGGGTGCAGTTCATCTATTTTGTAAACATGATGTTGCTGCATTCTACTCTTATGAAAAGTTCCAGGGTTAGGGTTTCGTATTCATTTTGGAAAGTATAGTTTTGATCATGCTCTTGGATATGTTCTTGGAATCAAACTAGTGTTTGTTATTCTGTTTAGAATTATCCTACAGACATTATAATAATCAGAATCCTGAAGACGATACTGTGAATTTAACTATTCGGCCTACATGGATGATTATGGTGTAAATGTTTGGTTTTGATTTTGGTCATTGTTATGATGCCGAGACTTTGACTATGTCAAGTTATGGAAATGGATAAAGTGGTAATCTATGTTTAGTTTATGGCGAATTTCATATGGTTTGTCATGAGTTGAAATGTTTGAAGAATATTAACCGTCTGCCGAGAGTTGGTAACACTCTTTATGTTTATAAATGAAATTAATATGTAAATGTTTGATGAAATGTGCGACGGTTAGCAATTTGGTAATAACTCTAGAATATTTGTTTGGAAGGGTATTGCCCTTGGTCAATGACCAGAATGATGATTGTAATTAGATTCTGTTAATAGATAAAAGACATGATATGCTAGTTTTTAAGTTATGAGGGTTGTAAATGTTCTGTTAGGGTTTTGGGTTTTTCTACTGTATATTGGAAAAAACATTTACAGAATAAAAATAGACTCTGTTCGCTTGTATATCCTATATGTACAGTAGTGAAAATAATAGTAGACTACAGTAAACTTTTAAAAAGGAAAACTATGGAAACTATAAACCCTGAAATTGAAACTTGAAAATAACATATTAGTTCTGTACGATGAGATTATGCAAACTTCTTTAATTTCTGTATCAGCAATGTTTTCAAGAATAAATATAAATTACAGTAATAATCTTTAAGACAGTAGACTTCTATTTTAATGAAGTAAAACTGTACTATAATAAAATACAATAATCAATATTAATTAATAACAGTAGGAAATTTAACAATTTAAACAAAGTTGTTCTTCTCATCAATCTTGGCAATTTGCCTATCATATCTATCCGTCTTAATTTGTCTCTGTACTGGAGTATGATGTAGTTCCTATAGCATGGGAAAAAATGCAAAGAATATTTACTTCATTCCTCATTTCTAATTCATAATTTAAACTTCGTTCAGAAAACTAAAAGTAGGGGTAACTAAACTAGAACACATTCTGATTTAAACAATTAGATACTTGCAATAAACAGATTTAACTACTTAATAATAGATAAACAAATAGAACCTGTAGATGACGATAGGGCTGACAAGCACCCAAGGAGGCCTGTTCCTCCCAACCTATTCCAGAAGAAGCAGCTCAACTACTGGCTTCTTGTAAACCCCCGAGCCTGATTACTGAACCATTAAGTAGATGGAATCTGTGTAGAAGCAAGGCACTCAAAATGCCTTCAACACTCAGCATCAACCTCCTGAAAATAACTTGCCTTCTCCACTCAGCATCAACCTCCTGAACTCAATAAGAGCTTGGCAGACTCACAACATGATCAACAACATAGCATATCCCCTCATCAAATCTCTTGGGTGCAAACACAACAAAACCCCAAGGTAAATTTCCTCGTCACGAAAAGTGATGAACCTCAGTTCAAAATTTGATGGCTATTATATAGACTGCCTAGGTCTTTAGTGGTCAGTTTAGAATAAATGAGCCTCAAGCTCCAGTCCCATCTTTCAAGGCACTATGACCACATTTCAAGGGAGTTGTCCCATACCAATAGCTAGTTAGTTGCATCATGATGCTGCCACTTGTCCATTTCCTTCTACCGTAGATTCCATTCCACCTAGTGGATCAGTAACCACTCTTTCAACATTCCTCTTAGGTGTTTGTCTCCTATTTTATTTATTTAATAATAATATATTGTGCAAATTACAGCCATCCTTGGACACCTGTCCAACATAAAGCTTTACAATAAAAGTTATCATAATGTTTGCTAACACAAAATGTTTTCTAGCAAAAAGGGTATGTTACAGTCCCCATGGGTACTATGAGTTTCTGGTTATTCCTTTTGGCCTAAGAAATGCACCTGCAACTTTTCAATCTTGCATGAACAGATTGTTTAGCAAGCAGCTCTGTAAGTACAGACTTGTTTTCTTTGATGATATTTTGATCTCTAGTAGGACTCGGGAATATCATTTGCATCATTTGGATATTGTACTAACCATTTTGGAAGATCAATATTTTTTTGAAAAGCTAACCAAGTGTGAGTTTGGAATGATTGAGATTTTCTATCTTGGTCATGTGATTGGTCAAGATGGAGTTAAAGTTCACATGGAAAAGATCCAAGCCATTCTAGATTGGCCTAGTCCTAAAAATATCACTGAACTAAGAGGGTTCATTGGCATATGTACTTACTATTGGAAGTTTGTCAAAGTATTTTCTAGGTTCATATCTCCTTTGACATATCTCAATAAGAAAGGAGCTTTCCATTGGTCGAATGAATCTAAACAAGTGTTCAACAAAATGCAGGAGGTAATGAGCAGTTTTCCCATTCTTGCACTTCCAAATTTTTCTCAACCTTTTGTTTTTGAGTGTGATGGTTTACGGAATGGGATTGGAGCAGTCTTGATGGAAATAAGAAACCATTGGCATTTGAGAGCAGAAAATTGCAGCCATATGAAAGGTTGTATTCCGTTTATGAAAAAGAGATGCTAGCCATCATGCATGCACCAGTCATGGTCAAGTAGTATTTGGTGGGAGGTAAGTTTATTATCAATACTGACCACAACAGTTTGAGGCACTTCTTAAGCCAAAAGGAGATGAATTATAGGAAATAGAATTGGGTAAGCAAGGTCCAAGAATTTAACTTTAACATTGAATATAATAAGGGTAAGATGAACATTGGAGCTGATGCACTTTCTAGAAAACCCACACTTGCATTGCTCAAATTTCAAAATGA
The DNA here is from genome assembly GCA_027924585.1 of Larix kaempferi. Taxonomy (NCBI): domain Eukaryota; kingdom Viridiplantae; phylum Streptophyta; class Pinopsida; order Pinales; family Pinaceae; genus Larix; species Larix kaempferi. The sequence continues at coordinate 25,852,334 of BSBM01000030.1, read as the reverse complement.
TTGGAAAATACAGCTTGGGGTAGATTACACCAAGAATTAGTTTGCTTATGATTTGTTTTATGGATTAATTCATGATGATACTTATACTATACTTAATGATGTCCTTTATTATAAGCATAGGAACTTTGTAGTTCCAGAATCCATACTAAAGAAGAATATTCTCGAAGCTTCCCATGATGTGTCTCTAGCAGGTCATCTGGGTTTTGTCCATCATTAGTGACATGGACAGTAAGTTTACTAGTAATTTTTGGAAAGAACTGTTCAAGTTAGTAGGGACAAGTTTGGATATGAGCACTAGATACCATCCATAGACTGATGGAAAAATAGAGAAAGTGAACCAATGGCTGGAAGGGTACTTAAGAAACTATGTCACTGGACAACAAAAGTCATGGACTACTGGGATCCATTTAGTAGAGTTTTGGTACAACACTACTTTTCATCTCTCGATTGGTATGTCTCCTTTCAAAGCTCATTATGGATATGATGCACTTACTTTTGCTGACCTAATATTTGGTTATTGTAAGACACATAAAGAAAAGGATTGGCTCCAAGAGAGTCAAGACATACTCAATGTTGGGTGCTAGAAATGACCTTCTTGCTTACTCCTATTCAACCCCTTTTCTCTCATTTTGTCTTATATTTTACAACCAAGTCATTATATTTTCCAATATCAGGCATGTATTCAAACAAGTATAATTCATTATTAACTTGCTACATGAATGCTTAGAAATGTTTGTGATTATTAATTTTGTTCCTAGTGATGCTGACTTGTGATGAATTTATGAGAAGTAAGTAAAGACTTCAGGGAATCCAGGAATCTTGGCTTGCTAATACATGTGGGCATTGAACCACTTGGAAACAATTGCACATTTCTAGGGCTCAGTTTGGATCGTTGCTAAAATAGATCAGGCCATTCCTCTATGCAGCCCGCTGAGACTCGTTTAGCGTTCGATCAGTTCCAGATTGTAAAGGTGCAATTTATTATGAAATAGAATCCATTCTAATGTAACAATCATTGTAACTGTTTCTATTTTCTACATTGTATATTCGACAGCCTGAAGATCAGAGATCTTCATTGCTGCATGAATTAAGGAACCTGAATTGTCTTCTCTCAGTATGTATCGGAAGACGAGATCATAAAGAAGGTTAGGCTTATTTTCAAGAGAATTGTAACAGGAGTTGGGAGTCTTTTGTAATTGAACTGATCAACTAATGAAACAAGCAGTGTTTCCCTGATTCGTTGTTTGCTGAGTTAGTTTGGTAGCCTCTAGCAATATCTCTATTGAAAGGCCAGGGCCCTCCTTCTCACATAGATTGCCGGGTTAAGTAGATTTTTTAGTTTTACTTTATTTTGGTTGATGTGGAGTTATAGTAGGAGTATTTTCAGATTGCTGCAACAATAATTATTTGATGATTGCATGCTTATAATTTCCCTTTGGTTTGCTGCAACAGTGTAGTGTGAACAGTCGACTGTGTAGAATAGTTTTCTTTCCTCTGCAAGTGTGTTAATTTGTTGTTACAATCAAGCTCAGCTCATGTTTATTATTGTTATTTATCTTTCTTAGAATTTGATTAATTAGATAAGTTATGGTTTGAATTACTTTTAATATGATATTTTAGGATTTAACTTCTTGGGAAAGAAATTCTAGTTAATTCATTCTTAGATCAGTTGTTCCAGGATTGAGGTTGTAAGAAAATAAGAATACTTTGAGTTCTTAGATTGATAATTGAGATTGGCTTTCATAACGAGTTGAGTTTGGCTTAACGGTTAGATAGGATGAATGATCTTTATTTATTTAGTCAACTACTGAAGTGTTTATGCATATATTTTTCTTAGTTACCTTTGAAACAACAAGACTCTCCTGGGTTGACAATTTATATTGAGCACTCTATTTGTTAACGGAATTTAATTAGCATATAGAGTGACCAACATTTTGGTGCCATTGCCGGGGAAGGTAATTGGTAGACATAGATGCTACCTGACTAGTTTGATTTCATTAGCTATGAATATTTGAGTCTTGCATAAATACGAGAAGAAAAGGTCGGGAACCCCCCAAAAATACTAATTATGCAGGTGGAAGAGGCCGTGGCAGTAACTAGGGTTTAGGAAGATAGACATTCATTGATGAATTGATCACTAAAGCTGATTCCTCTACCAGACTACCGTGTACATCTTCAGGAAGAGGAATCGTTGTTCTCCCTAAGCTTGAATCATTATTATCAACTGTGGAGAATGCAATGGGACCTTCAACTCCCATTTCAGAGTAGAAACCTCCTGAAGATAAGGGAAGTGTTGTGAGTGCAGGGATTCCATAGGATATTTATCGAATCAATGAACATAGATTAAGTAAGGAGGAGTGGTTAGATCATCGTCAAGAACTGGAGGAAGAGATAAGGAAATAAGAAGAAGAAAGAAAGAGAGAAAAACATGACAACCAGGAAAACATGGATAATGAAGATCATGGAGAGAATCAAGAACATCTAAATAACCATGAAGAGGAAGTAGGGGATAATCAACATGGAAACACTATTGTCACACTTGAATTCCCTATTCAAAAAACACCTAGGGTTTCTCCCCTGAAGAATATTTCACCCTTAGTCTTGCCAAACTTTTATGGTAAGTCCACGGACGATCCAGATGAATTTATTTATGAATTTGATATCCTCTATCAGAGCTATGCTTATACGTCCAGTGCACAGAGGCTAAAATTATTCCCTTCTACTCTAAAGGGGAATTCCATGCGCTGGCTCAAGAGTTTGGGTGGTAGGACTGTTACCTATTAGGATCAAATGAAACAAATTTTCCTTGCTAAATATCAAGACTATTGCAGAACTAAGGATAGAAGGGAAGAACTATTTAAGATGCTCCAAAAAGAGGAGGAAAGTCTTGAGGATTTTGTGGAAAGACTCTTGTATATTTTGCAGAGATCTAGTCATGATGATATTGGGAAATATGTTCTCAAAATCATTCTGCTATGAAGAATCATAGAAGATTTCCTAGACATGCTAAATTTGCTAGGAAAATGAGATATCTCCAGAGAACCTTTTGATCACATCATAGACCTATGTTGAAGATACTCCAGGGGGTCTTTTAAAACTAGCATCAGAGATCGAGATGTCCTAACAAGAGCCCATAAGTCATCCAATGGAGGGGATACTCTAGATGAGATAGGTAATCTTCTTAAGAACTCTAAAACTGATATGATGAGCTCAATTTCCTCACAACTGGATATTTTGAAAGAAAATCATAGGCAAGCAGAAGACGATCTGCCACTTGGTGTATTTTGTGCTAAATGTAGGAAGTACCCATTGAGGGAATGCCCTCTTGACAAGGTGGAGGTATGTCACTTATGTCAGTTGGATCACAATACTAAAGAATGCCCTTCACTTCAAAAATTCAAAGCAGTCCTTGACGCATCTACGTTAGACATGGAGAAAGCTTACTTCATATCACAAAAGAAGCCTTGGCAACCTCATGCTCTAGGTATGAATCTAAATCCTACATATTTCAATTCTTGGAATAATATTAATAATCAGTTTCCTTCACAATATTCCTATCCTAATACTCAATGGCATCCACCTACTCAATCTATAATGCAACTTTCTACTCCTTGGATGCCATGGCCACAACACTCAAACCAACAAGCTCCTTGGTCTCCTTGTTGGAGAAATCCTTATCCGGGAAATCAGTTTCCTCATAATCAAACTCCTCACCCATAGTATCAACAGCCATAACTGCAACTCCCTAACAATGCTGCACCAGTGAATAAACTACTACGACCTTATCTTCCTGCTCAACCTAACCCTAATCCTAATAATAAGGCAGTACATCAATTTGAAATTACCAACATGCTAGCTTATTCCATTTCCCATATATCTTGCAATGAATTACACTTACGATCCGAGAGGGTAGTGGAACTTATTGTAATTGAGGATGTTCCATCCCTTGTGACTGAAAAGAGAATTAATCAACGATTTGAGAATCCAATCAGTACAACAATCCCCATTATTGAGGATGCTGAAACACGTGTTGATACACCTTCTGAAACACTTGGAAAACCACATATTGAAACTCATGCTACACAATTGTCGAGAGAACCGTCGTATCTTGAGCATTTGGCCTTGTAGAAGGCAGTGGAACAATCTCATTTCAATATCCTAGGAGAAGTGAAGAACCTTTATGTTAAGATTCCACTATTACCATCCCTACACGATGTACCTATCTACGCTAAAACTGTTAGGGATTTGTGTGTGAAAAATCCAGGATGAAAGCCTCAGGGTCCTCCTATAGTTCATGTAGTGGGGAAGTTGTCTGAACTAATGTTGGGAAGGGCTCCACTGGCCAAATATGATGACCCAGGTAATCCCACTGTCATAGTATATATTGGGCATACCCAGATCCCCAACGTTTTGGTTGATTTAGGTGAAGTGGTAAACGTTTGACCATTGAGACTGTAAAGAAGTTAGGAATCTCTGATCTCAGGCCTACCCCTACTGTACTAGAACTGGCTAATATATCTACGATCAGACCTGAAGGAATCTTGATTGATCTTGTAGTCCCTGTCAACTCATGGGAATATCCTGCAAACTTCCTTGTTTTACAGCCTAAATCGCAGCTGGGGGAACACCCATTAATCTTAGGGAGACCATGGTTAGCTACAGCAGATGCATGTATCAGCTGTAGATCAGGATCCATGATGATTTTCGATGGAACTAATATCAAAATCTTGACCTTATACCCTGCAGCTCGACCAAGCTTAGATGTTGAAAATCCACTATGGATGGTTTGGGAGGAAGAGGAGGACACTCATCCATTATTAACAATTGGGAGAGCCTTGACTTTCAAAAATGAAACTGAAGATGACACTATCAGCAGTTTTATTAGTGAGCCAATGTTTGTCACCAAACACGCATATAAAATATTTGATAGCACCTTAAGTGAGTTGGAACAAGAATAACTTACCGAAGAGACCCTAGCTAGTAATGTCGAAACAATCTTAGTAATTGAGAACTCAAAAAGTACCCCGGTAGAAATTGAGCCTGGAAAAACCCTGAATATTAATCCTAATATTGCGACCGATGAACTGGAACGTCTGGTTAAATTACTAAAAAATCATAAGGGGACCTTTGCGTGGGAGTATACAGACATGAGAGGTATTCCCTTTAGACTGTGTACTCACCACATCTATATCGAAAATGATTCTAGGCTAGTATGCCAACCGAAATGGAGAATGAACCCAAGCTTAAGAGATATTGTGAAAGAAGAGATTCATAAACTCTTGGAGGCAGGATTCATAGTATCATATTTCAGACAGCGAGTGGGTTTCCCCGGTGGTGATCGTTCCGAAGAAAAATGGGAAGCGACGAGTTTGTGTAGATTATAGAGAATTGAACAAGGAAACACAAAAATACCATTTCCCTCTACCATTTATCAATCAAGTCTTCGATACTTTGTTTGGGAAGAAGATTATTTTCCTTTCTGGATGGAATTAGTGGATATAATCAAATCTAGATAGCCCCTGAAGATCAAGATAAAACCACTTTCACTTGTCCTTGGGGCACCTTTGCATATAGGGTGCTTCCTTTTGGGTTATGTAATGCACAAGCTACATTTCAAGGAGTTGTAATCAGAATTTTTTTTGAAATGGTCAATGATTGCATGGAGATCTTTATGGATGATTTTACTCCATATGGTAGTAGTTTTGATGAAGCCTTAATAAATCTAGAAAAAGTTTTAGAATGCAGTGAACAGACCCAACTATCCCTGAGTACTAAAAAAATGTCACATGATGATGAGTGAGGGTATAGTTCTTGGAAATTTTATCTCTGCTGCAAGAATCAAGGTAGACCCAGCTAAAATAAAGGTAATTGCAAACATTCGTACTCGTAGAACGTAGAAAGAGTTATGCAATTTACTTGGTCATGTTGGTTACTATAGATGATTCATAGAATTTTTTTCTAAATTAGCATCTCCTTTATTCACTTTGTTAATGAAGGATGCACAATTTAATTAGACAGATGCATGCCATATTGCGTTTGTAGAACTAAAGAGAAGGTTGTCCAGAATACCTATTTTAAGAAGGCCTAATTGCACCTTGCCTTTTCATATTTCCTCTGATGCTTTGGATACTGGTATTGGAGTAGTGTTGGGACATAAAGAAGGCCATAGTCCATATGCTATCTATTATGTTAGTAAGACTTTGGCCCCTGCTTAACTAAAATACATAGTGACAGAAAAAAGAATTCATCACTATTATTTATGCCATTCATAAGTTCAGACATTATATCACTGTATATTCTACTTTCGTGCATACTGATCGCTCCGCCATTAAATATTTAATGAATAAAACTATCACTAATTCTCGAGTGACTAGATGGTTGCTTCTAATACAACAATTTGATATTACTATTGTAGATAGAACAGGAAAAGAAAATGTTGTTGTTGATTTCCTTTCTCGACTATTAACAATGATGATAGTTCACCAGTCGAGGATTCTTTTCCTAATGAGCATTTTTTCGCAGTCTCAGCACGCTCCCCTTGGTATGCATATATCACAATTTATTTGGCTGCAGGTAAGCTTCCAGTGCACTTATCAAAAAGAGAAAAAAGAAGAAGCATGTAGCAGAGTGCGAGATAATGTTGGATAGAAGGAAATCTCTTTTACATAGGACCAGATTTGGAGATCAGACGATGTGTGAGAGAAGATGAGATTCACAGTATCCTGAAATCATGCCATGATGATCCCTGTGGGGGCATTTTGCCGATAAGAGAACTAGCCATAAGGTACTGAGAATGGGATATTTTTGGCCTACCGTGTTTCAGGATGCAAAGAAATATGTTCAAGCTTGCGACAAATACCAAAGGATGGGCTAGCCAAATAGATTGGATGAAATACCACTTCAGCCACAGTTAGTGGTTGAACCTTTTGACAGATGGGCTTTGGATTTTGTAGGGCCTATCTACCCTCCCTCAAAACAAAAATTTTATATCTTGGTTTGCACAGACTATATGACCAAGTGGGTAGAGGTGGTGGCTCTAGTAAGAGCCAATGATCAAGTTGTGATATATTTCTTATATGAGGAGATCTTCACCCACTTTGGGGTACCCAAGGAAATATTAACACACGGAGGACCGCAGTTTTTGTCCCATAAGATTGAAGCCCTATTGTAGAAATATCATATTCGACATCAGATAACTTCACCATATCATCCACAAGACAATGTCCAGGTGGAAAGCACAAATAAGTTAATTGAGGCTATCCTTAGAAAAATAGTGAAGAGTCACCGCAAATACTGCGTTGAAAGACTTCCAGAAGCATTATGGGCATATCGTACTACTTGGTGCAACACTATAGATTTCTCTCCATATGAACTAGTATATGGGAAGAACATTGTCTTTCCTATTGAATTCGTGATCAAAACTTTGAACACAACTATAGAAGAAAATATGGACTTAACGGAGGCTTAGAGGAATCGGTTAAATCAGTTAAATGAATTAGATGAGAAACGCACAACTATTGTACATCAAACAACATTAATTCAACAGCAACGCTCCAAATGGAATGACAGGTTCATAAAAAGGAAATTATTCTACAAAGGAGACTAGGTGTTACTATATGATTCACGGTTCAAGAGGTATTTTAAGGGAAAATTGTGTACAAGATGGATGCGACCTTACAAGATAGACAAGGTATTCGACAACAGAACCATCCGCTTGACCACTATTGATGAAAATTAGACGACTTTATTTGCTAATGGTAATCGGCTACGGATTTATCATAAACCTATCTCAAAGGATGCATTTATCTCCCATGTTGCTGCTGATGCAAATTCTAAATTGGTACAAGAATGGAAATCTCTTCCTCTTTCTCCAATACTTTGAATTTGCTGCATATTTTTCATAAGAAATTTTGTAAATAAATAAATTCATTTTGATTTTGTTCTTTTTATTTTGGTTTTAGCTTATGGATTACTTCATAGTATTTATTTCCAGATTTAACTTTTTTTTTTAGAAAATGGTGTACAGGGATGAGATGCGAAGGACCCAAGAGGAAAGGGAAAGTTGTAATGGGCCAATCGACTGTGAAATCATGGGAAGTCCTCTGCACCTACTGGATAAGCAACGATCGGAGAAAACCACTGCTGAAACTCCATCAACTTTATGTTAATCTCTTCGTTATTTTCTCCGCTTTCTGCTGAAACTTCACTATTTTCTCCACTTTCTGCCAAAACTCCACTATTTTTTCCACTTTTTGCCGAAACTATGCTATTTTCTCTACTTTATACCAAAACTCCATCAAACTTCTTGCTTTTTGGCCAAACTTTATTCGCATTTCCGTTAACAGTTGTACCTTGTTAATTTTCTGCTGAAAATCAGTCATATCTTTCGTTAAAGCTTCATCGAGTCTTCCGCTTCTTGCTGAAACTCGACCAATTCTCCACTGGAACACTTTCAATCCTCCCACTAAATTGATTAGAGTGCCTATTACAGTTTTTCAAAAAGAATGGAGCCGACGATCCGCTAAATGGCCAATTATTCATATAATTGATGCTGGCATGGACAAACTTTGGGATATGGGCCAACCGACTTTATGGATCCACGTGTGAAAATATGTCTTCATCATCTTATTTGAAAACAAGGGAATGCCACCGAGGAGTACGATGATTCATCAGGGTAAGTATGGAGGTACGAGTTCTAATCATAAGTCTGACTAGGCATAAAGTGGTAGAATAATCATGATTATATCCTGTTTGTACATCCATGTCATCAATCTTAACTAACATGTCCACATCACTACCCAATCCATATTTATTGACCGCTTCCACCTTTCCCAATCCACGAGAGAAATTTCTAGCACGACCGTATTCCATATTGGGGTGATTCCATGAAGATGGGTAACTCTTTTTGGCCAAATATGACGGTGAAAAACAAAAATTTTACCCATGTATTAAATTGAAGCCCTCGAAACTCATACTTGCCACATGACTTTTGACAAGCGGTTGAAAAATGAAATGTAGATAATTATGTTGGCTTTCCAATGATATTTTTTTTGAATTATACCAATGCCATATATCGTGTCGAATTTTCATTTAAAAAAACGTGTGTACTTAAAAATTTGAAGAGCAATTAATAAGTAGTTTGTGTACGTGCACAATAAATTAATGTTAAAGTAATAATTAAAAAAAATGAAATATGTGAACATGATCTAGACATAGTGCACCGGGGCTTACATTTTTTCTTTTAATTTTTTTTGAAAAATTATATTTATTATTATTTTTCAAAACTTAGCAATGAATATTTAAGTCGCATTTTGCACACATGTGTGTGTGAAGGAAATCTTTTGATTTTTTACATAATTTGCAAAACTAAAAATACCCTTTTAAAGAGGACGCGTTTATCTGGGGCTTGTATATTTTTTCAAATTTTTTGGATGTGTATTTTGAATGTTGTGGATTTATCTTTGAGCTCAATCGAAGTTGTTAGTAGGGCAAGTTTTAGTAGAAATTTAAAAACAACAGACATATGAAGATAAAAATTCGTAAATTTTATATATATGGATAGAGGATTCGTTGATGAATCCAATGGTATCAAGTCCGATCATTAATGAGCATTTAATGGCATGGTTTAACTCTATGGAAGGCAGACAAAACTTTCACTCTGCAGTGAAAAGAGCTCTCGGCTTGTTTTTTAAGCCCTTGATCGAGCTAAATACCTCGATCGAGGGTTTAACAACACCTCGATCGAGGGTTTAACAATACCTCGATCGAGGTATTTTAAAACCCTCGATCGAGGGCCTAAAATGAGCCTTTTTATGTTTTTCAAAAGCTAGATCAATCTTTTGCGTGCTTTTCAAAAACTAGATCGATCTTTTGCGTGCTTTTGAAAAGCTCGATGGAGCTTTTGCAAACTTTTGAAAAGCTTGATCGAGGTTTTGCAAGCTTTTTAAAAGCTCGATCGAGGGTTTAAAACCCTCGACCGAGGTATTTTAAAACCCTCGATCGAGCTTTTAAAATCCTCAATCGAGGTATTTTAAAACCCTCAATCGAGCTTTTAAAACCCTCGATCGAGCTTTTAAAACCTCGATCGAGGGCTCGAAAATACCTCGATCGATGGTTCAAAAAACAATTTTTTTAGCTTCCATCTGCCAAAAATGGTGAACCACATTTGTGGAATCACCTATTGCACCAACTTTCAAAAAATACTCAATGCAATCTCCATTGTTCAGCGCTATCACTGCATGCTGCAACTCCAATGTCTGAATTAGGAAAGTTTTCGCTCATCTCATCCGATATTTTCAAGGAGAAGGAAGTATGGGGGGTTCTATTGTTCTCCATGAGCCACAATCAATGGATGCCATTTGGAGAAACAGAGAGGTCTTCAACATTTTTGAGGAGGCCAGATGGACTGGATACTTTGAAAGGTTGAGTGGATTTAATGGGGAAATAGCACTGTAGTTTGATATGAATTTAAGAGGCGATCATTCTACATTCAGGGGTCCGAGGGTTGATGTTTCGGATCATGTTTTATCAGAATTCATGAGACTACCAAGAATAGGGGGAAAATGGTTCAGCCAGAAGAGTTCCAACCTGAATGCAATCAAATATTTCCTTGGAGCAGGGGAGAGCATTTATCCAAGACGACACAGCACAACATTTGAAATCATGCCTCATCCTTGGGACCAAGTGGCCATATTCCTGAAGAAAGACACTACATGTGAAGGTAGGTACAAATTTGTTTACACTCACAATTTTGTGCTACTCTCCCACCTACATCACAATGCACTGATCAATATGCCCTATTTTCGTTTAAAAAAATTACAAAATATGGCTCATTATGCCTGAGGCTCTCGCCATCCTCAACCCTCCATTACCAATCATGGCCTCACTAAACTGCTCGTCCTGAGAGCCCTTTAGAGAAGGAATCAACCCTAGGCACAATTTCTTGTTGGGGTAAGGGTAGACTAGGTGCCTATAGAAGAAGAAGAGGATTGCAGTGAGGAAGATAACGCGTAGAGCTTGTCAAATTTAGTTGGGGGGGGGTGGATATCTCGAGGAAGCTAGTAATGGCTAGGGAATAAATTTAGATAGAGCTGAAATTGCAAAGAAATTGCAAAATTTAAACCCCATAGATCTTGTTAAAAACCCATTCAAGCAAGTAGAGGCCAATATAGAAGAGAAAAGAGAAAAAATTGAAAATCAGACTGTGGAAATTCATGAGATTGAATGCTTTGTTGAGCAAGAGGGAATAATTCAGTAGGATTAAATTCACGGTGAAGGGGAGGATTCAATATCAAAGGATGATTTTCCCTTTTTTATCCCAGTGGAAATCAAAATTCTTATAGAAGAACCCACGCCCTCTACATCAGAAAGAAATAAGAGGGGTTCCATAATTCTTCCAGAAAAAACTACACCCTCTACATCAAACAGAAGGAAGAAGAGGTCCATCACTCAGAAACAGTCAAGCATTGCATTAAAGAGAGCAAGGACCAGAGCCACTACTACAGTAGAGGCATTAAAAGGAGTCGAGGTAGATATTGAAATTCCAATCTTAAAGCCTCGATCATCCCCTGTAACACAAGAACTAGGGGGTAGCTCAAAATCCTTACCAAAATATGCCGATCCACAAGAACCTATTGCAGAATATGGGAGAATCCAAATGGAAACCCTTCTCTTTGAAAATGATTTGCTGAAACATGAAGTACACGTCCTTAGGAAGGAGCCATAGGGATTGAAAGAAGTGTTAAGGAAACAGGCAATGCAGATATTAAGCGCGTTATCTAATGCAACTGACTGGGTGGATTACTCGCCCTCTGAAGCAGAAAATTTGGAGCATGAGGAATTTGTGTGCCCCGAATGCGGGGACATTTTTAGAAGGTGAGGATTTAAAGTCACACTTATCGAGCCTTCGACTTGGAAAATGGGTCAATCAAGACAAGAAATAGATGTAACAACATAAGCAGACGAAATGGTAGAAGATGATCAACATAAGAATTAGGGAACAACCCCTTCTACCTTGGATAATCAAGATTCACTGAGTGAAGAAACTCAAAATGTCATGAAACAGGATTTATTGACCCCCATGCAAGAATTGCAATGATTAGAAGATACTTTCCTGCAACACTCAAAAAAGGTTGAAACACTTCAGGAAGATGCTGCTGAAACACAAGAACTAGTAGCACAGGGATACGTTGTGGAAGGTTTAGAAACATTGAGTCTAGAAATGGATGTTGAAACACAAGAACCAGCAGTCCAAGAACAAGTTGCAGAAATAGTGGCTCAACAAGAAATAGTTGAGTTTCCTGAATTGGTGACTGGGAAAGATGATAGTGCTAAAACAATGGCACAAAAGGAGATTGTCAAGTCTCCTGATGTGCTGGGTCATGAAGGATTTGCTGAGACTGTAGCACTAGAAGAAAAAGATGCTAAACCACAAGAACCAACAGTACATGTAGAATTTTTTAATGCTCTGGTGCAATTCCCCAAGCCAATGGATGGAAAGGAAACTGCTGAAACACAAGAACCAGTAGTACATGTAGAATTTGATGATGTTGCAGTGCAAGTCCCTGAACCAATGGATAAAAAGGAAACTACTAAAACACAAGAACCAACAGTACATGTAGAATTTACTGATGATGTGGTGCAAGTCCCTGAGCTAATGGATATAAAGGGAAATGCTGAAACACAAGTTTTCATGTCCCTAGACCAAGCCTTAACAGAGAAACCTGATGATAAAGCAAAACTTCAAGAGCTGCAGGACATCATCGAGTTAGACACCGAGGATGAGGAATATACAAGGGATAAAAGAATGCATGAGATGGTAGAGGAGCTTTCATTGATGAAGCTTGAAGTAAATAAATGGAAGAATCATGCTGACGTGTGCAAGGAAGGAATGGTACCTCTTTATGAGAATAGAAATACCATTAAAGAACTTAGAGAGAGATGGGCAGAAGAACTAATTTTTCAAAAACTCCAAAGGGAAAGTGTGCAGAAATAATTAAGAGAGCTGAGAAAATTCAAGTCTATGCAAAAGGATAAAGAGAAAATGTACACTTTAGCTCAGGAATTGTTAAGCTGTAGATCCCCATCTTCTTCCTATTTTGTGTTCCTCTATGAACAAATGACTCTGTTCAAATTGAGAGTTTTGAAGGAGGGGAAACCTTATCAGATTATGACCTCTCCTCAATTTATGGGGACCTTTTTAAAGAGTGATTTTAGTGGGAAGAATGTATTGTGTGAGTTGTATCTACATGAGATACCATGCTTTATGGATTTTCATTCTAACCCTGTGCCTCACCTAGGAGATATTCACTTGAGGGATTTCACCTCTTTTGTCACCAATAAAATGCAATGGTGGAATGCTTTCCAGACCATTCAAAAGAATGAGGACAACTCCACTCTCTGGATTAGAAGCGAACCTCAATACCCTATGATCCGTATTGCAAAAGATGAAAGGTGCATTTCATATCCTATGAAGGTTCATTAGTTTATAGCCTTATAGCAGAAGGTCATCTCTACGTGTGTTTGAATGATCTCCAGGTAGCAAGATTATGCCTTGGAAGGAAGTAAGCATAGGTGGCAAGCCTCTTGTCCATATTTGAGAGGAAAATACCCTATTGTTTTGAGAACTTCAAACATGCTCTGTATCGGGTACCTGAGTATGTTAAATGCATGGAGACATGTGGACCACACTGGTTGAGGCTGAAATTCAAATTTCCATTGATATTTCTTCCTGTGAAGCAATATAGGAGCAATTACAGATTGACCAAGAAAGTTGAGAAAAATTGTTGGGAAGAGTTGATTTCCTGCAATGGGTTTTTTAACTTGGGTGAGAAGCCTAAAACTTATTTTAATCTTACTAGTCTCCACAGAAAGTACTTAGATTCAAATTCATATTCAGATTAGCTAGAATTTGTTGCATATGGACATGCAACATGACAGTTGGGGGGAGATGTTGGGAGCTATAAATGCCCTTTTTGCTTACTCCTATTCATCCCTTTTTCTCTGATTTTGTCTTTTATTTAAAAACCAAGTCATTATCTTTTCCAATATCAGGCATGTATTCGAATAGTTATACGTCATTGTTAGCTTGCTACATTAATGCTTAGAAATGCTTGTGATTATGAATTTTGTTCCTTGTGATGCTGACTTGTGATGAATTTATGAGAAGTAAGTAAAGGCTTCAGGGATTCCAAGAATCTTGGCTTGATGATACATGTGGGCAATGAATCACTTCAAAATAGTTGCACATTTCTAGGGCTCGGTTTGGATCGTTGCTGAAACAGCTCAGGCCATTCCTCTACATGGCCATCTAAGACTCGTTTAGCACTGGATCAGTTCCAGATTGTAAATGCGTACTTGATTATGAAACATAATCCATTCTAATGTAACAATAATTGTTACTGTTTCTATTTTTTTCATTGTATATTCGACAGCTTGAAGATCAGATTTTTTCATTGCTGCCTGAATTAAGGAACCTAAATTGTCTTGTCTCAGTATCAATAGGAAGACGAGATCATATAGAAGGTTAGGCTTATTTTCAAGAGAATTGTAACAGTAGTTGGGAGTCCTTTGTAATTTAACTTATCCAGTAATGAAAGAAGCAATGTTTCCATGATTCGTTGCTTGTTGAGTTACTTTGGTAGCCTCCAGTGGCATCTCAGTTGGAATGACAGGTCCTGCATTCTCACAAAGATTGTCGGGTTAAGTAGATGTTTTAGTTTTACTTTATTTTGGTTGATGTGGAGTTACAATAGGATTTTTTTCATATTGCTGCAACAGTAGTTATTGGATGATTGCATGATTATAATTTCCCTTTGGTTTGCTGCAACAGTGTGGTGTGAACAGTCGACTCTGTAGAATAGTTTTCTTTCCTATGCAAGTGTGTTAATTTGTTGTTATAGTCAGGCTCACATACTGTTTATTATTGTTATTTATATTTCTTAGAATCTGCTGAATCAGATAGGTTCTGGTTTGAATTACTTTTAATCTGATATTTTAGGATTTAAATTCTTGCAAAAGCAATTCTAGTTAATTCATTCTTAGATCAGTTGTTCTAGGATTGAGGTTGTAAGAAAATAGGAATACTTTGAGTTCTTAGATGGATAATCGAGATTGTATCTCATAGCGAGTTGAATTTGGCTTAGCAGTTAGATAGGATGAATGATGTTTATTTATTTAGTCAGCTACTGAAGTGTTTATGCATATATTTTTCTTAGTTACCTTTGAAACAAAAAGAATTTCCTAGGTTGAGAATTTATATTGAGCACTCCGTTTGTGAACTGAATTTAATTAGCATATAGAGTGACCAACACTCAAGATTCTCAAGGACAATTTGTAGGTAGCAATGAATCGACAGAAAGTGCATGCAGACAAGCATAGAGTTGAGCGAGCTTTCCAGGTTGGAGATCTGGTATATTTGAGGTTGTAGCCCTATAGACAATCATCATTGAAGTATAAAGAGGCTAAGAAGTTTCAGCCAAAATTCTATGGTCCCTACCATGTTTTGAGAAAGATCTAGGAAGTGTCGTATGAGCTAGAGTTTCCTCTAGGAAGCCATATTCACAATGTTTTCCATGTGTCTTGTTTGAAGAAAGCAGTAGGGTATAAATTCCAAGTTTCACAAGACTTTCCACCACTTGATGATGAAGGAATTTTGGTGTTGATCCCTAAGAATATATTAGATGTTTGAGAGAAGAATATAAGGAGCAGAATCCTTAAGGAATTTTTGGTGGACTGCGAAGGATTGCCCAGTGAGGGTGCTACTTGGGAAGGAGACCAAGTGTTATAGCATCAGAGTTTGAAATTGCTTCAGGACAAGCAATCTTGGGTGGGGAGGATTGTCATGTCCCCTCAACAATGAGTAGTGGAACAAGTTCCTAACCCAATCGATCCCTTGGGTTGAGGAGACAACTTCATGACCATGGGGTTAATTTTGGAATTTCCAGGTAATTAATTAATTAGTCTATGCAATAAATGTTATCCTAAGTTTAATTATGCACATGGATTATTTAATTTTATGCATTTAATATTTTTATGTGGAATAAATGAGGATAATGATCCATTAGGGTGCATTCGAGGATAAGGTTGAATTGGAGTTAGCTTAAGGAAGAAGCAAAGATAAATATTCCAAAGCTAGGAAAATCAGAGAATAGGAAAGAAAGGTGGAGTGTTACCTGGTACCAATACTAGCACATATTTCGGATACACCCCAAGGAGATGGCAACATTTTTTTGTCTTGGAGGTTGCGATACAACCACTTTTTATGGATGGGGTCATGGCCTGATCGTTGGGCTCCCTCTTGGAGGTACTATGGCTTAATGGCACTATTGAATGCCTCATAAAAGGGTTTGAAATTCTGAGGTTGGTGTCTGGGGCCCCCAGGGAGGGGTCTTTGGACCACGTGACTCCCCCCTTTACTTTTACATTGGTGGCATGCCTTTCTTCAACATTGGGTCCCATATCATGTCCCCAGGTCTTCTCTTGCACCCTCCTCATGCTCCAGAGCTCTAGCGCTAGCTCTCCCTGGCCTCCACAGAGGATAACGTCATCCTTCATTGGCTGCAACATGCGTTCTTTGAGGGGGGCAGTTGAGGGATTTTCACTATTTTATGGGGTTTGTTGGGGTATGATGAGCCCCCCTCCACATCTCAGCCTTCATTTTCATCAAATTTGGCCTTTTCTAACTATTTTTACTTGAGTAGGGGTCAAATATGGGGAAAATACCCAATTTACCCACTACTTTGATTAGTTTTATATTATTTTAATTCTAATTTTAAGTTGACATTTTTAATATTAAATTGACTTTATTTTGTGTAAAGTGAGTGCGAGAGCATATAAAAAGGATCTCCTCACTTCTTTTTTAGACATCAAATTTTGGCATAAGATCATTATGTCTTCTATTTGCCCTAACTAGGGCTCTTTGAAGGAAGGCACTCCTTGATGAAGCTTATTTTGCAGGTTTGAAGCATTTCTTGGAAGTTTTTATTTTGTTCATGCCATTGCTAAGGTGAGGCCAAAGGTTTTTGCTTAACACATGCACTTGGAGGTATCTATACTTTTTGTTTGATGTCACTCTATCAAATTTATGAAATTGATGCTCGTTGGGGTTGGATGGAAGCCATTATTGCTTCATTTTTATCTTTATTTGCATGTAATTTTCGTCATTGATCACCATTGCAATCAAGCTTGAGCTTGAGCTCTTCCAGTCTTGCTCGAGCTCGGATTCCTCTATGAATCCTATAGATTTTAGAGGTGAGCCCTAGTTGGCCAAACTTGCTAAGTACCATCTCAAGGAGGGTTACTCTTCTCATTGATTCCCTAGGTTTGGTAATTAGCTCTCTCTTAAAATTTTAGTTCTTCATCTACTTCATGAAACCTAATTTTCTAAGTTGTTAATATTGTAAATATTACTTTTTAGGTTAATTAGTTTTACATTTTTAATTCCGAGTTAGTAGTTCATTTTAAATGTTAAAAACAAATATATAATTTTTAGTGTTTGAAACTAATTTTAAAAACCCTAAATTTGAGATCCAGCCCTAGATGCAGGCTCCTAAAAAATCCAGTGAGCTAGCCTTGGCGGCCTCCTCTCCTACCTTGATTTACACCCTCGATCCCCTCTTATTAGCTCTCGCTAACCTAAATCGTATCTCTTCTAGCCTTGCTGCCCCGTCTGTTCTCTACCTACAGCTACCGACCTTTACTTCCCTCTTCCAGTTTTTTTTTCCTTCCTCCACCGAGATGCCCTTTCTCATCCGCGGACATCCCTTCTAAATCCGCTACCATACCATCACGACCTCTCCTCCTCTCCCCTCGTGGCCTCTCCTCCTCTCTTACCTGCAACCACTATCTTCACTTTTCTACTGCATTCTTCACCATCTGTGACCTTCCTTCCTTTCACTTCTATCTCCTAACCCACACCCTCTCTTCTCGAGCCCTCGCTCCTCTTTACCGATGTACCAGCCCAAGCCCTCCTTTCGTTGCTCCTTTCCAGCCAAGGCTACAGCTTCCTTCATGCATATGCTCCTACCCGCAACCCATCCTTCTCTGCTCCCTTCTACTCCCATTGCGGCCCTCGCTCCTTTTGTACTTCGGCCAAGAACCTTTCTTCCTGTATCCTCTGTGCACTTTCCATCCCGAGCCTCTCCTTATCTCCGTTCCTTTCCTTCTTGAACCTGTGGCCTTTCCTTCTCAGACACTCTACACTTAAGTTGCCATCTGGGTCCTATCCCTTAGCTAAACATGGGTCTGCAATAAGCATTGCAGACCCCGTGTGTTGGAACTTTTTCTATCCTCTCTGCACACAAAACCAAAAAATAAAAACTCAAATTAGTAAGGTTAATATCTAATTTGTTCATATATTGGTTTGTTCTTTTGAGTTAAATTTCTTTCTCAACATCCATTTTCGTGCATATTTTAAGTAATTTTTGTGTTATTATAACTCTGAATGTAGACCTACAGTAAATCAAAAAAAGCAACTCGTGTACACGTAATATTTATATTTTCTTTTGGTTAAGCATTTGTATAAACACTTTTTAAAGGTATGTTATAATTGGTTTGGCCTTGGTTGGAAAATACTTAGCGCTGATATACATATTGCATGACTTCTTTGAAGCGATAGCTTACTTAATTGTTGGCTTATGAATTTGAAACTTTGATATACATATATTATCAAACATTAGCACTTCTGTCCCAGAGTCATATGATCATTTTATATTATGATGCTACATTAACTTGGATATAACACATACATGTTGAAGTGAATGATTCTTACTTGTTGATTATTGGTTGGTGGAGGAGTCTTGTGTGCACTTATACTGTTTTGAATATCACATTGGCATTGTCCTCATTTAGTTTTGATATACAATATTGCTTCTATTTTCATTCATGAATCAATCTCATCTTCTACCCAATAAGTAAAATACTTTTGACAGCTCTTTGGTTAGATGCTTTGATGAGCACCTTTGTTAATGATTTATAGTAATATTAGCTAGTATGGTAAATGACCCTTGCTATTGATAAATTATATCGGTATGTGAATTGGTTATGTTGACAGAAATTCTTTGTTCATATGTTATCACGCCATTATTATTGATCACTGAATTCTCATAATGCATCCGATTAGTAAATGACAGTGACAATTCTCTCTTAATACATATTTGGGGTTAGTTTATTGGCAATACCGTCTTTTGATCCAATATTGATTATTTTAATATATGATGCATGCTTATACATTCATTGAATGAACAAACTACCATTGGTTGAAGTTGAATGTTATTGACTCCATTAGGCACTGGTCTAGCTACAAGATATCATAGAAGATACGTTTTGGGGTAGTATTAGTGTTTTACAGGATTCCATAAGGACACTTCTCCTTGGAGGTTTCGACTTCCGAAGAAGTTAGAATGGTGACCGAGGTGACATTGGGTCACTTTTCTTATTTATGCTTACTGGGAATTAGCCTTGCTAATTTTACCGGTAACCTTTTTGGCATCGTTTCTGTGGACATTTTGGAAATCAAAGTGCTTTTTCCGGAGTCATTGACATCCTTGGAAAAATGACATTTGGTAAGAAGATTGAGGTAAGTCCTTGATTGGTATTTTGAACACATTATTGAAGACAAACCTTGCAGATCTTATCTACTAACTCCACTCTTTAAAGAGACTCCACTGGTCGATCCCAAACTCTGTCCCGATCATCTCAGGTATGCCCTTGTTTTGATACTTTGGTGAGATTTGTTAAGATAACTTGGAAGGTCTCTCCTGGTGACTCCAATTGAAGAAAAATAACAGAATTATGCTACAAAGAAAAGGAAACTGGGTAACATGGCTTCTTCTTGCAAAGAAGATGTTCCATTTGAATTTAAGGATCCTAAATATCTGACAGATTCAGAAAAGGAAATAGATTTTTCTCCTATTGATTTATCAAAGTTTGCAGGACATTCAGATGAGATACCAGAGCTTTTTTGGCGCCAATTCAATGGTGATCATGGTTACATATAGATCCATGTCGAATGGTTCATGACAATGGCTACAGAAAATAGCATTGAAAAAGAAGAAAGCATTTACATGAGATCATTCATTCATCACTTGGAAGGAAAGGTTCTCGCTTGGTTCGTGGGCCTAGGAAAAGAGGCAATATCATCATTTGCAGAATTGATGGAAGTCTTATGTAGCTACTGGGGTCCTGAGCATGACGACAAATGGATGCCTTGTGTTGAACAAGCAAGGAGCGTGTTCGGCGAAGAAATCCATGAAGATCAATTTTCAAAAGTTTTACTTGAAGAAACTATTGTTCAGGACCAGGAAAATGAAGTAATTATAGAAAATGAAGAACAATAAACCTCAGTTGAAGAAACTGAAGAATGTATAGAAATGGTAAGTGCTCCATATTCTCAAGTTACAGTTTCTTATGATATGTTGGCTCTCTTGGAAGAAAGTTATAGGTATGTGGAAAACGATGATTATTGGAAGTTCATTGGTCCACCGATGTACAATTCCTTGCAACCTTCTAGCATTATAATAGACCATCCCCCGTGCATGTATATGGATGAAGAAGCTTTCTCTCTCCTCGATGAAGAATGGATCGATCCCTTTTCTTTTTTAAAGGATGCAGTGGTGCAAGATGTGGTGCCTGTTGACAATGCGTATGTGCAAAATTTCTCTAATATCTCTCAGCTCATGGTAAGCCTCAATCAACTACATTCTCAGTCCCTCTTGTCCAGTGTCAGTAAGTGGTCAACAATACTTTCCCATGAAGACAATATAGGTACATGGACAGGTATGATCTTATTTTCACATTGTCATGATTTATATTGTTTATCTTTTCGGTTGAAATGTGAATCCTAAAATTATGCAGTTGACAATTTTGAAATGATAAAGATCACCAAGAGTACTAACATGATAATTATAAAGAAGAAGAATATGCATGCTTTTCCAAGGGATTGTCCAAATAGGTTACATCTGATACATGAAGATTCGCAAGGCCCACCTTCACAATTTCTTTCTCTAATTGACAACCAAGAAATTTCAAAGAATTTTTTTTCTTCAACACCAATATATTATTCAGATGGTCCATGCATTAGCCTGGTGGAATCTTTGATAAATGGGTCCTGCCAAAAATATTTTTTTCCACAGAAGCAGTATTTCAGCCCTTAGATCCCAGTAGCCAGCCAATCCTCATCTAGTATCATGGCAGATATCTTGGTACGTGTTTGCTTAATGATCAATCAGGTTTTATCTTGGATTACATCCAAAGACAAAGGTAAAGCAACAGGTATGAATTGCTTACTCAGGTGGTTACATTGGTGTTATGATTTTACCTAGCCCTTATGATTCTTATGATAGGATAGGTAGGTAGGTTAGGCATGTACTATTATCCATGCATTGCATTTGACATTCCTAATGTTGACATAGCATAGTCATTTGTTTACGCATTTATTGAGTCTTACTTGATGAACAAGGCAGGACGAAAGTGTTTGCCTCTGGGTAGTTTGATTTCTTTGGTTATTTGATATGTGTGTAGGTATACAGGTACCCAAATGATTCTTTGATTCCAGAGCACCCCTGGGAGGAGCACTCATCCCGTAGTTGGAGCAAGTGTTACCTGGTACCAGTACCAAGACATATTCCAGATATACCCAAGGGATATGACATCATTTTATTGTCTTGGAGGGTGCGATATAGCCACCATTTATGGTTGGGGTCATGGACTGATCCTTGGGCTCCCTACTGGGGTTACTATGGCTTAATGGCACTACTGATTGCCTCATAAAAGGGTTTGAAACCCTTGAGGTTGGTGTTTCGGGCCCCTAGGGAGGGGTCTTTGGACCACGTGACTCCCCTCTTTACTTTTACACTGGTGGCATTCCTTTCTTCAGAACTGGGGCCCATGTCATGGCCCTAGGTATTCTCCTGCACCCTCCTGATTCTCTAGATATCCAATGCTTGCTCTCCCTGACCTCCACAGACGATGATATCATCCTTCATTGGCTGCACCATGTGTGCTTTGAGGGGGGAGCGTTGAGGGATGTTCACTATTTTCTGGGGTTAGTTGGGGTATGAAGACACCCCCTATGCATATCAGTCTTCAGTTTCATCGAATTTGGCCTTATTTAGCTATTTTTACTCAAGTAAGGGTAAAATATGGGGAAAACACCCAATTTACCCACTATTTTGATTATTTTTATATTATTTTAATTCTAATTTTAATTTGACATTTTTAATATTTAATTGACCTTTTATTGTGTAATGTGAGTGTGAGATTATATAATGAATATCTCCTCACTTCATTTTTAGACATCAACTTTTGGGATACGATCATTATGGTTGCTATTTTCCCTAACTAGGGCTATTTGAAGCAAGGCACTCCTTGATGAAGGTTATTTTGCAAGTTTTAAGCATTTCTTGGAATTTTTTCTTTTGATCGTGCCATTTCTAAGGTGAGGCTAGAGTTGTTTGCTTAACACACGCACTTGGAGGTATCTATACTTTTTGTTTGATGTCTCTTTGTCAAATGTATGAAAGTGATGCTTGTTAGGCTTGGATGGAAACCATTATTGCTTCATTTTTCTCTTGATTTGCATGTCATTTTCGTCATTGATCACCATTGCAATCAAGCTTTAGCTTTGGGTATTCAAGTCTTGCTCGATCTGGGATTCCTCTATGAATCCTAGAGATTGTAGAAGTGAGCCCTAGTTGGACAAGCTTTCCATGTACCATCTCAACAAGGTTTACTCCTCTCATTGATGCCCTAGGTTTGGTTATTAGCTCTTTCTTGAAACGCTAGTTGTTCATCTACTTCATGAAACCTAATTTTATGAGTTGTTAATATTGTAAATATTATTTTTTAGGTTAATTAGTTTTACATTTTTTATTATGAGTTAGTAGTTCATTTTAAATGTTAAAAAAAAACCTAATTTTTAGTGTTTAAAACTAATTTTAAAAACCCTAAATTTGAGATCTAGCCCTCGTTGTAGGCTCCTAAAAAATCCAGTGACTTAACCTTCGTGATCTCCTCTCCTACCTGGATTTGCACCCTCGGTCCCCTCTTATTATCCCTCACTACCCTTAATCGCGACTCTTCCATCGTTGCTACCCCGTCTGTTCTCTCCCTCTAGCCAAATACCTTTACTTCCCTCTTCCAGTTTTTGCTTTCCTTCCTCCACCAAGCCGCCCTTTCTCATCCATGGCCATCCATTCCATATCTTCTACCATACACTTGTGGCCTTAGCAACTCTCCCGTCACGACCTCTCCTCCTCTCTTACCCGCGGCAACCTTCTTCTCTTTTCTGCTGCATTCTCCACCATCCGCGACCTTCCTTCCTTTCACTACTATCTCTTAACCCACGCCCTCTCTTCTCGAGACCTCGCTTCTCTTGACTGATGTACCAGCTCGAGCCCTCCTTCTGCTGCTCCTTTCCAACCAAGAACGTGGCTTCCTTCATGCCTCTGCTCCTACCCGCAACCCATCCTTCTTTGCTCCCTTCTGCTCCCATCACGGCCCTCGCTCCTCTTGTACTTCATCCACAAATCTTTCCTATCGTATATTTTGTGCGATCACCAGCCCTAGCCTCTCCTTATCTTCCCTCCTTTCCTTCTTGAACCCGTGGCTTTTCCTTCTCACACGCTCTACACTTAAGATGCCAACTCGGTCCTATCCCTTCGCTAAACATGGGTCTGCAATAAACATTGCAGACCCCGTGTGTTATCACTTTCCCCATCCTGTCTGCACACGAAACCAAAAAATAAAAAACCTTCATATATCGGTATGTTCTTTTGAGTTAAAGTTCCTTGTCAACATCCCTTTTCGTGCATATTTTAAGTAATTTATGTGTGATTATAACTCTGAATGTAGACCTACAGTAAATAAAAAAAAGGAACTCTTGTACACGTAATATTTATCTTTTCTTTTGGTTAAGCATTTGTAAACACACTTTTTAAAAGTCTGTTATAATTGGTTTGGCCTTGTTTGGAAAATACTTAGCGCTGATATACATATTCCATGACTTCTTTGAAGTGGTAACTTACTTAATTGATGGCTTGTAAATTTGAAACTTTGATATATATACATTATCAAGCATTAGCACTTCTGTCTCGAAGTCATATGATCATTTTATATTATGATGCTACATTAACTTGGATATAATACATACATTTTGAAGTGAATGATTCGTACTCATTGATTATTGGTTGGTGGAGGAGTCTTGTCTGCACTTATACTGTTTTGAATATCACGTTGGCATTGTCCTCATTCAGTTCTGATATACACTATTTCTTCTATTTTCATTCATGAATCAATCTCATCTTCTACCCAATCAGTAAAAGACTTTTGACATCTCTTTGGTTAATGCTTTGATGAGCACCTTTGTTAATGATTTATGCTAATATCAGCTATGGTAAATGGCCCTTGCTATTAATAAATTCTATTAGTAGGTGAATTGGTTATGTTGACAGAAATTATTTGTTCATATGTTATCACACGATTATTATTGATCACTGAATTTTCATAGTGCATCTTATTAGTAAATGACAGTGACAATTATCTCTGAATACATATTTGGGGTTAGTTCATTGGCAATACCGTATTTTGATCCAGTATTGACTATTTTAATATATGCTTGCATGTTTATACATTTCATTGAATGAACAAACTACCAATGGTTGAAGTTGAATGTTATTGACTCCATTAGGCACTGGTCTAACTACAGGATAGCATAGAAGATATGTTTTGTAATTTTCTTAGTGTGTTACAATATTCCATAAGGACACATCTCCTTGGAATTTTTGACTTCCGAAGAAGTTAGAACGATGACCGAGGTGACATTGGGTCACTTTTCTTATTTATGCTTACTCGGAATTAGCCTTGCTAATTTTCTCAGTAACAGTGGAGCAAATCACAAAATCAACAAAAGCTCGGTAAAAGTAGCATAAAGCAGAAAGAAGGCAAAATTAGAAAAGAAGGAAAGTTCAAAAAAGAAGGAAAGTCTAGAAAAGCCATAAAAAGAAGAAAAGGTAAAGGTAGAAAGTGGAAAAGCAAGGAAAAGCGAACGAAAGTAGAAAAAATAATGAAAGCAAAGCAAAAGGAAAAAAGAAGGAAATCTAGATTCCCTCATTGATTCAAGGAGGGCACATTAGCTTGGGTTACTTGCTCCCCAAGTTACCCACTCTCTATAAATGACCCAATGCACAACACGTTAACATATTTTGTCAGTTTTAGGATTGGTATGAGAGCAATATTGCCTCAAAGACTTGGGTGATGTACCCCTGGTCAAGTTTGGGAGATGTGCCCCATATTTTTATGAGAGGATGATGGCATTAAAACATTTTCATTGATATTATTTGAAGGTCCTGTAGTTGAACCAAGTCTGGGTTGAATTTCATAAAGCTGCAACAAGTCTGTTGTTCGAATCTCAGATCTCTTAATTGATTTCTAGTGCTATATTGTTCAGTAAGAATGGAGAGAAACTTTTGTAATGATTTGAGGAGTCTCTTGGCTCAATTCTGATTTATTAACAATGAATGTAATCCTCTTATATCAGTTAGATCAATTACAATTACATAAATCAGATTTCTTCTCATATTTCTCCACCGCTTCTAGATTTAGCTAGAATTTGACTAGTTTCGAGTTTGCATTTAATAAATGAATGATTCTTTATCCAAATTAAGTCATTCTTGTTCCTAGAGTTTCTTAAGATGTCATATGCATGTTGCAATTCTCATATCATATTTTTATGAGCCTTTGATTATTGTTGGGAGCCCTGAATTCGCACTAGATGTGTAATCCTAAAAGGAAATTTTACTTGTATTTTTGTGAGACTTGCTTATAACTTCATATAAATTTCTAGAATGTTATTTTACTGTGTAATGACTGTAATTGAATGATATTTAACCTCTCTAAGTCAGAAACACCCATCCCCAACCTCCATTCCAAGTGTGCACCCATACTAGTCTGCATGTGCTGAGGAGCCCAACAACGTTGGAGTAGACTGCAGTTTGCTGCTCTTGAAACATCACTTGTCTCAGTATTTTTTGCAGAGGTATCAAAAAAATTTCAGATCCCTCCATCCATCTGAATCGTTTGATCTTTCCCATCCTTAGTTAATCTATCTTCCATAAGGATTGTTTTAAGTCTTTCTATGAAGTAGGGAGTTTTTGTATCACCAATCCTAGTTGGTACATTAAAATTTTGTATGAGGAGTTGCACATGGACATTGGGGAAAATCAATAAAACATTGCAGAATTTTTCTCTTTGGGGATTAGAGCAAGAAATGCGGAGTTTCTGGCTTTCCTAATTTTACACTTGTCTTTGGTCCACTACAGCATATGACGAAGATCTAATTTTATGATATCCGAGTAGGACCTAAGAAAATCAGTGCAAAATCCATCTTGACCAATATATTTTTATTCCTTGAGTCCCCACACAGTGGCTTGAATTTCTAATTCCTTTATTTTCAGTGTAAACATTCTATTATCTTCTTCATTTATTAAATTAGGGATATTTTGAAGCATCTCAGGGATGTTTCCGAGGTCTTCCACATACTCTTTTGAAAAAGTCAACTTGAACTGAGAGAGGGCCTCTTATTTAATATCCTCAAAATATGAGAGGACTTCCCCATTCAATTTCTTGATTTCCGTAACATTGTTCCATTGTTTCTAGCGTTGTCCTGCTTGTGAAAAAGAGCCTTGTTTTTCCCCCCATCCTTTAACCATAAGCTTCTTTATTTAACCCTCTAGCACTCCTCCTCATTCCTATGGGATTTGAAAATATTTTGGCTTAATTATTTTTATATAAATAGGTGGTTCTTTCTTATTTCTTTTGTTTCCATACCATGTTGAGTACTAGCTAGTGTTGAATCCAAAAATTTTCTTTCTGCTTCTGGCTCTTTATAGTTAACCTTGGCCCATTGTTTTAGCATTTTTTTTACCACCTTAAAATTTCTTTCAAATATGTAACTTGGGGAACCCACAAAGTAATTTGAATAGGACACTTTTATTCGTTCCACCACTTCTGGGTCTTGCAACAAAAGATAGTTCAACATGAATGGAAGAGGGCCATATTTGACTAGGCCCCCCAATAACAATATAATCGGCTTATAATCCAAGTAATCCAATGGAGATATGGATGAGTATATGTCTAGATCTTCTTCTAGGAAGGAGCTGAAAACCAAGAATCTATCTAACCTGGCTGTGATGTGTTGTTTCCCCATTCTTCGATTCATCCAAGTAAATATCCATTTTTTAGGAATAATGTCAAAGAGGTCCCAATAAGGAAGAAGATATTCCACCCTTTCCGGAAAAGGATCGTGAACCGCACTTCCCCCCCGATTGTCCCTCTGTGACAATATTACGTTGAGGTTCCCTGCTATTATGCTTCATGTAGTGTCGATATCTGCTTTGATCCCTCTAAGGGTATCCTAACAAATCTTCTTTTCTTCATGATGTTGAGGGGCATAGACATTCAAGATATTGAAGACTTTCCTTCTTTTTCTATCAACTAGTTTTGTATATATCCAATGCTAGGTTATTTTCTCACTTCTTATTTCTAGGACTTAATCACTCCAAAAGTTATCTATCCCTTTAGAGGCCCCTCTGGAGATGGCTATTTTTATCTTTCTATTATTCCAAATTTTTGTCACTATTCTTGACATTTCCTAATCTATTAGCTTGTCTACTAGATAGGAAGCACTGTGGGTTTTTTTGTTAATTAAATCCATTAATGCTTTCATTGTGAATTCGCTTCCTAGACCTCTACAATTCTAGCAGACCACTTTCACTTTTTACCATTGCTAGGTTTTGTTGCTCATGCTCAATGGATTCCCCCATTTATTTTAGGTGGTTGTTTTCCCATGGAAGATAGTGACTACTCAATAGTGGCCTACCTTCCCATCACCTTATCTTTTTGGGATTCTTCTTCTCTGATTTATTTTCCTATCTTCCTTCCTAGTTTCTTTATTTGAATTTACTCTTCGGCTTCATTGTCTTGGTCACTTGAAAGTTGTTGTCATTGTTTTCTTGTCATGACTCCCATTATCGTTGCTTGGGATCTGATGGCTTCTTCCAATGTTCCAACTAGATCAATAAAATACAGAACCCTTGGGGGGAATGTTGACCCTAGTGGGGTGACTGATGGGGAAAATACGTCATAAAGGTCGGAATAGAAGAGCATTCTTGAGGATGCTCTTGTTGTTTCGGGACATTGTCTAGTGATTCATCCTATGATAGTATTTCAAATATATTTCTAGTTGGATCTTTTACCAATGGAACAGATGTAGGAATGGAGGCTTTAAGGTGATTCTTTTCTTCACCAGAGTGGCAATACGAGGGTCATATGTGGAAGCTCTTGGAACTATCGATGATGCTTCTTCTTGTTTAGGTTGGCTCGGTCACCTATTCCCCATTTTCTACTTCATTGTGTGCCAAGTTGCTTCATTATTTTGAAAGGATTTTGGTCATTGTGGTTTATTTTTCAATTCCTTCACAAAATGACCATATTCATGGTAGGATTTGCACTTGAATGAGATATGCTCGTAATCTAGCTTGTGGATGTGCTACCAATTATCTAGCATAAGGAAAATGGATTATGGAAGTCATTTCTCTAGGTCCACCTCCACGTAGATTCTCGCATAGGTGAACATATTTGATTTTGGTTCCGTTGTATCCAAATATTTCCCTAATTTATTTCCTATACTTTCTTGGGAGTTTGTCCCCACAATAGTGAAGAGGGAGGTGGGGTGAATAAACACATACCAAAACCGTAGAGGGCACATCCAGCTTAGCGTTGAAATCTAGGGTCCATTGGTTTAGATACATACCGCAATTACTAAACAAATATGGTCCTTCACAGAAGATAAGATAGTTTTCCTCTTTTGTTTCAGACATAAAAGCATAGAATCCTCTACCATAGAAGTAGTGGCTCATTCTTCCTTTGATTAATACATGCTAGTTCCTTTGTAACTAAATATGCATTGAGCGTGGGGAGGGTGACATACCCATAAATTTACCAATGATCCCTCGCTCGCTGAGTGAAAGGGCCATCTGAAGAGAGGGAGAAACGGGTAGATCAACTTCCAGGAGGTCATCCAACTTCTTGGTGAATTTGGTAGGAAAGAGCTCACAATCTACCACAAAGTTTGATTTAATTAACGTCTAGAAGGCCTATTCATCTAGGGATAGAGGGGGGTGAGGGATAGAAATAGAGGCCTCCATGGGAGAAATCCCAAGTAGGAAAACCCTGACCACAAACTCTAGCAAAAATCACAACCCTAGTTGTTTGTACGTTTTTAGGTCCGAATCTTTAGGCATGTTTTTTAGGCATTTCCATTGCATTTTTGGAAGTTGACATAGGCCATATAATATTTGATTTCATTTCCTTCCAAAATCATAAATCATTATTTAATATTTGTAACACTCCGACAGACACCGTAAAGACATTTTGTTTGCAAATGTTTCATCCCTAGTATGTTGACATCTCAAGTAGCCTCCATGCAACCCTAATTCATGTTTTCCACATCATCTCCTAGAGTTAAGGTTATGGATCTTTAGGGAATTCTCATCTTAGCAATTCATACCTGATATGATAAAATTCACCTTTTTACTATAGTAATGTATTCGTTCAATTAAGAATAGATGTCACATCTCTCTTCATAGATAAGCTACTACCATTATAATTAAAATGTACTACTTTGTTGTTTACTATCATTTTCCATTTCATTGATTAATAGAATTTGGTTTTTTACTATAGTATTTTTTAATATACAATATCAGCCTGTGTTTTTCCATTTTATTTATGTCTTCATTTCATTCTCCATATAATCTACATCGTTAGTACTATGTAGAACTATATCTTGATGCTCAACTTGGTAATAAAAATGATGAACCAATTCCATAACTTCACCTTCATAAAAGTACATTGGAGTTCCATTCTACATTACTACATGAAATTCCCTTATTTTCAAGTATTTTTACTCCTATGATAGATATATGATCATGAATATTTCCTCAAATAAATTTGAAGTCACCTATCAAGGAGGCTTGAGTAGTATTGTTCGTTCATTAACCCACCATGGTAGGGTATCCCTTCTATGGAGACGCATCACTATTTCAGACATGTTAAGGGAACTCTATGCTTTGAATCACATGGTCCTCTTCATGCATATCACTCGAGATTTGGATTCATTTACTCCAAATTGTGCCATCAATACTACTAGCATAGCCACTTTACTTGTGGCTGGTGAACACCAATAGGTCACAAGTTAAGTGCCATGAAGAAGTTATATTTAATTGTTCTCCATGCTTAGTTATAATCACCTATTGATATCCATGACTCGAATATTTGTTAACATATTTAGTTAAATGGGTTGTCTATCTATTATCTACGCATGAACTACCAGTTATCCATGAATCAACTACTAGTTATTTTCTATATTTCTTTTTTTATAATTTTTTATTTTGAATTTTGAATGATGACCATAAAATCAATCTGGATAGTACTCTTGTATCTTCCTCCTTCAATTTAGGAAAAGCATAGATGGTGGTCCACCCAAAATTTTAAGATATAAACAACTATCGATGTAATTAACTTATACGTGTGCATTTATATATCAATGTCTAATGGATTTGGCCTCTCATCGATATTGGAAGGAAGATCTTCATCCTGGTTGTATTTTTGGTATAACTACCTCTCCTACTTTTGATCTATATTTTCATTTTGGTTGACATTAAAATTAATTCATTCACTCTCAAGCCAATTCTTCAATATGTTTTTCATTTCTCTAATAGAATAAAAATATAGCCTTAGGTAATAAAAATGATCAAACAATTCCATAACCTCAACTTCATAAAAATATATTGGACTTCCATTCTACATTACTACACGAAATGCACTTATTTTCAAGTATTTTTAATCCTATGATAGATATACCGTCATGAATATTTTCTCAAATAAATCCCAAGTCACGTATAACGGAGAGATGTGTAATCTCGTTCATTCATTAACCCACCATAGGAGGGTATCCCATCTAAGGAGACGCCACCATTTCAAACATGTTAAGGAACTCTATGATTTCAATCATAGGGCCTATCACCTAAGCCTTGGATTCCTTTCCTCCAACTTGTGCCATAAATACTGTTAACTTGTACTTGTACACTTATTTATTAATGTCTAATGGATTTGTCCTCTCATTAGTATTGGAAGAAATATCTTTGTCTTTTAGGTATAACTCCCTCTCCTACTTTTGATCTACATTACTTTTTATCTACATTTTCAGTTTGGTTGACATTAAAATTATTTCATTTACTCTCAAGCCAATCCTTCAATATGTTTGTCATTTCTCTAATACAATATAATATGCCTTACTCTACCAAGCTTCTAACATATTGAGAGGCATTGGAATGTCTTGAATTGGTATAAGACATAATTAACTTTGAATCAACAACCATTTAGAATAGAATTATTTTTTAAAAACTAAAATCTGCATCCATGTCATCATAATGATTTAGTGAAAAACATAATAGCATAATTTAAGTTCGAATATGGATATGGATACGATTCAATACAAAAAAAATATGTAATAAAAAAAATCCAATACAAATAAAATACAAAAGTAAACTTCTTATATATAATAGGCGTAATCAAATATTTAAACCAAATTAACATAAATGTACATTAAAACCATTTGTTTTTATAAGAAATTAATAAATTGAATATAATTTATATTTTATAGTTATTAAATAATTAAAATTTGGTTTTTTAAAATTTACTTTTTCATTAGTAAGAATCTATATGAATTGCTCCAAATTTCTATATGAGAAATGCTAATACAACAGAATTATGCTACTATGGTGAAAATCATATACTTGAGATTACATCATAATGGTGACTATATGCTTATCTCATAACTAGGATAATGATGTTATTAAACTGAAATTTTCCCCATATGTTTCTTTGAGGCTAGATCATAATCGATATAATGACATTGTTGAACTGAGGCTCCTCCATTTTATTTTCTACGACGTTGGCTCGTAACTGAGATATTAATGTTGAAGTTATACTAATTTTGGTCTATACAATCTCCTTGTATTAACTGTATTTTTTAAGGCATAAGTCATTACTTTGATTGTAATATTGTATCAATCTCCTTGTGTTAACTGTATTTTTTAAGTCGTAATTCATTACTTTGATTGTAATATTGTGTCAAAATGTTGTTGAATTGTTCCATGGAACAAGTTAATTATAGAACTTCATGACTTAGTCTAGGTTCCCCATGTAGAAATCATAAATTTTGTTAACGATTTATATTAAAAGTGAATTTAAATTGTTTGGATTGATATAAAGTAACAATTCAAAATAATTATTTAAAAAAAACTCTGCACAATTTTAAGTTGAAATTCTATTCTGCATAATAACATTATCAACTTTTTCATCGTTCATCTTAGAGCATCGAAGAAATTTGGGTCGAAAAATGTAACTTAAAATAATTAAAAGAAAAGAATAACAAAGATCAATGGATGAAAAGAGTCTACTTGTCTCACTCGTCTTTTAACGGGATTATTTATTTTGTTTTAATTAAGGAATTATATTTGAGAACAAAAATGATTCTCAAAGGTAATTTTGTATTTCAACTTCACTTATCCTCTTCACTTGGTAGGTTTTCAAGGTACTTAGCATGTGAATAGGAAGATAACTAGAGTCATCAAAGAGAAGGGGTCTCATGCAAGAGTAGCGTTCTTTTCCTTTCCTTTTTTTCATACATTTTTTAATAGTTGTTCCACTTTCTATAGTATTAAAAAAGGGTCCCATGTAAGAGTGGAGTTCTTTTCCCTTCCTTTATTTTTGCATACAATTTTTTTTTTAGTTTTTTTAATAGTTGTTCCATTTTCTGTAGTATTATAATTTTATTTGCAACTCGTTTCAAGGGATTAATGGATTCACTTTGGTATATTTTGTTTTCATGTCATGGATCTATTTACTTCTATATATTTATTTTGTTAATATTGTATAATCTATTTCCTATCTCCTTATCCTTAGGTAGGTATTTTTCTTTTTATCTTAACTCATAAAGTGAATATATATTTTTCTTTAATATTGTGAACTCAGGACCTCATGGCTCTAGGTGGATCGCTCTCTTTTTTTCTCATATATTATAATGCCATCTTCCATGCGGCTATTATATCTCTCTTAAAGGGGCTTGGTATATATATCTTAGGGAGACCATCCCAAATTTGTTAGGAAGGTGGCAACTACCTTGGGAAAAACCAAAACTTCACTCTAGTTTCTCACATCACCCATGGGGTATCTCATTGATCCCATACAATAGCTCACAACTTTGATTTGGTGGTAGTCAATAACTATCATAGGGATGTTGTAGCTTTAATAGGGGTATCAAAAAAATATCCTATGGATTCTAGTATAAATCTCTATGGGATGGAGTTAAATATTGGATATAAGATAGGCAAAAGATTCCAATGATATCTCCCCTATCAATTTGAAACAACTTCAAAATAAGAAGAAGAAGAATCATTTTTCTCTTTATATATGTTTTTCTCTTCTTTTTTTATATTTTATTCAATGTGTGTGTGGGGATCAAGTAGGAACATAATTTGACCACTGAATTTCTCTTATATCAATTACTGGAGGAGGCTTGTGCGATTTGAATGCTCGAATGTATCTATCATTTATCATGTTTATAGGGAAAGGAAGTCTATTTTAGATGGTAATTCAAAATATGGGATACATATGATGTATGGTTAAGTTTTCATTCTAGGAGATAAGAGTCATAAACATCTAACTATTTTTATTCGTATTTTCATGAAAACTCCATGTATGAATACTTTTCTTGAAGTATGAATGAAGAAACTTTATTGATATCCCTAATATTTTTATTTTTTAGACTAGGATGTGCAATATATATGAGTGTGTGTGTGCGTGTGTGTGTTTCATATTTCATAGAATTATATTTGATAAAGTAGTGTTTCTCCCCTATTATGGATGAATGATTACAATCTCTAAATATGTAAATCTCAGACTTGATTTTTTTAGAGGTTCTCAATATACTAAGTTCTCTATCAATACGAAGGTGAAGTCCCTAAGTCCTGTATCTAAGTCCTCATTCTCATATAATAGCCATAAGACTCATTGGTTCAAAAATCCCCTCTACAAATATCCCTATCAACCAACATTCTTCCCCACCAACTTGCACAATGCTAGAGATGGGATACCCTTAGGCTATGCATATTCCCTTCCAATGCTCCACACAAGATGATAAGGGACTTGTATTTATCTCACAATAGCAACATCGTCATTAGTAACAATCACATTGGCTATTACATAAGCCTCAAATGAAAGTATAGTCCCTACATTTTGAGGATTTTTGCCCCTTCCTCTTCCCTGTAGTTCGTATAGGAAACCATACTAAATCAAATAAAAAAATGAATTAAGTGTCTAATTACAAACAATATATTTGCATCTCTACATGTCCCTCATGAGAATACATTCCCCTTTATTCCCCAAGATTATGATAATAATACATAATGTTCAGCTAATAAATTCTCATAATCATGGGTTTATGGGCCTTGAGATATATCTTGTTAAGGAAACATTTATAATCATGGCATAATGGATTAGGTTAATAAATCAATAAGGCATTCTACTCGTATCCCCCTTTCACTTCCACCACTTGTGGAATCACGTGACTCATTACTTTTTAATCCTTTTTCATTTGTACTAATTAGGGATTTCATATTGTAGATAAATGCACATCATTATAATATTTTTAGTCATCCTAGACCTTAATATAGTTCTTGCTTCGTATGCCTCTTGCATGGAATCCTATAGCTCCCATGTTGCTTCTTAAGTATCTGTGTCCACCCCATTTGTATTCCTTTCAATCTTGTATATATATTGACTATCTTATATGCAATGCATCTACATTGAGTATTCATTTCCTTGGTTTCCTCCCAAGGCTTGGTAAATCAACATGTACTTATATCAATCATCAAGAAGAAATATTGATGTTATAAACATTATCCTTCAACACATTCTCATTCAACAATTGTTATGGCCATAGAAATTTTAAATATTACAAAGTATGAATTATGTAATTTTAATCCAATGCTTATCTATATGAATATTTATTTGTTTCACATTGCTCTCAAAGGAAATAGTTCAAATCACTAGTTTTTCTAACACACTCATTTATTCGAATAGAACTTCTGCATGATTTTGTCACAATTGATTCATTTAAGTTTACTCTCCTTTGTTGCACTCACCCTTCTAGGATTAGGTCTCCCCTTCTCTACTAAACATTCCCTCATGCTATACATCTTTTGAAGTGTCTTAGGTGTAATCAAAGTATAAACTTCTATAGTCTTAATAGTATGCATCCCATTGGTAGACTCTAATTAACCAATAAATTGTTGCAATCAAAAGGATCTTGTGTTGTTAGAGTGGCCTTCTTCACATACATTAGATCTCATAGTGGTCATATATTTCCCTTACTATGTATATTCACCATTGACCTAGCGTCATAAACATAAATATATAATATCATGAATTATATTTCTGTCTTTCAGCCAATCTAGGAAGTAATTAATACAAAAAATAAATTTCAAATAATAAAATAAGCTCCACATAATGCTTAGCTTTCAGTAGTGTAGACAATATTCCTTGTTTTCATTATGGATTACTTTCACTACCATATCCAAGACATTTTTTTACGTAGCTTTTTTCTCTTGAT
This sequence comes from Larix kaempferi, assembly GCA_027924585.1. Taxonomy (NCBI): domain Eukaryota; kingdom Viridiplantae; phylum Streptophyta; class Pinopsida; order Pinales; family Pinaceae; genus Larix; species Larix kaempferi. The sequence continues at coordinate 25,816,606 of BSBM01000030.1, read as the reverse complement.
AGATGTTCTTTTATTCCATCAAAACATGACTATTTTTTCACATAATTCTGTCATTACATCCAAAATAGCTCATGAAAAGATATCAAAATTAAGAATTACCAATAATTACACCATTTCATCTATTAATATATTTAGTGTGATGAAATATAGTGAAATCATGCATTCATAGAATGCATTCCAACATAAGTTCCCACATATATGTGTGCATAACTACAATATTTACACAACCCATTTATGCACATTCACTCAATGCATCCTTCCAATACAAAATATCATGTTTTCTCATGTCATGAATTCCACAATAATGATTTGGAAGGTCTAACCAATGCCTGCACACATCATCTAGCCACCTCCACAATACTTGGCTGGCCATATAGACACCTTCATTTTCACCTCATCATAACACCTAGAATATACCATTTATGTCCTAAATAGTATCTTAGCAATGCTAGAAGGCATTTTCATTCTCTGCAAATAGTCCCTAGAAAAACCCTTTCCCTCTAGTGGTGTCTCATTGTTGGAAAGAATGTTACCATCCAAGACACTAACACAAGTAGGAAGTCCATTCTACACTTGTGTAGCATTATATCCTTTTCATATCTAAGAAAACTGTGGGTTCACCCATGGTTGTCTTGCATGACATTCACTCCCACAACACAATCATAGGTCTTGACTTGAATTGGTTATTTACTCATAAACAACAAAACATGGAACGATACTTTAGTTCATATGAATAAATTCTATATTCTAAGAAATCATATAAGTATAAGGATTTCCACCTTTACAATACCATACCATACCATACTAGGTGGGGTATTATTCAAATAGATGCATTCAAATATCACAAGCAAACCAATTTATGATAAAAAATCATTATCATGATTGAATGAATTCTTACCTAACTTCCCTTTAAAATATATGTGCATAACCATCATTAAATATGATGTTACCTGGCCAACTATTGTCTTATGCAAAATTATACAATCCTTTCACCAAACCATTGATCAAAACATTATTTTCATTATCATTTCTTACCTGGGATAATTTTCATGTGCATAAGGATCATCTATATATCAAAGCATAATATATATCCATTTCTTGTTACATAACCATATGAATCATGTACTGAAGTATCAGGACATAGTTATGGCATTTATAACGTACTACACTAATTGAATATGAAAATAATATATTGTCTACATGCACCGAGCATTATTTCTTAATTTTCCCATCATTGCATATAAATTTAAGTTTTCATATACTCTTGCAATTTGTGAAATTCCCATGTCTATGTATAACATATGTCTTAATATTAAGAAATATAAAATGAGCACCAAGAGAATAATTAAGGAATTCTTAATCCAATTCCTGTAGATAGCATGGAAATCCACAACCTAGCTAATATTTTGCAAAGGCTTATTTCCAACCACACATTATATCATTAATTAATATTTTCTCACTATGGTTATAAATATTTATACTTGCTACTTTAAAAGAATATAGTTCTTATTTTGCAAACAAAATAAGTTCAAGGAGAAATATCCCCCTCTTTATCAACTATGCCTTATCGACATTATTCTCCAATTGCTTCTCCAACAACATTCTTGAGCTTATGTAGATTTTTTAACATTGTAGTGGAATCCATCGTTTTCTTTAGAATATTATTTAATATCTTTGGATTCCCTCCAATCCCATATGATTCTGGCAATATCTTGTGTTTTTTAATGAGCTTCCTTTATATCCTATTTGCATTTAGGAATTGCTAGTCCATTTTCCTTCAGAAATTCCAACCAAGCCTATCTTGTCCAGCCCACATTTCTAACCCATATATCATATTGGTATTATATATTTTAAAGACCTATTTCCTTTTCTTTATCCAAGACTACACCAAATTAACTTTATATGGACTCTTGATAATATCATAGTACTACAATTAATGCCATTCTAGCTTTACATAGACTCATTTCCATGTCCATTGTACTTTTCATCCATTACCAAGCATATATACTCTTTCCCCTACATGGTCCTCTTTATACATCCCACCTAGAAGTTACCCCAATTGTTATGATATGCTTGGATTTAGCACTCATTTTTATACCTAGAATGCACTCATCATTGTTTATCAACAATTCACATTTATTTCTACAATCATTTCATAAATTTTGCAATACTTTGCAACATATTGGTATACATCATATGGCATACCATTATATTCCTATCTCCAGTTGTATTTAGGATTCATTCAATTCTATAATTTTCAATTTTTTTTCATTGGAAAATTCTTCCCCGGAATTATAAACATAAAAAAATACACACCTTGCAGGAATAAACTATTCCAACATTAATTTGAGTGGAAGTTCATCATGTTTTTCCAATTCTTTACACATAAGTCCCTTGTCCTTATCACGCAACTCTTTGATGCATAAAAATAATTTATTCTATTCATTGCATGATTCACTTTTCACTTAATGAAATCATGGTTTGCACCCACTATTAAATAGTAACATTTCTTTATCTTCATGATTAAGGATTTACATTCTCTTTTTATGCATAAATATGTCATATTTATCTGTTGGTTTGTTTCATGCTCCCAATTGCTTTCATGATTTCTTTAATAATTATATATGACAACAAATTACCTTGAATATTAGTTTCCAGAACCTTTCTTATCTTCTTTCTTCATCATGGTTGACCCTTGTTTATACCTTCTCAACAAAAATATCCCCATATTATGAAGTGCTCAACTAATTATGATATAGTCATTCACATTGCTAGTCAACTTGTAATTTTACCCTCCTTAATCTCCCAACTGCGACCTCATTCATTGAGAATTAACCATTAAGATGTTCATATAGCCAGCATTAGTCAATTATACCTCCAACATACTTCTATATTTTCATACAAATGTTTTCCATAATTTAGGATACTTTGCAATTCACCCACATTGATGATTGTCTTGCACAATCAAGTCTAGAGGCTCTATTCTACTAACTTTTTGAAACAACTAGAAACATATTTTAAAAACTAAAAATTAATGTTGTATTCTCCATTTCATTTATTTTTCCAACCACTATACCTAGTCTTAATTATAGGTTTTGAGATAAAATTTATAGTTCTGTGAATTTTTCATTTTTACGTAATTTGTCACTATTCTCACTAGTGCCATCAAGCTCATAACCAATTTTTGTTACATGTTGGAGAAAATATAGTTTAGGAACTTGATTTTCTTTTTTAATCGGGAATAGATAACACATATAATCATGAATACTTAGAAAGTTTCAAATAAGTGATATGATGCACCAATCATTCTCGACATTAATATAAAATTGTCAGCTTTGTTCTTTATGCACTTCTTTTAGAATTGGATTATTTTGCAAAATTTGATATCTTAGAAACAATAAAAAACTAAGAAATTTTTACTTGAACATAGTTTTTAACATTCCAAAGAAGATAAAATTTTGATTAAATAATTTTTTCTAGTTTAGACATCTCAGGTAACTTTTCATTCCTCAAATATTTTCAAAATCACCAAAATGTCTCCCAAAATATTGAATTTTAGCATGTTTTGCACCTCCACTCCAAATGCTTTAGAATTTATCCAATTGATCCACCTGATTTCTTCATATTTTATCATACTATTCACTATATAAATTTCATCAAACATGAAGATCCTATGAATGAGTGATCTATGGGTCTTCAAAAACCACTAATTGTCAATATCTGAAAATATACTACCCAGTATAACAATACTCCTCTCTACTAATTTTATAGTTCTCAAACATATAGAAGTGCTCTAAAATTTCATAAAATTATGATTTGATCTACTTATTCTATGTCCATAACAAAATTTTGGCTTTATACCTATTTATGAAACAAAATTTTTCATTTACTAATGTGGAGTTCCAGTGGCATGGGGGGTTATGATGTGGAACTAATGTCCATATGCATGGAATGTGTCACTGCTTGGACATGCTCAGTCACATTCCTTGCAACCCATTTCCTTCATATCATTGCGGCCCTTCTAAAACACCATAGACAAATCTTCACTATAGATATTATTTCTCAATTAAATCCTAGTTATTAAAAACATTTACTTCTCTCCCAGAACATTTTCCCTATGTTCAATGATGAGATGTGGGTTGTCAACCTCATTTCCTGAAACGATCTAGACTTTTTTGGGGATGGAATTCTCTCCTTTATTACCAATTTGGCCAAATTATTTGATGATATACGGGTCATTGATTTGATCCACCAATCAAATATCACTTGTTTACAATAAGGTAATGTATATCACCTTTATATTTTACCAATTCCCATGAGGGTGTATTCAACATCAGTTTGATTTTCTCATTAAGTCTTGACACTTCATGATGCCTTTCTCTTTTCGAGACCTCGATAACATAATCTAGCATGATGAATTGTGGAATGTTGATCTAAATAATACTACAAAAATTGAGCCATTTTCTCTACCCTTACCTTTTTGGGACTCTAACAAAATTCCCCATCACGGTGCAACATGGACCATATATATTAAATTCCTAAGTTAATTTTGGTCATTCATAACATACCTACAACCCCAAAATGCCAAAATTATTGTGCACTAAAGATATTGTAAGTTAAATCTCAATCCTTGATTATCCTCCTTCAACTATTGACCTTTCCTACCATGGCTTTGTTATTTTTATGTGATTTTCACCCATGTACCTGAACCCAAAATGGTACTATAACATGTATTTCTGACCACACATCGATCCTCTACATCATACATCCTATCCACATTGGATTTTCAAGGTCCACATCAAATTTCACTACAATTTGGAACACACATGCATGCACATGCACACACATACACGGTTTTTAATTTTCAAGTACATGAAGCTTCCATGAAGCCTATACATGACCGCTCTAAAAAACTTCAATTTTATGTCAAATGTTATGCCCATTATCTATCAAATCAGGCTTCGTCATTCAAAAGAACTAACATTTTTAGAGAGCATGCATGGACGAGGGAACACAAAGTGGAATAGAATGCTGGGAAGAAACACTTATTTCCTCGAGCAATTGATAAATCCTCTCCTTGGGAATTTTTCGATGGCACAAACCAAGGATCCCAGCCATTAAGAGGATGGGGGGCGGTATTATTCAAATCAGAAGAAAACAAGATAAAAATCTGGTTTGCTCCAGGACATTACTCAAATAGAAAGGTGGAATTAGCAGCTATGTGGGAAGCTCTAAAGGTGGTTTCCTCCATGGGTTGTAGCTAATTGCAACTAAATGGAGACTCGAAGATGGTTATTGACCAGGCAAACAAAAAAATCTAGATTAACGTGCCGCCTTTTCAACATTTTCTTGCAGCAATTCGAAGATTAATCGAGAATTTCGAAATAATTTCCTTTGTACACGTCTACCATGAGATGAACACAGAGGCAGGTCATATTTAAAAAAATGCTCTTTTGCTAGAGTCAAGACTGTTGGAAATTTAATATTTCAGGGGTGGGAGAACCATTTCTAACTATCATTTTGTATAAATATGATCAACAGCAGAATAGGAAAACTGGAGAATATATAAGAGTTAAGACTGAAATGTTTTAAGTTTAGTAGTAGATGGCTTTTCAACAGTCTTATGGACTGATTTTTTAATTTTGTCAAGAATGTTACGAAGAGGGGCCTAATAGACACTGATGTAAGTTCGTTTGGACACTGAATGTTTATTCAATAAAATAAAAGACTTTTTCTTCGGAAAAATATATAAATACATAATATAAATATAAAATACATGATATTATTATTATAAAATAATATCATAAATATTTATATTAATTAAAACAAATAAAAAATATATATTATCATCAATTATGTAATAAAATTTATATAGTTATCAAAATTATAAAATATAAGAAATTGAAAAAAACACCCCATAAAGTTTTATTTGAAGTAAAGTGAAAGAAGATAATATATGTTCCCTCCACCATTTCAATTATACCAATCTACTATAATTTATATTTTATATTTATATGAATTATTAGTTTATTATTACTTTATTACCGATATAAATAGATAATTACTATAAAATTATAAATTTATTTAATTATTTTTACTAATTACAAAATTATAAAGATATTGGATTAATCATCAAATTCAAAGTTAAAGAAAAATGTTATAAAATATTTAACATAAAAATAGAAATATCTTTCTATAATATTTATATAAAATAATGATTATTAATTAAGGTACTTTTTTAATTAATGATTTATGACTTTCATTATTCTTACTTAATATCTAATTGGCATTTGAATTGAATCTGCATACCTAATTCCTCTTTCCTGTATTTTTTTACGTGGATTGTACCTCTTCCCTAGACACTAGTAAAAAACTAAGAGATAAATGACCAAAATCTGCATATAAATGACCACTTTTGGGTTGGTGACCACTGGTAGCAAATTAGCGGTCTTTTATTATACAACAAAAAATGTAGTCATATTTAGCTTGGTCATTTATAGCTTATCTTGTGGTCATATATTTGGTCATTAATTGTCACAATTAATGACCAAATTTATTACCACATTTTTTGTCACGTGATAAATGACCGCTAATCTGCTACCAGCGATCCCCAACTCAAAAGTGGTCATTTATATGCATGTTTTGGTCATTTTTTTTGTGAATTATCGATCATGTTGTACTGGTGGTCATTTATATGCAAATTTTGGTCACTTTTTTTAGTCGTTTATCTCTTTTTAGTGGTTTCAGAATATATATAGGGCATGGAGGAATCGAACCACCAACCTCCTTCCTTTAAGGAAGATGCTCTACGATTGAGCTAGCACCCTTAAATATAATTCCTTATGGATTGATATGAGAATAAAATTTCCTACCAAAGGAATGCCCGCAACCATGAAGAAAAATGTCTGCAGCCATGATGAAAAATGCCCATCAGCTTATGGAGAAGATGCATGCCAACAGTGTTAGAAGATGCCAACAAGAAAATCTAAGGAGTGAGATATTAACTTGGACACACCAAGCCAGAGTTTGCATCTAAATACAAAGTTATGAATAACTAAAAATAAGCAGAGGTGCCAATCTATCTGAAAATAAATTTTCTCTTTATTTTGATGATTAATTGTCATTTAGAGCGCTTTTCTCCCATTCATTTACCGTTAAAACTGTTACATGTGGGAATTTCCATTGTAAAAAAATAATAAACTATTTTTGTATCCATTTGGTAGCTTAATTGCAAGCCAATGAGATCATTCTTTGCTAATGTTATATGGGTTTATATTGCATATTTATAAGCTAGACAACAGTATTCAAAGATTAGGGACACCCCCCAAAGGTTGGCATGCACCAACCCAAACGGAGAGTAGGTTCATCGATGACAAAGTGAGTGAATTTTCCAATAAGTTGGACTAATTTCCATTGTTGAATTTATTAGGTATGGATCGTCATTACAAGTGCGGAATTAGTGCTAATAGGGAGTAGGAGTGGGAGGGGCTTCCTACTCAACATAGTGTCTCAATATACTATAAAAATGTTTTGTGTAGAAAACTACGATGAACATACCTGAAAGTCATTATCTTCAAATTTATTGATGTTTTCACACCAGAATGCTAGATTTTCATGCATTGGGGACAAATCAAGATTTCCTAGAAGAAATTCATGTTTATACTTGTCAAAAGAACTTACCCTTTTAATGGTATCTTTCAACCCTTATTCCAAATAATTCAATGCTTCTACTAGATCCTCTACAAATAAATGGAGAAAATTATTAGCATTTCAATATCCTCAAAATAATTAGCCATCTCTAACAAAAAAAAAAATTTAAAATAATGAAGCTTATGGCCACTCAAAAGAGAAACTGATTTCCAACCTCATCACTCCAAGCTTCATATTTAAAGTTTTGCACAATTTGTGGCAACCCAAGATCCACCATCTCACTTGCAAATGTCCCTTTGAAAATAAATTTTTCAGTGTTAAAACAACAACCCTTACGACCTGGGAGCATTCAGGAAAGATAGAAACAAATTAGAGGTTCATGAATACAAAAGATCTACCCACTAGTACAAAATGAGAGATACATTAGCAAAAAAATGACCAAAATCCGCATATAAATGACCACTTTTGAGTTGGTGACCACTGGTAGAAAATTAGCGGTCATTTATCACACAACCAAAAATGTTGTCATATTTAGCTTGGTCATTTATAGTTTATCTTGTGGTCATAAATTTGGTCATTAATTTGGTTATATATTTGGTCATTAATTGTCACAATTGATGACCACATTTTTTGTCACGTGATAAATGACCACTAATTTGTTACCAACAATCGCCAACTCAAAAGTGGTCATTTATATGCATATTCTGGTCATTTTTTTGTCACTCATATCACATTTTGTACTGGTGGTTCTTTATATGCAAATTTTGGTCATTTTTTAGTTATTTATCTCTTTTTAGTGGTTTCAGAATATATATAGGACACGCAGGAATCGAACCACCAACCTCCTAACTATAAGGTAGGTGCTCTACCATTGAGATAGAACCCTTACATATAATTCCTTATGGATTGACATGAAAATAAACCAAATTCTGGAAAAAGGTCACATACCTAGGTAAGAAGCAAAGATTACCCAATAGTCACCAAAAAGGCATGTTAATGATAACCTTCTTTTGCCAAAATCTCTCAAAAATCAAGAATGCAATTGTATTGTCAAATTTTTCTCCGAGTGGTACCAAATCAAGAATCACAATAGAACTCAAAGTGAAACTGCTTAAGATCCTTTTGCTGGAAATGGAACTTTCATATTAAATTTTGAATGTGTGAAATGATAAAGAAAAAATGTCCTATCATTTAATCAACTCATAAGTTATATACTTGCACAAATTCATCTTAATCCCAGATCTGTTCTTTGCTGAGAGGTATCAAGAAACTGCCGAGTGTAACTCAAAACTCTCACACCTAACTCTTCAAGTTTTTGGATAGGGTTAAAGATCATGTTGTGCATCACCCAAGGATAGCTCAACTAGTTATAGCCAAATTTTATGGGAATTTTGATAAGTTTCTGCCAACAAGTGCATGGTTCAAATCCCCATGGGATTTGTTTGGGAGACTGCAGATGGCATTATAAAGATGTCAAAGAAAACCAGTCAAAAGACAAGGAAGCAGCAAGCTCCGGTATGTACCAATATCGTGTTTGTATTGGTTTTATCAAGTGAAATTGATGTTGGTGTTTATAATTGGCTTCAACTAAAGAGAACCTCTGGAATGTTGCAAAATATGAACCAAGATGCATTTGCAAACAAGAATAGTGCAACAAACATTACTTCCAAGGCTCAAGTCCAGTAATCTTTGGCTGCTAGGTCATCAACATTAAGACAGGTACACAGATCTCTAATTAATTTATTATTACATTATTTATATATCATGTCAAACTTTTTGTTATTAATTTATTAAATGTAGCGATGAGAGATTGTGTGTCTTGTTGTAGGGAAAGCTTGCATAATTGAGGTCTAGAAATGGAGCTCATCAACTTGCAGCAATTAAGGAATCAACAAGGAGAGCAGCAATTACACCCATAAGGAGAGGAATAGCTACACCCATAATTATGGAAAAGAAAAAACGTTAAAGATGTGTTCACATAAGGGGATGATGGAGACAAATTTTCCACTTCCATTCCAAGTTAAGAGCACAATAGAATTGGTGAAGAAATTGAGAAAACATTAGAAATATAAAAAATAGTTCCATCATCAAAATTGGGCAAGAAGAATGATCCTTCAAAGGGTTTCATTTAAGTAGAAAATGTTAACACAGGTGAGTGAGTTGGCTTTGCAAATGTTTCAAATAAGAGCTTCTCACAATTATTAAATGCAACTATGGTCTTGGTCCAGTTGAGAAATTGCGCACAAAGCAACGAATCTGATGGTTTCTGATGCATCAACATAAATGGTTTGTATTTCTGGAAAGAGGGCAGAAGCTGGGATAAATATATCCAAGATGAGTAAATATGATAATGAGAAACAAGCTCAAATACATGTTAAAACCTGTATTTTTGAAGGAGATGGTAAGTTTACTGTTGAAGTTAGAATGGATAGAGATATTAAATTTAATAGTGTAGTTGATCAATTGATAATTGTGAAACATTGTGCAAGTGCAAAGACCCTCGAGAAACCATTGGAGGTTGCTTCCCCAGTCTTAAAAGAATCCGGGAAAGAAGTGGTTGGAGATAAAAAATTTGTTATACCCAAGTAAAGTATAAGTATAAGTCAAGTCAAGTCTATTTTTTTAGGGTCTAAGATGTCTACATGGTATATTGCAAGAGAAATGGTATATGTGCCATCTCATGTTTTTGCATACCCAAATGCTACACAACCTGCATTCCCATATGGAGGATTTTCTTTTGGTTCAAAATCTTTTATGACTTCCACATCCTTGTCAAGAGCACCAAATTCATATGGAGATTCCTTGGGAACGTCATGTTTTTCTTCATTTCCCTCACAACTTGTGAATGCAGGGCCAATTTCATCTCCAGTTATAAAGCCCTACGTGATGGGGGTCATTGATGTTTATGGAATGAAAGTCACTCACAAAGGGAAAAGACCAATTCTTGATTAAAATGCAGGACCTGGAACAATTGATTTAGAAATCAGAGATTCTAAGCAATTTTCCATTTCCAATATTCGGGTTTCACCAGAGGATCAGACAAGATCATTTAACTAGAAAAAACTTCAGCAGCATTTCCTTTGAAGATAAAATAACTTGAAGGAGGTTGGGATTCACATTCTATTGAATACCTCCATTCTCCATGGAAATAACATTTTTCTCGTTTTTTAAGCTATCCTCTGGAGGAACTTGCCACAATTTATAATTATCAGTGATAAATTTTCACATGGCTGTGGTTTGTAAGGGATCAACATCTCCCACGTCGTTTATCTCATATGTGTAGAATATAAATGTGACCAACTATTGTATGTTAGTAGCTTCACATTGAAAGCATCTTGCTTCTGATCTTCAGATGTCATCTAAGTTGTATCACATGCTAAGGTATCAAAATTTGGAAGTATTTTAATGAGTCTTATTCATGGTTGCTTCTCTCACTAGAGTGGCAGTCATAATTCTAATACTTACGATCAATGTATTTTCTATAAATTTCATATCAAAATCTCTTTTACTTGAAGGATTGTTGTGTTTTTCTTTCTAGTCCAACATCTAGACTTGTTAGACATATATCTATCCCCATTGAAAATCCTATGACTAATAGTCACATGAGAATCCTTTCTTATTGTTCTTATTACACCTCATGTTGTATGAGGTTTCACATTGGGGTTTTCAGCTGGTCGCTGGGAGCATCTTAATGGACGTGAGGTATCTACATCTTCATGAAACTTATTCTCTTCTTCGGGATGGATATTTGATGAATATTTTTGGTGGAGTATGGTCATTTATTTATGGTGAATGTTCAGGTTGATGGTCTTTTCTATGGTTAGATGCTTCTTTCATGCATTTACTTCATATGGATTCTTCCCAAGCTGCATTTTTTTCCATCTCTCATTGGTTTTTTTTGCATAAAGCAAGCATTCATTTTTATAACCTACCTTGGAATGACAACCATCAAGTGATGCATTTCACCTTCTTAAGGACAAAGGCTTGTGACCTTCAAGTCATTTGTTGACTTCATACATTCCCAAGGATTTATTTATCTACAAAGTTTGGAGGGGTTTATTTAGTATCAACGTGTCCAAAAGGTCATGTTGGACATGGTGCTCTGCACCTCTGTTAATTGTTGTAATATAGGGGGAGATCACCCTGCACTATGGGCAAATAGCACCTATAAATTCTTCCACACAATATTCTTAGTTCATACAATCTTAAATATTATATATAAGTGGCCATAGCATAAAGCTGGCCAAGGTGTTCATGAAAGGAAAGATAACCAACACAATTCACTCACAACTCTTCCAACAAAATGACAAGTGCATGTGAATTGTCTATGCCATTTCCTAAATGGAATGGAACGTAAGGTAGTTATGCAAAGAAATGATGGCTAGCAGTCTACTATTTTATATATTGAGTAAGCCAATGATGGTCGAGGGGCCCACTCCCAAGGACAAAAAGATTATCCCCATCATGATGTGTGTGGGTCATCTCATCTTATTAGCAACTTCATTTATGATTACAAAAATGTGCGGCTTTTTTATTTGTATCCCAAGGCAAGACTTTATTAGTTATATGGTTATGTTCCAAATGGTTATTTTGAACTGTGGTAGTATCGCTATATGGGCAAGTGAAAATTTTATTGAGTCATATGCTCTTGCATAGTTATAGAATCTATTATGGCATCTTAGTATAATATGTTTTAGCTTATGAAAATTGCAATGTAAACCACTATTTTTAATCTATAATACATACACATAGCAACAAGCAAACAATGAAGTGACTTCTTCATCTAGTTCACCAAATGGCACCGACAAAGTTGCAAGAAGTAATACAAGATCTTAGGGTAACTCTTCCATAAGAGTTTTAAAATAGCTCTTAGTTGATCATGTGCTACCTAAGAAGCTCATAAGTGCAATGAGACAAAATAAGAAACTTGAATGTTATTGGGGAAACTCTAGAAATTTGGCCATAATGATTTCAAAACATACTACCGAAAATATATATATGGAAAAGACAGTAAGCTAATGCATAAAAAATATTTTAATATACTTATAGTTTCCCACCATAGTTGAAGTTGAGGAAAATACAATATAGAAGGTGTATTCCTTCTTGCTTCTTACACAATATGTACTAATGCTTCTTTAGGGGTCGTGGCACTTGGATTCTAGATAAGTGACAGAATCCCAAGCAAATGCACATGAAATCTCCCAAGTTCATTTAACACTATAGGGCCAATGTGATCCTGGCATACAAAGCACAAAAAAGAACATTAGATCATAAAACTTATTGGTTTACTTAAGATTTTTAACAGTTGAAAATAGTAGATTCAAAGTAAAGGCATTTTGTATTTATACCAAGTGAGTGCCTTCCTTTCCACACAGCAAGAGCCTTGGTTTGTACACAAAATGAATTAAAGTGCAATAGGTAAATCCAAATAAGTTAGCAACATTACGAGAATTTTCATTCAAGGAATCTTTTGTATCCCCCTTTGCGAGTATGGGAAATATTTCAGAAATACAATCTCTAATCTTGTCCATATGACCTTGAAAGCATGGAACTCTTACATGTTACAATGGTCTGAAATGGACTATTGCACCTCTATGTGCAGTGGGAGTAATGGAAGATATTGCTTCCAAAAAGGATGTCTCTCTACTTTTACAGAATCCACATCTATGACAAACTGGTCATCACTACTATATACTTGGGGTTATTTTAGACGTAAGGCCCTAATAGAATCCTCCATGCAAAAATATTTTACATCAGCACCACAATACCACACACAAGTTGTTGCAAGTTCCTTATTTAATTCCTCTGATATAGGTTCCTTCCACTTTATTGTGTGTATCTATAAAATGTAATATAATCAGGTAAAGGAAACACAAACTCACAATCAAACCAACCAGGACGACGGAGAGCCCCATTAATGGCATCAATCCTATTAGTAGCTTCAATGAGAACTACTTGACCTCGAGAATAAAACCATCCATAAGATTAAGAGATTTCAAAAGTTGCCTAGCAATTTATGAGTTCTACATGGCACCGTCATACATGGAAAGAAGAGAAACATTGTAAGTAATTTGCTAATCTAGTGGAAGAGGAGAAAACGTATGATTTAGTTGGAAGCAAGAAAGATAACATTGAATCTTTACAAGACATTACACACAAATTTGTATTGCAACAATGAATGTGACCACTTCCAATTGTAAAAGTGGTATATCTTACCCCATTCGTGTTATAGGAATGTACACAGAAGGCATAGGAATCCTTATTCTGAGGATCATTACCAAATATAAGGTTCTAATTCTCCAATAGATAAACTTCAGCTATTGAGGGTTTATTTAACTATTATCTTAACATAATTTTTTCTTTTTGTGTGAAGTCTATAAATCAAGATACGACTTTGGAGACACCTTGAAATATGGAACAAAGTTTTCAAGAAAAGAGATGCAGAGCAAGAGTTTACAAGTTAATTCATTTGAATGCACTTACAACAGGTAGACAATGACTCAAATTTACTCTACTTGACATAAATTGTAACTAAAGATAGGGTCAATCAACCCCCCAATATTGAACTCCTCGTGATGTATTTATGTCTTGGATGTATATCAAGTATTCATTAGTTTACACATTTGTACGATCTTGTAAATGTTGTCTTTCAACAATGTAGACATAGACTCAAAATATTAAGTGTCCTTAAATACCACTAGAAATATACATCCTATGTCTTTTCCACAACCTAATCCCCTATATGATATGGCATGTCCAATAACTGCTATAAAATGAGCTAGTAAAAGTAAAAGTTTGTTTGACCCATTATTCTGCCCTAGCGTTACATGCAAAAGCATAGTTAAAAAAAATTGTGACAATACTGTAATGTACAGGAATTCGAATGGTAAACCATCAAATAAATGCAATGGACACGGTTATAACAACACATAATACACTACAACTTAAATACTTAACAGAAGAAGAAAAATGAAAAAGAAGAGAAAATAAATCATAAACAAGCAATCCTAAACACTATCCATGTATTGGCAAACATTAACTACCTACAACACCAAATGACCTCTAGAAGGTGATTGAAAAAGCTAGAGTATTACTCTGCATCAGCCTTCACAACGGTGATGAATATTTCCCCCTCATACAACCCAGGATGTTGTGCAAAAGGAATAATCATTGAAACCCAAATACATGGAAAACTTCATCAAGTATTCCTTGGTTAAGAATTCCACTGAATAAGCCACATCACCCACATTTTGTAGTAGGCTACAGGGACCATAAAACTTGGGTTGAATCTTGCTCTTACCTTTTTTCCTAAGAGCGGTTTCACTGTATTTTGGAGACACATAATTAGATCTCCTAATTTGAAAATGGCATTTTGAATGGTGTTGGTAGATCTATCACTTGATCCTATTCATTGCCATGATATGTTGTCCTTTAGGATGTTGAAGCTATACACATTTCTTGAAGAGTGTTAGTTACATGCATCATATCCATATATTCCTTGGTAACTATAGCTCCCGAGGGCCTATAAAATGTGTAACAGGTTCTTTCATGGATTAGAAATGTCATTGATATATTTTTTCCACACAATGTTGAGTATATTTTGAGTTTTTTTTCCTATTGGCTGATTTTGAGCAAGTGTTGAATCGAGTTTTACTAACCCTAGGCCAGCTGTGTCTTCGCCAATCAGAGTCGTTTCTAATCAGAGTCTGACAACTTTGATACTAGAGACTGTTCAAAATATATGGTTGTTTGCTTCTACCTTATATAGATAAGGATATTGAACATGTAGCTGGAGAAGGTTATGCATAGGACTCTAGGAGGCATCTTCTATTTAAGTGTCAGCCATTTTGAACCAAGCTTTGCCAAGCCCAGGCTAGCCAGATCTTTTCCAAGTCTGAGTTAATCAACTTTGATACTAGAGACTTCAAAAGATCTGGTTGTTTGCTTCTACCTTCTATATATAATAATTTCAACATATAGCTTGAGATGATTATGCACAGATGACCATCTTCGAATAGATAAAAAGGGAACATCTAAAAATATTGGTCAAGTATCAACCATTCTCATGTATAATTGATTAGAAGCACAGCTCTAATCAGGATGGCCATCTTGCTTATCATAGATCATTGAGAAATTTCCCTTTTTCCCAATCCTCCAGGCATCCACCACAGAGATATTGCAGACCCTCTCAACACATCAAAATCACACTAATTGCAGCCTTGATATTGCTTTACCAATTTATTTATTGATTTAGTAGTTCATCCTTGACTGCTAGAAGATACCACTTTATCATGGACTCTAATTGACAGAAAGCTAGGAAACAAATTTATGAAGCCAAGAGTTTAGACCCAAACGTGCAGACTACAAATCTAACTGAACATTCTAACTTATCCCAGTGATTTCCAAAAGAAATATTCCCTGCCATATGAAATTCTAGCAAATGAACTACAATATGTATTTTAACATTTCCTCGTGATGTATATGGATCAGGGAACAAGTATATACATTTTACCCTCTTATTTTCTAGAAGGCCATTTGTTAGTGAAGCCTTAGTTATATGCCATAATTCTAATAATGCTTTTCCTAGATATAAACAACCATAATTCTAAATATTCCTAGATGATAGAAAAGAAGTAATCTATTGGACTTTTGCTACTACAATCCATCTCAATTCTATTTTTCATAACGCTTTAAAGGCTTTTATTATTTTAATTTCAAATTTTCATCTTGATCCTCTGCTTCTATTCCACAAACAATCTCCAATTTAAAAATGCTAAAGAAGATCTACTTATTCTCACTTGTTCCTCCTCGATATTCCTATTTCTGTAGAAGGACCCTTTCTCTATCAATGTTTTTTTTATGGTTTTCCAACTCCAATTTCTTGCTTGATCCTAAATTTCTCAGGTTTTTCCAGTTCCAATATTAGCTTGATCTTATATGTCCATAATAGGAATGGTGTTTTAGGAATCCTTACAAATGATAGATAAGCTCCTTCTCTTCCTTACAAGTGATAGAACTAAACAAGCCTTCTAGATTATAGTTACATATATCATTGATATATCGTCGCGATATATCACACGACCAAACTCTCAATGATATATCGCCACCCAAAAATCTTGATATTTTGTGATATTTTAATGTGTCACGGTACATTCAATAAACCACAACATTTTCAGTACATAGAACGACTCCATGGAATTATCATCCTGTGGAGAAAAACACACCAAATTTTCAGATTAAAACCGCAGATTCAAGGTTTTTAGGTTCATTTTGCATTGTCGAGCAAGGGTGAATAGCTCCAAGGAGGTTTGTGACGGTTTCCATCAAGAGAACAAAGGGAAATCCATAGTTTTCTTTTCCATGAACATATAATTTGTGGAGTGGGGATTCACCAGTCACCACAATCCATAATAATGGTAATATTGAATGGTAAAATTAAATTATTAAAAGATAGGGTAAAAGTGGCATTCTCCTTATTTTTCATTTTCTATCATTTTGCTTAAATTTTTAACATTACCATTAATTGTTTCAGGATGTTTGAGAGTATTTCCACCCTCATCGGACTTCATATGCAAAAATTATAATTTAGATCCCATTCAGAATTCAACAGACTTAATAGTTTTTAGGATTTCAGGATTGCAACGTTTCCACCTTGATGTTGGTGGTGTTGACTGTTGAACTATTTTTTCATGAAGTGTTTCTCAAGGGAAGATACATCCTAAAGAACAGTCGAGTAAAGATCTTGCCTCTTACAAGGATGCAGTTAATACAAGATCTATAGTTGCAAGAGCACTTTCACCTAGTCCTAAATGCCAAAAGATCTCCATTCTCTAGGTGGTAATTCCTCTATTGAGAAGTTAGATTTATTCCATTTCAGTCCTTTGTTTCCTTGGAGCATATCACTTTCATCTACTCCTAAATAACATAAAACCTCCATTTTCAAGGTGGTAATTGCTCTATTGATAAGTTAGATTCAGTTTCAGTCCTTTGTTTCCTGAGAGCATATCCAACTTCGATCCAACTTAGAGGGGCATATAAAAATCTTGTTGCACTACATTTTTTCTCATTCTATCACTCATTTCACTCATATTTGTCATGGTTGTTGTAGAACTCAAGATGTAAGCTCCAAGCTTGTTCTCACATAGTTTTTGATGCCTCACTTAGTCAATTCTCAATGTTTAATTTAGTATTTCCATTTTTTTATTTATCTCAATTGAAAACATTTTTTGTTTAACGCTGTAACAATTCCCCTTCAACACCAAGGAAAATCTGTTTAGGCAGCTGCCTAGTTGGTCGGTTTGTTCTTTGAGCACGAGACATGGAAAACTTCAACAAGTATTCCTTGGTTAGGAATTCCATTAAATAACCCACATTACCCAGATTTTGTAGTAGGCTACAGGGACCATAAAACTTTGGTTGAATCTTGTTCTTCCCTTTTTTCCTAAGATTTGTTTAATTGTATTTTGGAGACACATAACTAGATCTCCTAATTTTAAAATGGTGTTTTGAATGGTGTTGGTAGATCTATTACTTGATCCTATTCATTTCCATGATTGTTTTCCTTTAGGATGTTGAAGCTATACACATTTCTTGAAGAGTGTTAGTTACATGCATCATCTCCATATACTCCTTGGTAACTATAGCTCCCGAGGGCCTATAAAATTTGTAATAGGTTGTTTCATGGATTAGAAATGTCATTGATATATTTTTTCCACAAAAAATTGAGTATATTTTGAGTTTTTTTCCTATTGGCTAATTTTGACCAAGTCTTGAATCGATTTTTACCGACCCTAGGCCAGCTGTGTCTTTACCAATCAGAGTCTGACAACTTTGATACTAGAGCCTATTCAAAGTATATGGTTGTTTGCTTCTACCTTCAAAATATATGCTTGAACCAGTGACACGTGGTACGTCGTACAAGTTCGCTCTCCTGTATTATCCCATAAACAAGTCACGTTACGACACTTGGCATAACTCTCTCTCAAAGAGTCCAATTGAGGTCAAACCTGTCAGGATGGAAAGATAACATGGCAAGCTATCTCAGGAAAAGTTTTTAGAGGCCGAAGTTCAAACAGTGACACGTGGAACACCGTACAAGTTCGCACTCCTGTATTATCCCAAAACAGGTCACGTTGCGACATTTGGTATAACTCTCTCTTAGAGAATCCAATTGAGGTCGGACCTATCAGGATGGAAAGGTAACAGGTCAGGCCATCTCAGGAAACTTTTTCAGACCCTGTGGATCGAAAAGTTCAGAGTTACACCAGAAACAATCAGGTAAATATTTCTGTCAAAACAAAATTATTTTTGAGTACCGTCATTCATGGCTTCCGGAATTTAGGGCTTTGAAGAAAGTTGGAATTTTTTTAATCGGAGACCATGGCTGAATGCTACTCATCAAAATAAAAATTTAGAGACCAAGATCAGAATTTTTGGTTGGGAAGAAGGATGGGCTTGATCAAACCCTAGTTTGGGACTTTGATCATAAAAGTGGAAAATTAGGGCTTCTGTAAAAATGGGAATTTTTGAAATCTGTGACCACGGCTGGAAGCTCCTCAGAAAAATAGAAGCTTAGAGCTTTGGTTCAAACCTTTTGATTGGGCAGAAGAGTGGGCTTCATCAAACCCCATTTTAGGGTCACGTCCAGTGAATCCGAAAGTTTCAAAGGAGTGAAACTTTGCAGCTTTCAAGTTCTGAATATACCAGTTTGATCAACTCATCAAGGTGCATATTTCTATCCTTTCGGAAGTTTGAAATTCAAAGTTTGAATTTTTGGGGTTTCTCTAACAAACCCATATCCAGCTCCAGGTCCAGTTCTTGCAATTCAAGTGGATTGGGTTAATCCTAGAAGAAGATGGATTGATCATCTGCATAAGTGAAGAAGTTCCTGTTTCAGAGGGAGATGAGGCCAAATCCTTACATAAGAAGTTTACAAGCAATCTCGATAGGTATGACTCATCGAGGTATGTTTTGAGATTTGTTCTTGATTAAGTTTATGGTATATTTGTCTTCATGTTATTACGGTTAGTACAATCTTAATTTTAGACTTGTCATATCACCTTAATAAAATTATGAATGCATGATAGAAAATATTCATTGATTAGGGTGTTGACACTTATGATTGTACTAATGCATTATGGTGTTGTATGAGGTTTATGTTGTCTACTAACATGAAAGGTACACCAAGAAAGACAAATCATGTTCCAGTTCAAGAACATATGATCATGATGACATGAGGATAAAGACTCATCCATTGTCATGGATCTCATAGAAGATCCATTTACAAGGTATGTATAACTTGGTTTTATAATGGCTAACCTATGAGATATACAGGTTACTAGCATAAGTCATTGAAGAAGAACAAGAAGACATCATGTGAGTATGTTAGACATAACTAACTAGCATGCTAATCCAGGTATGTTTTTCCTATGTCAAGATAGAATCCTACCTTGGGTTAGGATTTTATACTATTGTTGATAATGATTATTCATGAAGTCATAGGTTTGAATAATCATGGTTGTATGCATATTATGTTTCTTCACAGCAGATCTAATGAACAAGTAAATCAATCACAACAGATGAACATAGAAAATATGGTGCAAAACTGTGCAAAACATGCAGCAGTGCTCTCTATCCCAGAAAGGGTGAATGAATTACAATAGATTACAATACAATCCAATTATTTGTCAATGGCAATTCGAATTGACTAAGTAGGCCATTCGAATCACTGAAATGGAGTAGCTTGACTCAATCTAGGAGTCCTCATCAATCATCGGTGTTGCTCATCAATCACAACAAACAGTCATCCAGGTGTCAAGCTGAGTCTAACTGATCATAATAAATGTAACTGAAGTGTGTAGCACTGATATAGGATCTGGAGGCTCAGTGGGGGCGCATGGGAGGCTAACTGGAGTCAGAGCAAGTCACCTAATCGAACTGGAGGTCAATCGGAGGTGAAACAGTCAGTCAGGAGTGAAATCGGAGTGAAATCAATCAGAATCGGAGCTAACTGAATGTAACTGGAGTGAATCTGCAGTGGTAGGTGAGCAAGTGCGCCCTTCTCAGTCAGTAGGTGAGAAGAGGGCGCCTTTCAGCTTAGGAGGGCTAAAACTCTGTGGAAAGTGGCTTCCGGGTGCTAGAAGAAGGTGGATAAGGTGCTGGAGGCATCAAACTGGTGACTGGACTACATATCCTGAAATAGATCATGCAAGATCCTGAAGTAGATATGTATCCCGAAATAGATGATCCTGAAATAGATATGTATCCCGAAATAGATGATGGATATCCGAACACCCCCCCTCAAGCTAGACTATGATGTGCCAACTAAAATAATGTGGGGCCCTGGTAACTAAGACCAAAGGTCACCCCAATACAATAATCCAAAAAATGCTGAAAAATAAACTAAGTGAGGAAAGAGGGAAAACCCAGTGGGAAGAAAGCCCCCCCTCAAGTCTAAAGCATAATAATGAATCAATCTGTCTCCACCATGATGGAACTCACCCCCAACAGTGAACGGAGGTAAGAGAACTTCTTCTCAGTGAAGCTCTTGGTGAAGATGTCTGCAATTTGCTCATCGGTAGGGCAATATTGCAGAATGATGGTGCGGTCATGCACCAACTGTCGAATGTAATGCATATGAATCTCAATGTGCTTGGTCCTCTGCCGCTGAACTGGATCTGTGGAGATCTTGATAGCACTTTGATTGTCACAAAATAGGACAGTCGAAGTAGTGCCACCAAAACCAAACTCGGAAAGAATACCCTGCAACCAAACTGCCTGAATGCAGGCATTGACTGCCCCTCGATACTCTGCCTCTGCTGAAGAAAGTGCAATGGCTGCTTGCTTTTTGCTGGACCAGCAAATAGCACCATGACCAATCATGAAAACATAACCGGAAGTGGACTTCCGATCAATGCTATCACCTGCCCAATCTGAATCAGTAAAACCAATGAAATCTAGCTCAGAATCTGCAGCATAATGTATGCCAAACTGTCTCGTACCTTGCACATACTGCAAGATCCGCTTGGCTGCTCGCCAATGAAGCTCATGTGGCTGCTGCATATATCTTGACACGGCACTCACGGCATATGAGATGTCAGGCCTAGAGTGTGTCAAATAAAGTAGTGAACCAATCAACTGTCGATACATACTGCAATCTGCAAGCGGTGTGGAATCTCCCTCCTCAAGACTGATTCCTGAGAGGAATGGGAACGGGGCTGCCTTACATTCAGCCATATTAAACTTCAATAACAGGTCGGAAGCATATTTTTGCTGAGATATAGTGATCCCATCGAAATTTTGAGCTATCTCCAAGCCCAAAAAGTGACTCAGCAAGCCCAAATCGCTCATGTCAAAAGCTAGATTTAAGGCAGTTTTTAGCTTGTTTATTGAAGTAAGTGTGCTACCAGTAATAAGCAGATCATCAACATAAAGTACAATAACCAACAAATTACCTTTAACTCGCTGAAGATAGACATTCGGATCAGATTTGCATCTTTGGAAATTCTGAGAAAGAAGGAAGGAGTCCATCTTTGCGTACCAAGCTCTTGGGGCCTGTTTTAACCCGTACAAAGACTTCTTCAATCTGCAAACCAATGATGGATCTGATGTATAACCCTCTGGCTGCTGCATATAGACCTCTTCAGCAAGGTCTCCATGTAAAAATGCACTCTTCACATCCATGTGATGCACCTCCCAGTGCTTGGATGCAGCAATAGCTAAAACAAGGCGGATGGAATCCATCTTTGCAACCGGTGCAAAGGTCTCTGTGTAGTCCACTCCTTGGACTTGGGAAAAACCTTTTGCCACCAACCTTGCTTTATATTTGCTGATAGTGCCATCAGCAGCAACTTTAGTACGGTAGACCCATTTACACTTCACTAATTTTCTTCCAGGTGGAAGAGAAACTAGCTCCCATGTATTGTTCTTTTGAAGAGAACTGTACTCTTCATCCATGGCATCTTTCCATCTCGGATCTCGATGGGCTGAATAATATGATTGGGGATCTGAACCAGCCATCAAATAACAAATCTCAGGAAGAAATGGATCAGCAATAGAAAGAGCCATACCTGCCCTTTGAAAGTCTCCTCTTGTTCGTCTCGGATCAGCAGGATTTCCAAGACTAGAACCAGCAGATTGTAGAGTATTTTGGGCCCACTTTGGTAACTGAGGGAGATCTGAATGGTCGGATTCCGAACCTGATATGTCATGATCATCATATGCTGCTACAATATCAGAAATATCAGAACTCATACCTTCATTATCGCTGCTCGAATCTTCTTCTGGTGAAGGCGGTGAATCGGCAGTTTTCTCCTCAACTAGTTGCAATTCTTGAAGCGGTTCTTCAAACTGCACACTGCGCTCTATGAATATCTTTTTAGATCTGATATCCATGAGTTTATATGCTTTTGATTCTTCCCCATATCCTATCAATATGCACTCGATACTTTGTGGATCCAAAGCTCGTCTCTTCTCAGAAGGAATTCTAGCCCATGCAGTAGAGCCAAAAACTCTCAAATTTGACACATCCGGTTTGTGACCAAAGAATGCTTCGAAAGGAGTCATACCTTTCACGGATGAATGTGGAACACGGTTCTGTATATATGCAGCAACATTGATTGCTTCAGCCCAAAGATTTGCAGCCAAACCTTTTGATTCAATCATGCATGTAGCCATCTCTTTCAGTGACCGGTTTTTCCTTTCCGCTACACCGTTCTGCTGGGGTGTGTAGGGAACTGTATGTTGGATCTTGATTCCGCTTTGGGCACAAAGTTGCAGCAACTCGGACTTGATATATTCCCCACCATTATCAGATCTAAGAGCTTTGATCTTGCTCTCAGTGGTGGTCTCAACAGAAGCCTTAAAATCTTTGAATTTTCCAAGCACTTCTGACTTGTTTTTGAGAAAGAATACCCATGTAAAGCGAGAATAATCATCAATAAATGTCAAAACATACCTTGAACCATTTAATGACATATGGGGCAGCGGACCGCTGATATCAGAATGGATCAATCCCAAAATAGTAGAGGCTCTGCTAGCCTTGCCGCGGTCGAATCTGTGCTCGGGGTGCTTCCCAATAATGCAACCGGAGTATATTCCCTTCGAGGAACGGAGTTGTGGAAGCCCATCAACCATGGATTTATTTGATAGCAGCAGCAAATACTTATAATTTAGATGTCCAAATCTTTCATGCCAAAGCCTACTAACCTCATTACCATGTGTGCGAAGAGCAGTGGGCTTTGCAAGCGGAATAAAGTGCGAAAACTCATAACATTTTGCAGTGTGGTTTGCCTTTCCAACCGCAACTAGTCTTCCACTTTTGATATCAGAAATTTCAACTGTATTAGGGCTGAATGTGACTTTCTTTGGATCACCAGTATGTGTCATTTGATAAACAGAAAGGAGATTCGAAGCTAAGGAAGGCACATAGAGAACATTCTGAAAGCATCCATGATCTACATGAATCGTACCTTTGCCCTTTGAAGAAATTTTTGAGTCATCTCCCAAATGGATGGGGATGGAGCTGTTTGGATCGAATGAGGAAAAAGAATCAATATTTGCAGCCATATGATTTGATGCACCCGAATCTATCAAGAGAGTGGGCTTCGAAACCGTTGCCATGAGTGCTTGTCCTCTTTCATGATCGTCATTCCGATCCTTCTTCCTTGCACCGTCAGGAAGGGTTATGTTGTTCTTTTCCAAAAGGAGGGCCATTTGATCTATAGTCTTCTTCATACATGAACTTTCGGGATGAAAGCCACGGTTACAATAAGTACATTTAGATTTTTGGTTACCTTCTTTGCCCTTTTGCTTGGATTTCGAACTGGATGGTGCATCCGTTTGCTTGCCTTTGTCTTTTTGCTTGTGAGGCTCGAATTTGGGCTTCTCCTTCTTTAGCTTTCCTTTACCATTCGAAATCTTGGGTCCTTGAACAAATAGGGCTGAATCTTTGGAGCTTATGGACCCCATTTGAATCAACTTGTCATGCTCTTTCGTAACGGACTCAATGAAGGCATTCAAGGTAGGCATCTTCCAATTCGGGGTAGTTAGCCGACCGGAATTGAAAGTGGAGACAAATACCGAATAATCTTTCCCAAGCTTGCTTAGAATGGAGAGGATCAACTGCTTATCCTCTTTGATAACACCACTGTTCTTCAATTGCAAGTTCAAGTTCTTGAATTTTGTGAAGAATTCATTGATGGTCTCGAAATTTTCAGGATTAAGGCCAATCAATTCATTCTCTAATTGAAAAGCCCTAAGCTCATCCTGCTTGCCGAATAGTGTCTCAAGTTGCTCCCATATGGCCTTTGGAGTCTTCAATCCGCTGAGATGGAAGTGAAGATCTTTGGAGATGGAGAGACAAAGAAGACCGTAAGCTTCATCAAGCTTATTGTAGTGTTTGGTTCTTTCTGCCACATTGTTTGGCTCCAATTCAAGACCAAGAGTGACTCGGTAGTATCCTTTTGAACGTAATATGATCTCCATATCATCTTTCCAATCAAAATAATTGAATGGGGTGAGGATAGGCTTTGAAGAAGAGTATTCCATTGCTAGGAGCGAGTCAAATGATGAAGAAGAAGCTTGCTTGCAAACTATAGCGAATGGAAATGCTGTAGGGAAGCTTGCATGCAGAATGTAGCGAGTGCACTTGGAGGAGATAATTAACCTGCAAATCACATAAGAACAATCACAATAAGGTCGAACAATCCACCCTTTGAGAGTTGCATCACACCTGGGATTGGATTTCAAGCAATGTTGAATGGGTCCAATGTATCAAATCCAGGAATTATGTGGTAACTCAAGCTTCTGGAGTGGTATTGGAATAATTTTCAAGCTTTGCATGCACATGAGCGAATGCCCTTGAGATATCTCATGCCAAACTTTTTGCAATTTTTAGCAATTCAGTCAAATCTTCTTGTATAAACACCTGTAGAAAAGAGATCTTGTCCCTTCAATGGCTCTGATACCATGTAAAGTTAGTCACAGCAGATCTAATGAACAAGTAAATCAATCACAACAGATGAACATAGAAAATATGGTGCAAAACTGTGCAAAACATGCAGCAGTGCTCTCTATCCCAGAAAGGGTGAATGAATTACAATAGATTACAATACAATCCAATTATTTGTCAATGGCAATTCGAATTGACTAAGTAGGCCATTCGAATCACTGAAATGGAGTAGCTTGACTCAATCTAGGAGTCCTCATCAATCATCGGTGTTGCTCATCAATCACAACAAACAGTCATCCAGGTGTCAAGCTGAGTCTAACTGATCATAATAAATGTAACTGAAGTGTGTAGCACTGATATAGGATCTGGAGGCTCAGTGGGGGCGCATGGGAGGCTAACTGGAGTCAGAGCAAGTCACCTAATCGAACTGGAGGTCAATCGGAGGTGAAACAGTCAGTCAGGAGTGAAATCGGAGTGAAATCAATCAGAATCGGAGCTAACTGAATGTAACTGGAGTGAATCTGCAGTGGTAGGTGAGCAAGTGCGCCCTTCTCAGTCAGTAGGTGAGAAGAGGGCGCCTTTCAGCTTAGGAGGGCTAAAACTCTGTGGAAAGTGGCTCCCGGGTGCTAGAAGAAGGTGGATAAGGTGCTGGAGGCATCAAACTGGTGACTGGACTACATATCCTGAAATAGATCATGCAAGATCCTGAAGTAGATATGTATCCCGAAATAGATGATCCTGAAATAGATATGTATCCCGAAATAGATGATGGATATCCGAACAGACTCATCCATTGTCATGGATCTCATAGAAGATCCATTTACAAGGTATGTATAACTTGGTTTTATAATGGCTAACCTATGAGATATACAGGTTACTAGCATAAGTCATTGAAGAAGAACAAGAAGACATCATGTGAGTATGTTAGACATAACTAACTAGCATGCTAATCCAGGTATGTTTTTCCTATGTCAAGATAGAATCCTACCTTGGGTTAGGATTTTATACTATTGTTGATAATGATTATTCATGAAGTCATAGGTTTGAATAATCATGGTTGTATGCATATTATGTTTCTTACCATAATTGATGATATGACTAACCAGAAGAATCATGAAGGTATAGGTTCGAATAATCACAGGTTTTATGCATATTATATCTCTTATCTCGAGTGATGATTCAACTAAAGAGTCATAGGTTTGAATAATTATAGGTTTAGACATGTTATGCTTCTTATGATTTGACTAACCATAAGAATCCTACATAAACCTTGAATGATAATGCTTATTATTTCTGTTTGAAATGATCATGACTATACATGCTTGAGATTATTGTGTTTTAATAGTATGCTAATGAATGTATGATCTTATATGAGTTCACAAAGATAACACAATCATGATACTAATAAGCATGCATAGGGTCCAAGGATGAATATGAGTTCAAGAACAGGTAATCCAGGAAGCAAAGATCAAGAGGGAGTACACTCCAGTAGTTTCTGCAAGGATGCAGAGAGGGAGTTGACCATCTTTCCACAACAGAAAGGTGTAGAAGAAGCTACTTCAGATTAGGACTCCAGCAACTCCTGTAAGGAAGCAAAGACTCAGAGGGAGTCCGCCCAACGAACAAACAAAGATAAGTATTTTAATTTCTTGCATATTTGTCTGTTTAAATAAAATTGTTCAATGATGTATATGCTCATGTTCCTAGACTTAGGATATGTATTGTGCATATTAGAATAGTTGCATTGATGAACAGTATACTACTAATATTCATGGGTAAGTGGCCTATGGCACTGTACAACATTCCATTGCTACTTATCTAGAATGAAACCTCTTTGCTGACATGTTGGGAGTTGTGCACACTCTGAACAATGTTCTGGTAGAGATTGGAAGGCATCTAGAAAGTTACGGAATATGGATAAATGTTGTATTGAAGCATTGGCTAAGATAATTGCATGACTGTATGACATATTTCTTTATGTGTAAGAATTTGTTCTGAAAACTATGAGATGTTTTCTAATCATGCAATTTAACTTGTTGTGTAGGAAAGATCGTATGCCATCTCCTACAAAAGAAGAACTACAACATTTGTTCAGCAAAGATATTGAAGTTCCCAGGATCTGGGATGAAGAAATGGAATGCCATGATCCGTCGATCATGAAGAATGATGTTTGGGATGTAGTCCCAAGACATGAAGGGAAGTTTGTTATGACTTCCAAATGGATCTATCAGATCAAGCATGTTGCAGATGGCAGCATTGAGAAATATAAAAGTGATGAAATAGAAGATGCACCAGATGGATTTCAAGACAGCATGGTGTAGTCATATATGTGTGAAGAACTTGGTATGGTAGGATAGACAACTTTCTATCCAGTTTGGGCTTTACCAAGAGTAAAGTAGATTCCAACATTTACTATAAGGTTGAGGAAGGCAATCCAGTGATACTACTTTTGTATGCGGATAACCTGTTTGTTACAGGTGAAGATAGATTGATTACCGACATGCAGCGAAAGCTTACTGCCGAGTTCAAGATGAAGAACTTGGGGATGATGCACTATTTTTTTTTGGCATGGAGGTGTGGCAGAATGATGGAATATTCCTTGGACAAGGAAAGTATGCAGTAGAGATCCTAAAGAGGTTCGGGATGATGGACTGCAAGGCTATGGCCACACCTATGGCATCGAACCTGAAGCGTCTATGTGATGCTTCATATGAGCCGATTGATATCACTATGTATCGTCAGATGATTGGGTCCTTGATGTACCTGATGAACACGAGACCAGATATTTGCATTGCAGTGAACACATTGAGTTAGTTCCTGACGGATCTGAGGAGTGTTCACCTGGTTGCTGTAAAGCATGTTCTGAGGTACCTGAAGGGTACAGTGGATTATGGGCTCAAGTATGAAGCAAATCAAAAGTTTAACCTGCAGGGTTATGTTGATTCAGATTGGGTTGGCAGTGCTGCAGATAGGAAGAGCACATCTGGGTGTTGCTTCAGTATGGGATCAGGTGTGATCTCTTGGTTTAGCAGGAAGCAGTCCTGCGTAGCACTCAGTACAGCTGAGGCTGAGTATGTTGCAGCCTGTTCAGCTAGTTGTGAGGCAGTATGGCTACGGATGCTACTGCCTAAGTTATTTGATCTCCCACTGGAGGCTACTGGTATCTTCTGTGATAACTAGAGTTGTGTGAAGCTGTCTGAGAACCCAATGTTTCATGACAGGTCGAAACACATAGAGATCAAATATCACTATATCAGGGATATGGTGCAGAGAGGAGTTGTGAAGCTCCTGTATGTTGCGACGGACGAGCAGATTGCAGATGTGCTGAGGAAGCCACTAGCCAGGGTGAAGTTCGAGTACTTCAGAGAGAGGCTTGGCGTGCTTCAGATAGAGGATACTTCGAGGAAGAAGTGATGGACACATTTGCTGAATCCATTCCAAGCATGTTGGAAGGGGAACTCTTCACATGGATGTGGATGTAAGCGCTAGATGATGAGCATCAGGATGATGTTTTGGTTTCTGCTTGGATATGATCAGTTGGATCATTATATGTATATATGTATGCATCATGTTGGATGCTGGATATGATCAGTTGGATCATGTGGATGTATTTTGTGTATGCATCATGTTGGATGCTGGATATGATCGGTTGGATCATGTGTATGTATTTTGTATATGCATCATGTTGGATGTTGGATATGATCAGTTGGATCATTTATGTATGTATGCATCATGTTGGATGCTAGATATGATCAGTTGGATCATTTATGTATGAACGCATCATGTTGGATGCTGATGGATACATTGTGTGGATCATGTATCTTTGTATGATCAGGTAGATCATGTATGCTGATGGATACATTGTGTGGATCATGTATCTTTGTATGATCAAGTAGATCATGTATGCTGATGGATACATTGTGTGGATCATGTATCTTTGTATGATCAGGTAGATCATGTATGATTGATGGATACATTGTGTGGATCATGTATCTATGTATGTATCAGGTGGATACTTGGTGTTCATCAGATGGATGCATTGTATGATCAGGATGATCGTGGATGACGAGCTTCTCCAGATGACATGCAGCAGGATGTTGCAGTGATGACGATCAGGATGATCATGTGTACATCAGGATGATGTTTGATGAGTATCAGATGATACTTTGTGGCCGTGGATCAGGTTGTCCAGGTAAGCATGTAATTTGTGCCCTGGGAGATTTGTAGATGGTCTTTCGAGGTTTTGCCTATGGCATGTAATTCGGTGCCCTGGGACATCTGGCAAATGCTCTTGCGAGGTTTTGCTTGGGAGGACATGTAATTTGTGCCCTGGGAGATCTGTAGATAGTCTTTCGAGGTTTTGCCTATGGCATGTAATTCGGTGCCCTGGGATATCTGGCAGATGCTATTGCGAGGTTTTGTCCTATGGCATGTAATTTGCTCCTGGGAGATCTGGACAAGATGAAAAAGGCCTCAGATGCTTTAGCCAGCTTTTGCCATGACCACATGTAATTTGCTCCTGGGAGATCTGGACAGGATGAAAAAGGCCTCAGATGCTTTAGCCAGGTTTTGTGGTGAGATCACATGTAATGTGCTCCTGGGAGATCCGACAGGTAGAGCTGTGTGCTCGTAACAGCCTGGGATGCTTCAGCCAGGTTTTGTGACAGGTCACATGTCATGTGCTCTTGGGAGATCCTACAGGTAGAGCTGTGTGCTCGTAATAGCCTGGGATGCTGCAACCAGGTTTTGTGATGCACATAATAAGTCCTGAGGATTCCACAATATGGCCAGTGATGATGAAGACCTGTAGGTGGTGGGCCTACATCCAGTATGAAAAAGGACTGCCTCTATAGAACTTCCTATGATGAGTAGATTCAGAGATTGATTGAGATAGTAGCAGCAATGACGATGATGATGACTCGATGACGATTATCCAGTGACGATGATCCAGAGAAGATGACTTGTGCTAGAAGAACTGTGCTGAGAAATACCTTCCTAGTTAAGAGGGAGTGTTGATGTATATGTAACTTCGGAATGTATTTCACATATATGTATATTGTATTCCTATAGAGATGTTATTATTCCTCTATACGGAAGTGTCGTCATTTATATTGTAAGTGTCATAACTTATACTTGATGGGTTATTAGACCACCTTGTTTGGGGTCGACCCTGTATAAGTCATGTGGGTCAAAGGGTTATTAGACCACCCTATTGGGGGTCGGCCATGTGGTTCAAATGGTTATTAGACCACCCTATTGGGGGTCGGCCCAGTCAGCATTATGTTATGTGGTTAAGTTCGAGCCTACATGAGTGAGGTAAAAAGGCAAGTCAAGTCAAGTATAAATAGAGTGCGGGAGGCACTCTATTTACTCACTCACTTCTCACTCATGCACTCAAGGAGGAGTGGCGCACTTATGGAGGAGGAGGATCTGCTGCTAGGTTATGTCTATCTCTCATGGTTGGTTGTATCATTGCTCTATCTATCTCTGAGGAAGTTATTGGGGTTTTTCACCTTTATGGTTTTCCCCAAGTAAATCTTTGTGTCTCTTGTGTGCTTGCATTATTGTCTCCATGATGGATATGTTGTAGATATGCTGTACATGTTGTTCTCTCAGTTAAGATCCTAGACCAGATTGAAGTAAATTCTGAAAATTAACAGTACGTATATTTTTACCTCTTGTTTTCTAAAATGCCATTTGTTAGTGAAGTCCTGGTTATATGCCATAATTCTAATAATGATTTTCCTAGATATAAACAACTATAATGCTAAAGATTCCTGGATGATAGAAAAGAAGTCATCTATTAAACTTTTGCTACTACAATCCATCTCAATTCTATTTTTCATGGGGCTTTAAGGGATTTTATTATTTTAATTTCAAATTTTCATCTTGATCCTCTGCTTCTATTCCACAAACAATCTCCAATTTAAAAATGCTAAAGAAGATTTGCTTATTCTCACTTGTTCCTCCTCGATATTCCTAATTCCCTAGAAGGGCCATTTGTCTATCAATGTTTTTTTAATGGTTTTCCAACTCCAATTTCATGCTTGATCCTAAATTTCTTAAGTTTTTCCATTTCCAATCTTAGCTTGATATTATATGTCCATAACATGATTGGTGTTTTAGGAATCCTTACAAATGATAGTTAAGTTCTTGCTCTTCCTTACAAGTGATAGAACTAAACAAGACTTCTAGATCATAGTTACATATATTAGTGATATATCACCAATGGCGCGATATATCACATGACTAGACCCTCAATGATATATCGCCACCAAAAAATCGCGATATTTTGTGATATTTTAATGTGTCACGATACATTCAATAAACCATGAAATTTTCAGTACATAGCACGACTCGATGGAATTATCAGCCTGTGGAGAAAAACACACCAAATGTTCAGATTAAAACCGCAGATTCAGGGTTCTTAGGTTCATTTCACATTGTTGAGGCAGGGTGAATAGCTCCAAGGAGGTTTGTGACGGTTTCCATCAAAAGAACAAAGGGAAATATTGAGTTTTATTTTCCATTAGCGGAGCATTTGTGGAGTGGGGATTCACCTGTCACCACAATCCATAATAATGTTAATATTAAATGGTAAAATTAAATTCCTAAAAGATAGGGTAAAAGTCGCATTCTCCTTATCTTTCATTTTCTATCATTTTGCTTAAATTTTTGACTTTGCCATTAGTTGTTTTAGTATGTTTGAGAGTGGTTCCAACCTCATCGGACTTCATACACAAAAATTATAATTTAGATCCCATTGAGAATTCAACATACTTGATAGTTTTTAGGATTTCAGGATTGCAACGTTTCCATTGGATTCTATCATGTATGAGGGCATGGGATGGGCATTTAATCACGCACATCAACCCCTCTATGTACCTTGATGTTGGCGGTGTTGAATGTTGAACTATGTTGTCATGGAGTGTTTCTCAAGGGAAGATGCATCCCAAAGAACAGTCGAGTAAAGATCCTTCCTCTTACAAGGATGCAGTCAATACAAGATCTATACCTGGAAGAGCGCTTTCATCTAGTCCTAAATGCCAAAATATATCCATTCTCTGGGTGGTAATTCCTCTATTGAGAAGTCGGATTTATTCCGTTTCAGTCCTCTGTTTCCTTGGAGCATATCACTTTCATATAGTCCTAAATATCATAAAACCTCCATTTTCATGGTGGTAATTCCTATATTGATAAGTCAGATTGAGTTTAAGTCCTCTGTTTCTTTAGAGGATGTTCAACTTGGATCCCATATTTACAAAGATAATGATATTATTTGTCATTACAATGGATAATGGCAAAGTAACAAGGCTCTAGAAAACTGGGTTAAGTCAGAACTATAGCAAACTCTCTTAACCAAATTTTGTGTACATGTTTCCTTCTGGTTCTTTGAAAACCATCAGGATAGGGATAGAATCCTAGCTAATGGACCTTTGCTATGGGTAAAATCTCTTCATGAAGCCCCAATTCCCAAATTTAACCTAGCCAATGGCTACTATGCCCATATTTACCACTCCCCAGTGACTGTTCCTCCCAAGCGTTCCCATCCACAGCTGGGAAGACAATGGATGAGAAGATTGGTAATTGTTTGGGCCAATTTATTGAAAATTTGGGAGGGGGCATGGATGAGGAATTTATTAAATCAAACATAAATTATATTAAATGTGTGTATATGGCGGGGTGGATGAGGAATTTATTAAATCAAACAGAAGTTATATTAAACGTGTGTATTTGGTGAGATTCTTTATCCTCCCTAGGAACATTACAATATAGCTATGACAGATAATGTACAGATACCAGATGAGATTATTCTTGATCTTGATAAATTGTAGTGGCCCAAACATTGAATCATGAAAATAACACCTTCAGGTGTAGATTCTGTCATGAAACATGGCACTTCATGACAGACTGTCCAAACAAACAACCTCTAGAGTCTACCCTACCTTGAAAGCAACTCACGCCCCATAAAAATCTTAAAAATAGATGGGATGGATTTAAAAAGGTAAAGAGAAAAAGGAAGAAAACTTTAGGGTTCAGTGGACAATGATTCTCTCTGAGAAGAAAACCCTTTCCCAGGACAGAGACAAAAAAATCTTCAAAGTGTATTGCTGTACTTCCTGAAAAGAATCCCAGATCTTTTGTAGCAAACACTTCTAAGACCAAATAAACCTGCTGAAGTTGAGGCACATAGACTAAGCACTCATGATTCAGAAGAACATATCAGATTTATGCATTTTATGAAAAGCAGATAAATATTGGATCAAATCCTTAAGCATTGTTAAGTTTTCCTTGTGTATCCTGCGATAAAAGGTTGAAGAAACCTTGCTCCAATAAACAAATAGGTTAAGCTCTGCTCTGCAGTTCCCCCTCACCTATAGATACAGCTAGGTTATTTGCAACTGTAAATCATTTTCTGCTAATAGATTTGCACATCCTTTATTCTGAACAAAAAGGTAAATAAGTAGCGAGTGAATCAAGATAAAGGATCTTTTTAACAAATATAGTTTAATGACTTCTCTATTCAAAAAAGAATACTTGCAATTTTATAGATAGATGCTAAGCATTTAGATAAACAATTTTATATAATAATACTACGATCAAGGGTACAACAATTTATTGTTTATTGGTCAGAATATGTATAAGAGCCTTGCTTATTGAAGGAAAATAGTAACAAGGACAAATGCCCAATATTTCTTCCATATCTTCTTTATGATTATAAGAAACATAGGTTTATGTATCTCTTGTGAGATGAATCTTGCACTCAATAACTGAATAAAACCCACATGCAAAGCTGTCTTTTGATTATTCATAGACATAATTAATCCATAATCACTTCCTTGTGAATGAAAGCTTGCATAGTTGCAATTTTTTTTGCCTTTTTAACTCAGATTATCTAAAATGAAATAATGCCTAATTGACTTCAATCTAACTTTTTCCATTATTACCAAGACATTCTTTAAAAATATCTCATCTGGTAGTCCAAATTCAAATTTATGTCACCAGCCATATGTAG
This sequence comes from Larix kaempferi, assembly GCA_027924585.1. Lineage (NCBI taxonomy): Eukaryota > Viridiplantae > Streptophyta > Pinopsida > Pinales > Pinaceae > Larix > Larix kaempferi. Next base: position 25,781,990 of record BSBM01000030.1, on the reverse strand, counting down.
AGGCCCTTGATAAGGTTACACAAGGTTAACCTATGGATCTGGATAATAAAACACGTCTAAATATTATTACTAAAAATACATGCCATTCCATTTTACTAGTATTACAATATTTAAATGAATATTATAGAAAGAATTTCGGTTTTCCAGTTTTCATTGGTAGAAGTCCTTGGACATTGCATAAATTAAATGAGGACAATTATTCTTTTGTGTGCCAAATTAATTCAGAATGGCCTTATCACTTTTAACAATATTTCACTAGATGGTTTCACAAAATCCATCTGTTATCCCTTCATCCAGATGAATGCATTGATAATACCGACTAAGATCAAACATGCAAAATCCCTGTCTAATGTTTATTTGCTTCAATTGTTTATTGTGAAATGCATGCTTTGGAAGTTTTAATCTTTCCTCATTATAATTCATATGAAAGTAGAATTAATATGAAAGTAGAGATGGATGTCATGGAAGGCGAGTGGTTATCGTAAAAAGATGTGCAGTACAAAAAACTAACTTTGAAATCCATACAAACTGTTTTTCTAATGTTGATGGGTGGGTGAAATCAACGATCCAAAGATCAATAAAGACATGGTTCTAATGCTTGCCCTTTCTAAAAGAGTAAATTAAAAATCTATAAATAAAGACAGGGTTCTAAAACGTATTTTATATGTGTGTTTCAAGATCACCCAAGTGATCTCATAAACGAAAAAAATATGCCAAAGCTTAGCTTCAGGAGTGGTTCTCCTAAGAACTGGTGATAATTTTTTTAAATAACAGGTTCACTTCCCACATTTATTGGATAAGCTCTCCAATTTTGATGTTTGCAGTTGCACTAGTTTCCGGTTTAAAGAAATCAAAGGTAGCCATTTGTTAAAGCAAAAAAGTAGATCTAATTCAGATCCATTTCACACAGCAATCTTCTAATAAAATCTCTAAAAGATTGAAGTCAAAAAAAAGTTTACAATTTACAATGTTTGGATCTCTTATAATACATTGTTGAGTAATTTAATAAATGTTATATTTCTTCAATCTAAACCATTCCAGAACATGTATTACTTTAATTTACCCTAATTGATCTGCCAGTAAGAACCCACCTACATAAAAAAAGGACAAAGGTTTCATGCTCAACATATATTTGAGGAAGATCACCATTCCTGGAAAGTAATTATAGATTGAGCTCTGTCACATTTCCTTAAAGTACTTCACAACTTGCTTCAAGAGAAGGCCGCATATAAACAAAAATTAGTCAATTGTTAGTATTAAGCGAGACCTTATCTTGATAAATCACTTAACAGAACCACTACTAGTGTGAAACTGTTAAATACTTAGTTAAGAAAATGAAATAAAGTCAAATTAACTTCATTATTTCAAAAAATATCTACTCAGATACAATGACTAAAATTAGGGGTTCCAATGCCTTCATTGGCAAATATATTGATAAATAAAGCCACTGCCTAGACTTGTTAAATGATGATAAAAGCATATATCCAATATACTTGTTGCTCTGGAAAAATGAAGAGATATATTCTACCCAATATACTTGCTACTTCTCAACTAATCCTGTGTTGAGATAAGTGCCACTTTTCACATTGACTGTTAGTTATCCTAAATAAAAAAAATTTCTAAAATTTTCAATTAACAATACTCAGACCATAGATGGATAGGGTTGTCCTTAACCGAACCTAGTGACACAGGCCAGTGCAAAGATCTAGAAAAAAAATTGCCCGAGTCAAAATTATCTAAATATGTCCATATTATCTGTTTAATGAAGCATCTGAGGACATCCTTCAATGATTCTATAGGACTTAGACACTTCCTATGTGAAATAACACATGAAAAAATATATTATAGGAAAGTCAAAGCGAACATTTTACCCAATAAACTTAATGATCTCTGACATGGCATTAAATCAAAAGATAAGCGATGCTTAAATATTTTCCTTCTTATTTTCTGAAGCAGCCATGGAGTGCTTACTTGGGTGCAAGATGTTTGTGTAGTATAATATATCTGAAAATAGCGGGGAGATATTAGTGATTTAAATGTGTGCAAACCAGACCTTCACCGGAGATAAAGGAACATAAATAAAATATGACAAATAAAATCCAGAACTTCATGCTTAGTAAGTTTTGTTTTACAGATATATGTATAAGCTTGACAGCTACTTTAGAGAAAACCCCAAGGCTGTAAAATTTGGCATACTAAGGTTTCAAAATTCAAAAGAAAAACAAAAGGCGGAGTAAAATAATCTTTAGACCAGGGTTCTGTTTCTGTTGCTAAGCAAATCTTGTAATTTTTATAGGCTTGAAAAGAAACGAGTCTTGCAATTTCTATGGCTTTGAAAAGAAATGAACAAGGAAGGAAGCAGGGTGATACAAGTCTAGTACCTACAGTGCATGGAAATGGTAGTGATCCCATCTGTGCTGAAGCCGTCGCAACTGGTAAGCACAAGAACATTGAAATTCGGAAAAGAATGTGCGAGGAGCTCAAGGCTCTCATTGGTGACCACCATGCACTTAAACGTAAGTTCTTCCAACCATGGGTATACCTCTGCCATGGCAGCCATCCAGGGGTGGATATCTGCACCCCAACCTGTAGGCCGCATGTTAAAGTCCACAAAATGGGGCTTCCCCTTGAGCATAATGGAATTTATCCTTGGGAACCTCCTGATGAGTATAGGGGGGCTCACTGCGTAGATCGAGTTTTTTGGCTGAGGATCTAGGAATACTTGAGTTTCATCTTGGGAGGTATTAGATTTAATCCCCATAATGGCCTATGCTTCCTCATATGTCTCTTTGTTGGAAAACCTCTCAATTTTAGGCATGGATGACTCATGGTTCTAAGGATTTGGTTGTTTCATCCTCTTCTCCACTCCCAGTAGGAATTTTTGGTCATATCTCTAGAGTTTTTCCAATGGGAGGTTAAGCTAATTCAAGGCCACAATAGCATCCTTGGTGCCTCTTTTTTCATTGACAACTTAAATTCCCATGGAAATAGGATAGGTCATCCTACCTTTCTTTTTGGATTTCAAGGAATGGAGGTCATCAACCTCTGTAATCTATCTTATATATTCCAACAACAAAAAATTTAGGTGTGAGAAACTTAGGTAGCCTGTAGGGCGATGACTATATGCAAAATCATCACATTTTGGTGGGAAATTTCTTGTCTTCTCATATCCATGTAGCTTAGCAAAAAAAACATGGTATCAGATAAGTAACAATGACCACAAGCCTCAAAAAATTATGATTTTAAGATGGTTGCACATAAAAGTGGTGAGAACTAACTCTGATAAAAGGGAGAATTGTAGGGCATGCAGGTAATGTCAATTCAATAGGAAACATCAGTTTAAAAAGATAATGAAGCCAACTATGCCACACATATGGGGTGTTAGGCAAGAGTTTCATATCATGACATTGATCATCACAACTTAGACACACGAAAGGCAAGTTGAAGGGGAAAGCTATGATGGGTTTTGTCTAGCTTGCTTCAACTCTATATATCTCCATAAATCCTAGTAATGAAAGTGTCCTCATGCACTCGTGATACACAATGCACTGATACAATGAGCAATCTATTAAAGGATCTAGCATAGCCTGAGATTATGAAAATTGGTGGTTTAACTGTTTTGAGGAAGATGGATGTTTGTCACCATGATTTATGGATAGTTCTTTTATTTTTTCTCTAGTATTATCACCTTATAAATCTGCAGCTTCTCCATGAGAGCTCCAGGTTCACTACCCTGATTCCAGAGTTCGCTTCTCTATGTATTGGGCTTTCACAGCACTTAGGCCAGTCGTCAATTTGGTGGGACACCATGGATTCTGCAGAGGATATATCTTAGTGCAGGTCTCAGTAAGCGATGGTGAAGGTGTTGGTAGCTGGTGGACAAGGGTTATGTTCAGTTTAGTTTGCGGGGTGTAGACACAGTCATGAAAGGGAGTATAGTTCCTCAGCCAATAGATATAAACCCTACATAAAAAAAATTGAATTCATACATGCTTACATAAAAAAATTAAATCCAAATGCTTACCTTTAACTAAGACCCTCCAAACATCCATTGCAAAGTAAATCATATATTGAATGGGTTTTTTCCATCCTCCTGCAACTCTATATAGCTCCATAAATCCGAGTAATGAAAGCACTCTAATGCACTCATGATACACAATGCACTTATATGAGGAGCAGGCTATTAGATGGTCTATCACAACGTGAGATTATGAAATTTGGTGGTTTCACTGCTTTGGACTGTTGTTTTATTTTTTAACTGGTATTCTCATGTTATCAATCCGCAGCTTCTCCATGAGAGGTCCAGGCTCACTACCCTTCGAGAGTTCGCTTCACTATGTCCTGGGTTTTCACAGCACTTGGGCTAGTTGCTAGTTTGGTGGGACAACTTGGATCCTGTAGAGGATACATCTTAGTTGTCTCAACAGGTGATGGTGAAGGTGTTGGTAGTTGGTTGAAAAGGGTTATTTTCAATTCATTTTGCGAGGCATAGACACACTCATGGCAGAGAGTATATTTCTTCAGCCAATAGATAGAAACCCTACATAAAAAAATTGAATTCATATGCTTACATCAAAAAATTGAATCCAAATGCTCCCCTTTAACCAAGACCCTTGAGAGACTAGAGATCCATTGCAAAGTAAATAATATATTGAATATCAGCCATGGCCATTCCAGATTTGCTCAGTTAGGCATTCCATATTTGCTCATTTGGGCATGTAAAAAAAAATTCCCCATTTCTACTTCCACCAATTTCTATTTCCTCCAAAATTTATTTTTTGCTTCCCAATTTTCATATTCCCCCATCTTTAATTCCCAATTTTCATTTTCCCCAATTTTTATTGCCGTCTAAGTTTTTAAAAACGGTTAATATTATTATATTATAGACACCCTATATTAATATTATATTATATTATATGATAGAATGCGCATATTATATTTTTGAGGGTGAGGGAATTTAATTGGCATGCTTTAATAGAACTAGTCATAACCAATTTTGAGTAGCATTATTCGTTTTCGGTACGTTATTTGATGGAATTAGACAATAGAACACTACAACAAATCCTGGAATTAGCGTCTGTTTTAGCTCCCTTTTTAGCATCCACTATCACTTTTAGTGTATTTTTCATCATTTTTTGTACAAAGTGGATGCTTTTCCACGAGATGGTGCTTTTAATGGCGTTATTTGCGTCCTTTTTTTAAAGGGGATGCTAATTGGGACGCTAATTAGCAACCCAATTAACATCCCAATTAGCGTCCCAATTAGCATCCCAATTAGCGTCCCAATTAATGTCCCAATTAGCATCCCAATTACCATCCCAATTAGCGTCCCAATTAGCATCCCAATTAGCGTCCATAATAACATCCCATTTAATGACCAGAATAGCCTCCAAAATAATGTCCAAAATAGTGCCAGGTATAGAGTAAGTGATTGCGCTCAGAATTTTGAAAGGAATTACACCATGAATTGCACCTAGAAAAATTCCCGATATAGCGCCAGGTATAGAGTCAAGAATATCACCAGGCATAGTTCTTGGAATTTCTCAAGGAAGTTTGAAAGGAATTGCGCCAAAAAAAAGTTCCAAGAAAACTCCAATGTTGCACCAAGGATAATGCTAGGCATGTTGACAGAAGTAGCACCTAAATGGCCATTTTGGAAACTGAGAGACCCTAATTAATTGTAAATAAACCTAAGGAATCCTATGGTCCATAACGACATTATAGTGTGCCTAACGACATGCTGATGCATATATTGACAATTATAAATATGGCAATGATGATTTATACAATATTTAATAAGATGTTGATGATGATGATGATGTCAATGGCAATAATGATGATGTAGGTTATTATAGCATTATTTGATATTGGTTGGTCCTAATGGAAACATAATTCACCGTAATGTCTTCAGAGTGACCATAATATCCCCTAGATGACCCTAATTGCATCTGACTGTCCCTAACAACATTTGAGTGACCCTAAAGAAACTTGACTCACCATAAAAGCATGAGGATGATCATGATGATGATGCATGATGAAAAGGATGTTGATGATGATGATTATGATGATAATAATGAGGTTGAGATGAATGACTATGATCATGATGATATATGATCGGATTCCAATGATGATGTTTATGTACTCATGTATGGTGTTGATGATGATGGCTATGATGGCGATGATATCAGTGTCAATGATCATGATTCATGTGATAGTACTTATGGATCTTTATTTATCGTAGTGGCACCTAAATTACCATAATCATGGCACTTTTGGATCTCGATTGATCCTAATGTGGGGTAAATTACCTTAATGTCACCTAAATTGCTCTAATGGCATTTGATTTTCACCAACAATATTTGATAGACCCTAATGGCATCTAATTGACCCTAACAACATGATGATGATGATGCATTATGGTAATTATGATGGAGATTATGGATATGATTTGATAATTATAAGACTACATCATCCATTCTTGCAAGGAAGTAGGGTTCCTTGCTCATTATTATCACAATTATATTGATGATGGAAATGATGTACTTGATGACTATGATGATGATGATGATGTCGATGTCAACAATGATTATGCATGTGGTAGCACTTCTAGATCCTGATTGATCCTAATGGCACCTAAATCTCTATAGCATCTAAATGACCCTACTACCACCAAAATGACTGTAACGACATCTAAACGACCCTAACAATTACATGACATAAATCCTAATTGTGATGAGTGATTATGAGCACTAATGCCATATGACTTACCATAATGACAATGATGACGATGATTTTGTTGATTATGTACTTGATGGTGATGATGATGATGACAATGAGGATGATGATGAAGATGATGTTGATGTACCATATGACATTGATGATGATGATGATGACATCAATCCATGATGATGATGCATGTGATAATACTTCCAGACACTGATTGATGTTAATGGAACCTAAATTTATGTAATCACATATGAGTGACATACTAATAATAATCACCTGAATGACTCTAATGACATTCAATTGTTGCCAACGACATTTGAGTGACCTTAATGGCATTTGAGTGATTGTAACAACATGACATGAATGGAAATGGTGATGACTGATGATGAACCATAGTGGCATATGTCTAATCCTATCAATGATGACGACAATGATGTGGTCGATGATGTACTCATTGATGAGGAAGACGATGAACATGATGTTTTTGATGATGTACTTCTTGATGTTGATGTTGATGATGATGACAATGGAAACAATGATGATGATGATGATGTTGATGCAATGTATGGCGTACTTGAAGATGACATTCACTTGTTCTCTAAAAAATTTGAGTGACCCTAGAATCATGACATGAATCCAAATGGAGATGAGTGACGATGAACCCTAATGGCATATGAGTGACCATAACGATGATGATAACAATGATGTTGTTGATGATGATGATGATGTTGACAATAAGGATGAGGATGATGATGTTGATGCACCGTATGATGTATTTGATAATTAAATTCAGTTGTCCTCGACAAAATTTGAGTGCCTTAATGGCATTTGAGAGACTCTAAAAGCATGGCATGTATCCAAATGACAAAGACTGATGATGAACCCTAATGGAATATGAGTGATCCTAACGACGACTTTCTTTGATATCTCTCTTGCTACACCTAATGGAATATGAGTGACCATGTGTTCATGATTTCTTTTGATATCTCTCTTACTACCATTTGTAGAGTATTTCCATTACTCCATAAACCCTTAAAGCCTCAACATCACATATTCATGGCCAATTGAAATAATATGAAGATCTTCCCTAAGCACATGGGGTTTTTGTTCATTTTATTTCCATATTCAATACCTTATATCATTATTTATTTCATTTTTCATTTTATATTTGTTGCTATGGAGGCTTGTGAATATCATTATGCATAAAAGCAATGGATATGTGCTCATAAATTCTTATTTTGTTTGTCAAGAAATGGATCATATTTGTGAGCTTTGATTGGAAATAAATGTACATTTATAGGGCCATTATATTTTATAGGATTCTACGGATATTTCTCTTTATTTATTTGAATATAATTTAATTTGTTTCATTAATCATGTAAATGAACATGTGGCAACCTAGAATTCTCTTAACATGTTTCATTGATAAGTTGGATGTGGTAAAGTTATTGCAAAACATTAGCTACTATATATATAGATAACCATATTAATAGCCAAAACCCTCAAGATTATGTAAGGTGTTGTTGATGGCGATTTCATAGAGTTTGGAGTGAAAGGGATTAACAAGTGTTGTATGCACTCATTGCCAAGTTTATGAGTATCAGATAGTGCTTATCATGCCCAGGTGTTCATCGAGGGAACTCATGAACTGTCAAATGTGATTACATGGTGCCAAGCTACAAAGATAAACTTATTCTCAGTTAGATACAAGAATGTCAATGGGGTGTCGAGAGCCTCATGCCTTATATGTCCTCCATTGAGCAGAAAGAAGATACAAAGGGTAATGAGCTTATTCTCAAACAGATCAAGAAGCACCGTCACAAAGTTGAGGATGAACTCAACAAGATTTGCAATGAACTTCTCAGAATTATTGATGATCATCTCATTTCCTCTTCTAACGTTGGTGAATCCATAGTTTTCTACTACAAGATTCTAATGAGATTGATGACAAGTGGAGGAACTTTTAAAGGTAGAAGATCATCCTTCTAATCATTCTAATATTTGAGGGCATTTGGCAAGTCAATGAATTCATTCAAGTTCTGATAGGCATAAAAACTGGTTCAAATTTCAAAGAAACTACTTCATATCCCAGACCAGGAAGAAAATTAAGTCATCATCATTCTTCTTTATGTTGATTAATGATATTTATATTTTGGTGAAGTGTCTTTATGATCTCAACAAGAAACTAAGAATTCTCAAGGATTTTTACTCTAGTACAAGTATAAGCATTAACACTAACAAAATAAAGGTTATGATAATCAAATCCAAAAGGATCACCTAATTGAATTGCATGTATGACAACAACAACTTGGAAGGAGTGAATTCATACAATTATCACATAATCAATCTTTATCTCAAGCTTGACTATTTAACATAGCATTGATAAAATGATAAACAAATGGTGGAAATAATTTTTTGGCCTTGATAACAATTGTAAATCAGTGGATCATTGGTTATATGTGGTAAAAATAAACTCCTCTTTGAGAATCTTGTCATTGTTATATAATATCATTGTAAATTTTGGGGCTCCAACATATCTATAATCATGGAAAAAGATTGAGTAAATCTAGAAGTGTTTTATAATTTATAGTCTTAAGAATAAAGTCCAAAGCATAGAATAAATACACCACTCATTAATCATTTTTCTTCCTTAATGCAATCTCCCTAATTCTAATAATGAAGACATGTCTTTTCCAATAATAAAAGTACTTAACGTAATCAAACCAATATATCTCTACTCTTAATTCTAAAACTATTTAAAAAAATTATCCCATTTTTTTACATATCTTTCTCATAACAAATTGAATAAGAGAAATCACCTCCACTCATCCATATAACAAAGTCAAAACCTCTTGATTGTATCTCACATCCATATATTAATGTGATGGTAGGGCATCACCATATTTCCTAAACATCACAAATCATACCAACGAATCAAATATCATTGTCTAATTACATGACATAAACCAAATTATAATGTTTAACTCCACAAATTTACCCTTAATTTTCATACCAACAAATCAAATATCATTGTCTAATTACATGACATAAACCAAATCATAATGTTTAACTCCACAAGTTTACCCTTAATTTTCCATTTATTATATAACTTATATTTAATTACATACTAAAATATTAAACATCTAATTTGTATAAATAAAATACAATTTTAAAATCAAAATTTTAATGTATCATTAAAATGATCAAAATAAACTAAAATTTATAAAATTAAATATTTAAACATAATAATAAACTTTTATACTATTTTGATTTATTCTTCATATAAATTTATAAAATTAATATTAAATTAAATATTAAATATTTTTTTATCTACTTTTCCACTTTTGGCATGGCTTGAGATGGAGGAAGATTTTGTACATGGACGTTCATGTTCCCATTCCTGGAAGAGACTTCCCTATCCACATACATCTCTTGAGCCTTCCACATATCCATCTTTGAGGTAAGCGTTAAGATACTTCCCTTGGGCTCAAAATTCAAAATGGGCATCCCTTCAAATTTTCCCCAATTTTTCCTGCCGCTACAGAGAAGAGCTTGAACCAGAGATCCATTCCAAAGAAAGAAACTGGAAAGGAATTATTTTTTTACCTTCCTGCTACCAAGCCACAGGTTAGGGTTTTGATCTGTTGCACGATTGTTGGGCGGCTCGGATTCCAACTGCTTCATTCCAATCTGTAGCAGGTCAGGGCTCAAACTTACAGGAACTAGTGTACAAGAACGGCCAGGCCAGAGTCACCAAGATCACTGTCTCCATCATCTTTGATTAACTCCAACAGAATTCACAGCCTCATCAGCTGCATGGACTGCATCGAGATCACCGTCATTGTCCATAGGTATTTGTGTTTGAAAACCTAAAATTTCAATGATTCCATTATCTCTGCTATCTTATCTTTCTAGTATTGGTTCTCCTCTTCGCTTTGCACATTGAAATTGCTCACAACCCCATGTGTATGTCTGTATCCAATGCCAATGCCTACTATAATATTATGCGAACATAGTTGTCTCATTCACTTGTTCTTTGGATTATGTTAAGCAAGCAATCTATTCGTCATAACTAAACCTTAAATTTTCGCTCCATAAAATATGCTTTCTAGTTCATTATGCTTGTTAGCAAGCTAAGGAAGGGAGGAATATGCCTATAATACATCGAAATGGCAAGAATCAGAGGTATTTCCTTTCTTATTCACTCTCATGAAAATTAGTACAAATTACTTAATATTCTTCCTTAGCTCCAGAGAAGGACCAAAGGGTGTTTCGCAACTTCTGTAATTAACCTGAGTAGATTGAATGGCATGGAGATGGCTGGAATGAAACAAACCCTTCCTTTCCCTTATCTCTTTCTTAACTGATGTTTTCGAAAAGAATAGAGAAAAGAAAATTTTACTGATATGCTGATTTTGATATCTAAATATCCAAAACTGGCTCAGCTAATGCCAGGTGAGCATTGAAAGAAACACTTATAAAAAGTATTTCGAAAGGCACGTTTCAAGTTGATAGCAATGTTGTGGGAGAAAGCATACAGTTTCTGAATATGAAGGTATCCCAACATAGAAAGTTGAGCACCCTTTTATAACAGTACATTGGATTGTTGATTGACACTATACTCTTTGTTTTTGGAGATGCAAAACAACAGTGTTTTCAATGCAAGGGGGTTGATTCCTGGGAGGGATTACCTTTTAGGAGTCCATGCTCAATGGCATGAGATCTATCAGAGGAGTAGCATTAATGATAGCTAACCCACCCAGACGATGGACTTCCATCATCATTATCACCATATGCAATTTCTGCTATTGAAAACGTGGCCGACGAAATCCCACTCAAGCGCCATAGTCTCTTTAATATTTTAACTGCCACATGCTTCACCAATTCACTGAAAATCTGGGGATGTTTAACTGTTGGAACTAAATGCCAATTAGTTTCCAGATGTTTGCACTTCAATAACTTATGCTTCTTTATTCAAGAAACTCTTTGCTCGAGATGTTTTCTTTGCCTTAAAATCTGGATATGATTTCCTTGAATTTCTAAATTGGTTGAATATGTATATATGATTATGCATTGTCATCTACTTGCCTGCACTACACTGCATATGTGGCAACTTCTCTTTGCCAGGGGAATTTTGTATAAAATTTCTCTAATTGCTCTTTTTGTGATTAAATAAAGCTATTTGTAGCTTATGCATTTTCCCAAAGGTTATTTTTATTAGTTGATTGCACCCAAAGAAGTGCGGTTCATTCCACAGTTTGAGTGAGTGTCAGGTGATTCATTAATTCTTCCTGTTTGTGTGTACCTTTGTGCAACATAGCATTGAATTTAGGCAATGTATTGGGTGCATTGGATGTGGATACTAGCTGTTTGTGTGTACCTTTGTGCAACAGAGCTTTGAATTTAGGCAATGCATTGGGTGCATTGGATGTGGATACTAGAATAGACCCATTTAATGCAAGGTCGGTCCTAATGAGACTAGGATTGATCCATCAATCCTGTGTGTTTGTGTGTGTACATTAAATCTATAGAATCTAGATAGTGCATTGAATGCATTGAGTTTGAACAAAATGGCCTATATGTAAAATATTGGGACACAAATACATAACCTTGGGCAACCTCAAGATGCATATCAGGCTAGGGTTAAGAGAAGTCTATGTTAGTGAAGTTTTTTGAAAATATTTGTGAATGTGTTAGTTAAGACAGAATGTGTGTATGGTTCATAAGTGTTCTGACATCTAAAACCAAACCAAAAGTGAATACCAACAAGGAAATATATTGGGAAGAAGGGTTTAAGAGTTACCTTTTGCAACACCATGTGCAATCCTTAATCTTGCATGCTAGTTGAGTACCCTTCCATCTTTTGCATCCAAAAACTGCAATAGATTTCTAGTGGGTGAAAAATCATACACAAGAAAGCACTCACCTCTGCCTCTGGAACATTAAAAGCCTCTTAACCTAACCACATTTTCATGTCAAATTAATGATAGAGTCTTGAGACCTTCTTGGAATTCCAGTTCCTTTTTCTTACAACTCATCTTATTTATGCAATGGAGGTACAATTGAGCCTCCAGGATATTTGGCAGTTAAATTTGGTGCCAGTGAGCCAAGAGGTTCTGGATTTATTAATGGAAAAGTGGCATTACAGATTGCAAGCCCAGTAAACTCTTCTCCATAGAGTTTTGAATTGTTTCCATACTTGAATCTCCTCCCTTCACCCACAATTAGAATATCTCCCCCTTGGGGTCCAGTGCATCTTTCATCTCCATCAAAACTTCCACCTCTCTGCTCTGTTCACATAATAACACATCACATAATATCATTATTATTATCAGTCATACTCCCATTTTATAGTTATGAATCCCTGGAGCATTGGAAAAATAAGAATGCACAAGGCAGTATTGTTCAGTTGTTTAAAAGCTACATAATATGAATTCCCATTCCTAGATATAGAGGGCCAACTTGCATCTCCAACTTCCTGGTAGCAATGACGATCGATATTTTTCTCCTCTGATTTGAAACGGTTGGAATGAAGGTAAGGAATAACTACGATGGAGTTTATGGAACTCAAGCAAATGCATATTAAAATATAGAGGATTTTCTTTCACTTTCAGTACTATATGAACCACAATTTAGCTGAACTTCCGACAAGAGAATGAATATCCCACAAGTTCCTTTAAATGATATCCTATCTTGGAAGCCTCAACATAGTATTCGGTATCATCATACAGAGGACCAGCCAAAAACAAACCATCTGATCCTGTTGAAGTTTGAAGAACCAAGTTACGATTCATGAATAATTCTCTAAATCCATTGAATATGTTGCTAAGGAAGCTAGAGAGGTGTAATTTCCATTGTTGATGAGGCTGGTGATGAAACCTGGTTTCCTCCATCGACCTACTACCCTAGACATTGGATAGGTCTGAACAGAATCTAGATATAATTGAGGAAAGCCATAAAATCTTGGGCGCACAATGACACCTAATATTAATATCTACAGAAAAACTATATAAACTGCAACATCCATATTCATGTTCATGTTCATAGACTGACGTTGACAAGTATTGTATGATCTTATATAGATCCTGGAGTAGCATTGATGCCCATTGCAGGAAGAGTGTCATAAACATATGTCCAGTAAAATCAATGAATAATTGTTGTGTTTAGTATTTCCTCTCAAAGGCAGCTCCTTCGTCGACATTCCTTGTGGGCGCTCTTGGATAGGGCACTTGGATGTTTTTAATGTTTTCATTTGGACGCTTACGTGGTGCATGCATGGTTATATACCATAACACTAGGGCATATTTTGGTTTTGCATGCATTGGGAAATATCTCGCATATGATAACATTCAATGTGATGTGCACTATCATGCCCTCCATGGTATTTCCCCTTTTAAAAATAGGCTAAGTTCTCTTGCAGCTAAAATATATGGACTATACCTTGTCTTCTATAGACTATTTTTATTATACATACCTTTATCTATATTTACTAAGGACCAAATTAAAAATAAAAGAGCTAAAAAGTATCTCTTTGGTGTTCTGGGTCTTGTATGATGGCTAGCTAGTATCGCGAGCACAGGAAATATATATTTATGTAAGTTGGGCTTAGCATAGAAAGAAGAGTCTGAGGTCTGAGTTCCATCCATGATGATCCAACTTCTTTCCTGTCCGATATAAAATCCAATATAAAAGGTAAGCTCCTCCTTACCCAACAAATTATATCGATGGTAAATCCAATAAATCCAATATATCTTTAAAGGCCAGCTCAACATGATACACTTGTGGGTGCTTGATGCTTGGGCACTTGGGCAATGTTTACTGTGAGTTCGATTGAGACTCTTGTGTGATAGTTTCGATCATGACTTGGAGTTTAGCTTTGATTTAAAAATTGGCTTGCTCGATGCTTGGGAACTTGGGTGATGTTTAGTGTGAGTTCAATTGAGAGTCTTGTGTGATAGTTTCGATCATGATTTGAAGTTTAGGTTTTACTTAAAACTTGGTTTGGATTGAAATTAGAGATTGGGTGAGAAATCCAATATCTTAAAATATTTTATTCTTTTTAGATTTTATTTATTTATTCTTTTAAATTTTACCTCTTTTAATAATTCAAAAAATGATTTTATTTATCCCTTTTAGATTGTATTTTTTTAAAATATAGATTATTATAATAAAATCATAAGATTTAGATTTTATCCATTTTAAATAAAATATATTAAAATAAAATCATAACATTTTATCCGTTTTAAATAAAAATTATTAAAATAAAATCATTTATAATAAAAAATAAGTTGATTTTAAAATAATAATATAATTTTAATATATATAGAGAGAGGGTGATGTTTGGGGTCAATTAAAATAATAATATAAGTTGATTTTAAAATAATATTTTTTTGAAATTTTAATTTTGGAAAAAGATACAAGAAGGCCAATTTTGACATTTTTCAAATAAAATGAAAGAAAAAATAGTTTAGATCTTGAATAGTTGATGGACATGGACATATTGTGACATTCACTAGATTGAGGTTTAAGAAGAAGAGAGACGTGGTGAAGTTTGTGCAAATTTGACAAAAGTTCAAAGAATTTGATAGGGTCGATTTTAGTACTAACAAGAATCTATCCTAAAGTACTTCTCTCCTTCCAACTCTAGACACAGGTTGGATTTCTAACCTTGATGTCGGATATTAGTAGCTTCATTATCCACAATTTGATTCAAGGAAAAGGAGGCTATTTTTTTTATTCTCTATATATTTTACCACCTCACTCTTTTCTACATGATGGGTGGAATGTCCACTGAAATCATCGGGACATTTCTAAACTCCAACACAGGGATTTTCATTCATTAGACACCCCTTTTACACTTGTCCTTTCATTCCTAATCCATGCCACTAAAGTGTCATGAATGATATACTTTTGAATAGTAATCCTTTTCCAAAGACTGTATTTTGTTCTTATGTTCCATATTTCTTTAGTAGCCAAATATATACCAAATAATTGTATGCTTTTTATTCCCCAACCCCCTCCTGTTTATACATTTTCCTTGGTGTGTCATCACTCCTAAAAACACAACCTCCATCAATTTAATAATTCCATTGTCTACCTTTTGGAACACCTCACACGGATTGGATGTCTTCTAGGATCTTATGACACCAAACATGTTCTCAAGGAATAGTTCACAGCTTCTCTACTGAACTAGATAAATTATAGTTGTCCTAGTGAAATCGAGATGCCATTTGCATGCTCAAAATCCATCTGATTTCCAACACAAAAATTGAAAGTTATCTAGAAAGGATACTGTTGAAAAAGAACCATATTTTATCATCCCAAATTTACATACTAGTACAAGATAAAAGACATAACTATTTTGTTGATGTATATGTAACTTCGGAATGTATTTCACATATATGTATATTGAATTCCTATAGAGATGTTATTATTCCTCTATACGGAAGTGTCGTCATTTATATTGTGAGTGTCATAACTTATACTTGATGGGTTATTAGACCACCTTGTTGGGGTAGGCCCTGTATAAGTCATGTGGGTCAAAGCGTTATTAGACCACCCTATTGGGGGTCGGCCATGTGGGTCAAAGGGTTATTAGACCACCCTAGTGGGGGTCGGCCCAGTCAGCATTATGTTAAGTGGCTAAGTTGAGGCCGACCTAATTGAGTAAAGGTCAAGTAAGGTTAGTGTATAAATAGAGAGTGTGTCTCTCTCATTTTATACATTCTATTCTCTCACTCACACTTGGGAGAGTGGTGCACTTGTGGAGGAGGAGGCTCTGCTACTAGGAGAAGACTATCTCTTGTATTCTGGTTGTATCACTACTCTATCTATCTCTGAGGAAGTTATTGGGGTTTTTCATCTTTATGGTTTTCCCCAAGTAAACTCTGTGTCTCTTGTGTGCTTGCATTATTGTGTCCATGATTGATATGCTGTAGATTTGTTGTACATGTTCTTCTCTCAGTTAAGATCCTAGATCATATTGAAGTAAATTCTGAAAATTTAACATGGTATCAGAGCTAGCCTAAAAGAAGGCATGATATGGCATGTATGACACTTGTTGCACTTATGATGCTAGGGCTTGATATAGGAAAAACTAGTCATCGTAGCACTTTCGCTATAAATCCGTTTCGGTGAAGTTTTCGGATCTAAAAGTTTTACAGGTTGAAGATCAGATCCCCATGTACCTTGTTTCCAAAGGACAACCTCTAATTGGTTTTACTTTGGGATTTATGATCTGTACAATATAGGGTTTCTACCTCTTCCAGATCTGACTCAAAACCAAGTGACCTTGGGAAAATGGTTATAACTTGGGATAGAAAGCTCCAAATGAAATTGTGTAAAAAGTGACAGGTAGTATACAGACTGTACTATCTCAATAAAAATTTTCAGAGGCCGAAGTTGAACCAGTTACACGTGGCATGTCGTACAAGTTCGCTCTCCTGTATTATCCCATAATTAGGTCACGTTGCGAAACTTGGCATAACTCTCTCTCAGTGCGTCCAATTGAGGTCAAACCTATCAGGATAGAAAGATAACAAGGCAAGCTATCTCAGCAAAACTTTTCAGAGTCCAAAGTTGAAATAGTGACACGTGGCACTCTGTACAAATTCGCTCTCCTGTATTATCCCATAAACAGGTCACCTTGCGACACTTGACATAACTCTCTCTCAGAGAATCCAATTGAGGTCAGACCTATCGGGATGGAAAGATAACAGGCCGGGCTATCTCAAAAATATTTTGCAGACCCTGTGGATCAAAAATATCAAAGTTATACTAGAAACAATCAGGTACATATTTCTGTCAAAACAAAATTATTTTTGAGTACCTTCATTCATGGCTTACGGAATTTAGGGCTTCGGAGAAAGTTGAAATTTTTGTAATCGGAGACCACAGCTGGATGTTACTCATCAAAATAGAAATTTAGAGACCAAGATCAGATTTTTTGGTTGGGAAGAAGGCTGGGCTTGATCAAACCCCAGTTCGGGACTTTGATCGGAAAGATGGAAAATTAGGGCTTTTGCAAAAATTGGAATTTTGGAAATCTGTTACCACGGCTGGAAGCTCCTGAGAAAAATCGAAGCTTAGAGTTTTGAATCAAATCTTTTGGTTGGGTGAAGCTCCGGGAAACTCAAACCCTAATTCAGGGTCCTCCCCAGTGAATCCGGAAATCTAAAAGGCAATTTTGAGGGGTGAAACTTTGCAGTTTTCAAATTGTGAATATACCAACTTGATCAGCTCATCAAGGTGCATATTTCTATCTGTTCAGAAGTTTAAAATTCAAAGTTTGAATTTTTGGGGTTTCTTTGACAAACCCTAATCCAGCTCCAGGTCTAGTTCTTGCAAATCAAGTGGATTGGATTAAACCTAGAAGAAGATGGATTGGTCACCTGCATAAGTGAAGAAGTTCCTGTCTCAGAGGGAGATGAGGCTAAGGTCTTCCATAAGAAGATTACAAGCAATCTTGACAGGTATGGCTTACAGGTATGTTTCATGGTTAAGTTTATCATATGTTTGTCGTCATATCATTACAGTACAATCTTGATTAATTACTAGACCTGTCGTATCAGCTTAATAGAAGATATTCATTGATTAAGGTTTTGCCACTTATGATTGTACTAATGCATTGTGATGTTGTATGAGGTTTATGATTGTTTGTTAACACAAAAGGTACACCAAGAAAGTCAAATCATGTTCTACTTCAAGAACATATGCTCATGGTGACTTGAAGACAAAGATTCATCCATTGTCATGGATCACATAGAAGATCTACTTTTGAGGTATGTATAACTTGGTTCTACAATAGTTAACTTATGAGACATGCATGTTACTAGCACAAGTCACTGAAGAGAACCAGAAGACATTATGCAGGTATGTTAGACATAACTAGCTAGCATGCTAATCCAAGTATGTTTTTCCTATATCAAGCTAGAATCCTACCTTGTGTTAGGATCTTATACTGGTGTGTTGTTGATAATGATTATTCATGAAGTCATAGGTTTGAATAATCATGGTTGTATTCATATTATGTTTCGTACCATAATTGATGATATGACTAACTGAAAGAATCATGAAGGTATAGTTTTGAATAATCATGGGTTTTATGCATATTATATATCTTATCTTGATTGATGATTCAACTAACCAGAAGAGTCCTATGATCAAATAAGAATATGTATGAGTAAAAGAAGACTTCCATGAAACCTTGAATACTAATGTCTATTATCTGAGAATGATCATGAATATACATGCTTGAGATTATTGTGTTTTGATAATATTAAGATTATACTAATGAATGTTTGATTATATATGAGACCTAGAGGATAACACAATGATGATACTAACAAGCATGCATAGGGATCGAGAATGTATATAAGTTCAAGGACAGGTAATCCAAGAAGAAAGAAAAGGAGCATACTCCAATAGGTTCTGCAAGGATGCAGATATCCAAAGGGAGTTGACCATCTCTCTACATTCCACAACCGAAAGGTGTAAAAAGAAGCAAAGACTGAGAGGGAGTCAACCCAACAAACAAACAAAGATAAGTATTTGAATTGTCATTACTTGCATATTTTATTGTTTAAATAATACTGTTCAATAATGTATATACTGATGTTTCTAGAATTAGGTTGTGTATTATGCATATTAGAATGGTTGCATTGATGAACAATATACTACTAATATGCATGGGTAAGTGGCCTATGGCACTGTACAACATTCCATTGCTACTTATCTAGAATGAAACCTCTTTGCTAACATGTTGGGAGTTGTGCACACTCTTAACAATGTTCTGGTAGAGATGGGAAGGCATCTAGAAAGTTACAGGATATGGATAAATGTTGTATTGAAGCATTGGCTAAGATAATTGCATGAATGTATGACATATTTATTTATGTGTAAGAATTTGTTCTGAAAACTATGAGATGTTTTCTAATCATGCAATTTAACTTGTTGTGTAGGAAAGATTGTATGCCATCACCTACAAAAGAAGAACTACAACATTTGTTCAGCAACAAAATTATCTATTGAAGATATTGAAGTTCCCAGGATATGGGAAGAATGCCATGATCCGTAGATCATGAAGAATGATGTTTGGGATGTAGTCCCAAGACCTGAAGGGAAATTTGTTATGACTTCCATATGGATCTATCAAGATCAAGCATGCTGTAGATGGCAGCATAGAAAAATATAAAAGTGATGAAATAGAAGATACACCAGATGGATTTCAAGACAGCTTTCATGAATGGTGTAGTTGAAGAAGAAGTGTATGTGGAGCAACCACTTGGTTCTGAGACACATGACAGGGAGTCATATATGTGTAGAACTTGGGTATGATGCACCACTTTCTAGGTATGGAGGTATGGCAGAGTGCAGATGGAATCTTCCTTTGACAAGGGAAGTATGTAGTAGAGATCCTGAAGAGGTTTGGGATGATGGACTGCGAGGCTATGGCATCGAACTTGAAGCTTCTGTGTGATGCTTCATCTGAACCGGTTGATGTCACTATGTATCATCAGATGATTGGGTCCTTGATGTACCTGATGAACATGAGACCAGATATTTGCTTTGCAGTGAACACATTGAGCCAATTCCTGACAGATCCGAGGAGTGTTCACCTGGTTGTTGTAAAGCATATTCTGAGGTACCTGAAGGGTACAGTTGATTATGGGCTCAAATATGATGTGAATCAAAAGTTTAACATGCAGGGTTATGTTGATTCAAATTGGGCAGGCAGTGTTGTAGATAGGAAGAGCACTTTTGGGTGCTGCCTCAGTATGGGATCAGGTGTGATCTCTTGGTTTAGCAGGAAGCAGTCCTGCGTAGCACTGAGTACAGCCAAAGCAGAGTATGTTGCGATGGATGAGCAGGTTGCAGATGTATTGACTAAGCCATTGGCCAGAGTGAATTTTGAGTACTTCAGAGATAGGCTTGGTGCACTTCAGATCAAGGTTCATTCCAAAGGGAAGTGATGAGTCCGGAAGATGCAGATGCACATGAGATTTTCTGACATGGTTGACGTGTTCTCCCATGGTCATGATGTAATTGCTGAGCCATTATCACATGGTGGTAGATGTGTTCTCCCATGGTGTAGATGTAAGGGCTGGAGCCATTCTCACATAGTGGTAGATGTGTTCTCCCATGGTGAAAAAGTAAGGGCTGGAGCCTTCCTCGAATGGTGGTAGATGTGTTCTCCCATGTCGGTGGTGTAAGTACTGGATGATGTGCATATGGGCCATGCTTTGTGGACGATGATATGATATGAAGAAGACGATGCTATGATGATCAGGAGGATCATGGATGATGCTCCAGTTACTTCTCTATATGTATATGTACGCATCATGTTGGATTTTGGATATGATCAGTTGGATCATTTATATTTATATGTATGTACGCATCATGTTGGATGCTGGATATGATCGGTTGGATCATTTGTATGTATTTTGTATATGCATCATGTTGGATGCTTGGACCATGTATCTGTATATGTATCAGGTGGATACATTGTATGATTAGGTAGATCATGTATGTTGATATGTATCAGGGATTATTAGGTGGATCATGTATTTGTATTTGTATCAGGTGGATGCATTGTATGATCAGGTGGATCGTGTATGATGATATGTATCAGGTAGATACTTGGTATGCATAAGGTAGATGCATTGTATGATCAGGATGATCATGGATGACGAGCTTCAGGATGTTGCTCCAGATGACATGTAGCAGGATGTTGCAGTGATGATGATCAGGATGATCATGTGTACATCAGGATGATGTATGGTCAGTATTAGGTTGATACTCTGTGGCCATGGAATAGGTTGTGTAGATAAGCATATAATTTGTGCCCTGGAAGATTTGCAGATAGTCTTTCGAGGTTTCGCCTATGGCATGTAATTTGTACCCTGGGATATCTGGCAAATGCTCTTTCGAGGTTTTGCTTGGGAGGACATATAATTTGTGCCCTGGGAGATCTGCAGATAGTCTTTTGAGGTCTTTCCTATGGCATGTAATTTGTGCCCTGGGATATCTGGCAGATGCTCTTACGAGTTTTTGTCCTATGGCATGTAATTTGCTCCTGGGAGATCTGGACAGGATGAAAAAGGCCTCAGATGCTTCAGCCATGTTTTGCCATGACCACATGTAATTTGCTCCTGGGAGATCTGGACAGGATGAAAAAGGCCTTAGATGCTTCAGCCAGGTTTTGTGGTGGACCACATGTAATGCGCTCCTGGGAGATCCGACAGGTAGAGCTGTGTGCTCATAACAGCCTGGGTTGCTTCAGCCAGGTTTTGTGGTGAGATCACATGTAATGTGCTCCTAGGAGATCCGACAGGTAGAGCCGTGTGCTCGTAAGAGCCTGGGATGCTTCAGCCAGGTTTTGTGATGGGTCACATGTAATGTGCTCCTGGGAGATCCAACAGGTAGAGCTGTGTGCTCGTAATAGCCTGGGATGCTGCAGCCAGGTTTTGTGACGCACGTAATAAGTCCTGAGAATTCCACAGTATGGCCAGTGATGACAAAGACCTACAGGTGGTGGGCCTACATCCAGTATGAAAAAGGACTGGCTCTGTAGAACTTCCTATGATGAGTAGATTCAGAGATTGATTGAGATAGCAGCAGCAGTGATGATGATGATGACTCGATGACGGTTATCCAGTGACGATGATCTAGAGAAGATGACTTGTGCTAGAAGACCTGTGTCGAGAAATACCTTCCTAGTTAAGAGGGAGTGTTGATGTATATGTAACTTCGGAATGTATTTCACATATATGTATATTGTATTCCTATAGACATGTTATTATTCCTCTATATGGAAGTGTCTTCATTTATATTGTGAGTGTCATAACTTATACTTGATGGGTTATTTGACCACCTTGTTGGGGTAGGCCCTGTATAAGTCATGTGGGTCAAAGCGTTATTAGACCACCCTATTGGGGGTCGACCATGTGGGTCAAAGGGTTATTAGACCACCCTAGTGGGGGTCGGCCTAGTCAGCATTATGTTAAGTGGTTAAGTTGAGGCCGACGTAATTGAGCAAAGGTCAAGTCAAGTTAGTGTATAAATAGAGAGTGTGTCTCTCTCATTTTATACATTCTATTCTCTCACTCACACTTGGGAGAGTGGCGCACTTGTGGAGGAGGAGGCTCTGCTGCTAGGAGAAGACTATCTCTTGTATTCTGGTTGTATCACTACTCTATCTATCTCTGAGGAAGTTATTGGGGTTTTCCACCTTTATGGTTTTCCCCAAGTAAACTCTGTGTCTCTTGTGTGCTTGCACTATTGTGTCCATGATTGATATGCTGTAGATTTGCTGTACATGTTGTTCTCTCAGTTAAGATCCTAGATCAGATTGAAGTAAATTCTAAAAATTTAACATATTTGTGTTAGGTTTGCATAGGACTTGTCCAAAAATACCATTTAGGGATACCACAGGAAAATCTCTTCTTTTGTTTCCCAGGAATATTTATCATGCCCAAAATTTATTATTATGACTTATGTTCATCCCATAGTGACTAGAATTGATGTATGAATGACCATTGGCACATGTGAGGACAATGATTAGGTATGCTGACCAGAGTTGTTAGAGCATACAATAATAAATAAGAATGTCCCAGAATTGTTGATCAACACCCAGAACTTATAAATTGATGTTTGAAAAACCTCCTAAGTGCATTGTGAAGATACATAATAACCATAACTATTGTATGTTACTGTAGGTGGATGTATAAGTGCTCAAAACTATTCTTCATGGTCCAAGAACAAAGATTGATTGTTATGTTTGCAGCAAACCCTTGACATACAAGACCAAAAGCCTTCCCTTATCACCAAGACCTGATCCTTGGTGTCTCTTATTGCATTCAAAAGCACCCATGCAAATATGGGGTTAACACCTTGCATTTGACTCTCTAAGGCATCATCTTGACAAGAACCTACACAATCCTTCCTTTCTTTGTTTTTAAAATAAAAATTATATTAAATCTATAATACTTTACATTATCATATCATTGGTAAATTTACATGACTTTACTTACTCGCTTCCAGATATTTAGAATGTTTTAATTTTCGGGTCGTTTTCAAGAATTCTTTTACTAGTGCCATGGGAAGAGGTGTAGCTTTCAATTTTATATTTTGAATCCAATCCAAAATTCTTGGCACTAAGCTACAACTCCTTCCAAATGGTAGTGCTTCAGAAACAAGTTTTTTTGAATTGGTTGTTATATGATGCATTATTATTTTTTCCAAAGCCAAATCCATATTAATAATTTGTACCATTAAAGGTACTCAAGCTAGAATCAAGCTAGAATTGTAGTCTCATTCAAAATACCCTCTCAATAGTCTTTTTTTTTGCAAGGACAAAATATTATTCCTAGACCTGGTCCAAACCAGAATGACATTTGTAGTTGGAAGTTTACAGCATCTGATTATCCCAAAATTTTGTAATGTGCATGTTAGAGAGTTATCTATGATTCTATACATGTTTTATTCCAGCTAAGATCATTTTTATATACCTGCTCGAATCATATCCATCTTGAGGACTATCTTGTCATTTATGATGTTTCCTTTATCCTTGGATTTTTTGTAAGAAAATCAGATGTGTGGTTACTATCTGTTGTAAGAAAATCGAAAATCATGAAATGCCATCTGAAACATTTCAGGGCATTTCCCACACATGGTATGCATATCAGTGCTTCGAGGGTATGCATGGTCCAAACCCATGTTTCCTGCAACTTAGTTGTCATGGCTACAAATTAAAATTAGTTAACCCTTCAAACAAAGTCTAATCTACAAAATCTTACATTAACCAGTTGTTGGGAATCCTTCCCAGTAGAGGAAAGTATAGATAATTCGAACATGGATGTTTTTTATTGTAGTACACAACTGTCCCCCCCAACTATTCTCTCCATCAAACCATTTGTACGCAGGGCATGTGCATAAATTCCAACATGTCAACTCCAAAACCTATTTCAGCTTAAAAATTTTGCCTCAACTGCAATTATTGCTTCAGTGTGATTACTTGATCCAAATACTCAAAAGTTAAAGGAGAGGTTATATGTTACTGCGATACCTTTTTGGGTTAAACTTGTATTCTGGAGCAACAATTGCCCCCCAAGATAATTCCAACATTTAAGGGCCAATTTACAGAGACCCATATCCCCAATTCAATTAGGTGAAAATTGTCCTAGGGAATAAATTATGGTAACCAGCTATAAACTTATTAAAGTAGATCGACAAGTAATTTAAAAGTGAAGAAAAGGGGACAGAATTTAGTAAGATTTAATTTGACTTGTCTTAATTGAATGGCCAACCAGAGGTCTGCAAAAGTGCTACTTAGTCAACTGAACTTATTCTAATTTGATGAGATATTGGAAATTTCCCTAAATCTAAAACAACTACATAGACAACTAGTGGTGTAGTTTCTTTTAGTTGATGGTGCCATATTTTTTAACCAACTTTAGCAACGAGACTGCTTACGCCATTTCCATGGAGATTTTCTTTGTTAAAAGAGATGATCATCGTTTTCAAAATTCACAACATTACTTTCCCATCTTAGGTGGAGATCATGGAAAGGATCTTCTGTCTAATGCTTTCCATAACATATGATATCCATCTATTGCATGTTTATCTTTTCATTTTCATGCACGTGATTGTTTAATGTCTTTTTCCTCTTTGTGCAATGCTCTCACTCCTAATCAAACTGTGAGGCTTTAAAAGCAATTCACAATTCTAACTATAATGCCAACAATGATGTTAAATTGCTTGCAACAAATAATCAAAGTAAAAGCAAACCAATAAGAAATGGTAATGTGGGAGTGCTGAAGGCAACTCTAAACGCACAAATAACTACAAATAAAGATAAAAATTAGAGATGATGAATTGTCCAAATAAAAAAAAGGTCAAATACCTATTACCTTTTTTGAAATTTGACCCTTTCTCCCATACAAAAATGAAGATAATACTCCCAGCATAGCCCCTACATATTCTGCTAATACGGTCATGAAAATTGTGACAATACATTGTTATGTTAAATTTTTGACAACAAATTGCTATGTTAAAGTCTTCTAAAACAACCCATTATATAGAAAAAGGGGTATGTCAAATTTACAATTAGGCAAGAAGAGAGTCACGAGATTTAAAAGCAAAAGTGAGAATAAGCTTTGTACAGACACTTCTTGCATTTGATCAACAAGGACAAATTTCAAGGATAAAAATTACCGGGAGTCTTCTGTTAGTAGGATAAGTACACTTTATATGTGTGGTTACTATTTGTTAATGAGGTGATTTTTATATTCAGGGTTGGAAAATTCGTGAGAATGCATAAATTATCACTAATATTTGCAATATAACACAAAATATGCATATTATGTAATTAAATTAATACTAATGTTTTAAATTGATTATTTTTTGTTGTTTGTAGAAAAATGGTGAAGATGACTCAGATGATCTCGATTATGTTGTCACCAATGTACCAGAGAAAGATATTGCTGATAATGATGCAAATGGATCAGATGAAAATGATGATGAATATGATGTTGGGATAGTTGAGGATGATGATGATGGTGGTGGTGGTGGTGATGATGATGATGATGGTAGCCATTGATGCTACTATTGAGATTGTGGATGTTTATTGCTTTCTTGATGCTACTAGACACGTATTCTTATTTTTGTGATGATCCAAGTTCATATTAAATTATGGGTCATTTTGATTTGTATGGTGGATTTATGTTGACATATAAACTTTGATTATCTTTGATCATTTCGACATTTCTAGGTATGGATATTAAAAATGATATTTCTTGTGATATTGGTATTTTCACTATATATATTGTTCACTTGTTCTTTTAACCTTCATATGATGATATGTATGATAGGTTATTGATGTGATGATGTTTTATGGTTTCACTTCTTTTGATGAAAGATAATGGTGATGTCATCGTTATTATATTGTAAATTTATCTATATTGGAAATTGTCGATGATCTTTTCATGGAAAATTAATATATATGGTGATGTTACTACTTTGTATAAATGTTGTCTGTTTGTGTTAAATTTTCTTCACAAATGCTATGCAATTAATTTCAATAATGGTATCTACAATTAATTTGAATGTTTCATTATGCTATTTCAGAAATATGAAGTAAATGATATATGAGAACTATTGAAATTAATGAAATAATTATAATAATTTTATATAATAAATATATTAGCATACAATTGGATATAGTTGTAGGTGTTAAATAGCAAGCCTAATGTGGTGCTAATAGGGAAGCAAAATAGGAAGCAAAACTAGGAGCTAAAATGGAAGCCCACTATATCATAGATCTAGAAGCAACATTGGATGCAATACTGAGCGCTAAGTTGGAAGTCATTTCTGATACTATTTTGAATGCTAAAGTAGAAGCCAAACCAAAAGCTAAACTAGTGGCCAACAAAGAAACAAAATTAGATGCTTAATGGGAAGCTAAATGTGGTGTTCATGAGGTAGCAAAACAAGAAGAAATTCAAGGAGCTAAACGGGAAGCAAAATGTGGTGTTAGTGGGGGAGTAAAAATGGATGTAAATTGGTAGCAAAGCATGGTGCTAATGTTGACATAAATAGAGATGCAAAACTAGGCATTAAAAATGATGCAACAGTTGATGCAAATGAGGAAGCCAAACACGACGTTGATATGGTAGCAAAATAAGATGCTACTGTGGATGCAAAACATGGCGCTACATAGGAAGCAAAATATGGTGCAACAATAGAAGACAAAATTGGCACCATTTGGTAGCAAAACACGATGCAAAAAAGGAAGCAAAAATTGGTGCAAAATTAGAAGCGAAAATTGGTGCATATTGGAAGTAAAACGTGGTGCAAAATGGGATGCTAAAGTGGTAGCACATATGGATGCAATATTGGATGCTAATTTGGATGAAAATATGGCGCGAATGTAGATGCAAACATAAATGCTAACATGATGCTTTTAAGGATGCAAATAGGGCGCTAATGGGGACGTCATTTAGGAAGTAAAAGATGACGATCTCTAGGAAGCAAAATAAGATGTTATTTAGGAAGCAAACCTCGACGTCGTTTAGGAATCAAAATTGGATGCTATTCTAGAAGCTAAAAAATGGGCGCTATTTTAGACATCAAAAAGGATGCTATTTAGGGAGCAAAACAAGACGCTATTTAGACTCTTTAATTTTTGTCCATGACGAGTCCCATTTAGCATCTACTTCGACCACTCAATGATAAAAAAATTTACGCTAAAAAGGGATGCTAAATGGGATGCTAATTCTAGGATTTTTTGTAGTGGAAAATTACAATTTTCAGTAAATTTTCGCATTGTGGATGGATTCAAAGATCCTTGCATGAGGGGGTCTCCAAATCCATCCACAGTTTTAAAATTTAATAAACTAAAAATTTTGTAATTTTATAATGGCTTGAGCAAGTTCTGGCTTATAATTAGATACCTATATGGATAATACATGGGTATAAGTCCATTAGCTGTGATCTATGTTAAACATGTTCATGGGCCATCCAGTTATATAATCATTCAAGGGAATATTAATTATATTTGGACTAATTCAATGATTTAACGAGGGGATTACAATTTACTAATTTTTGACACTGCAAATGGATTCAGAGACTCCCCCTAGAATAATTTAACGAGGGGGTCGACAATTTACTAACTTTTAACATTGTAGATGGATTCAGAGACCCCCCCAATTTAACGAAGAGGTCTACATTCTACTAAATTTTGACGCTGCAGATGGATTCAGAGACCCCCCTAGGGGGGTCTCTGAATCAATCTGCAGCGTAAAATTTAGTAAAATGTAGAAATTCATTGTCAAAAGCGTAATTTTCCATTGTCAAAGTGACACAACTAAAAATGACCAAATAAATGACCATTGTTATGCGGTCATTTTTAGTCTAGTTCTTATCCTGCGACCAAGTTGGTCATTTATCTTGGTCATTTTTAGTTTAGTTCCAATCACGTGACCAAATTGGTCATTTATCTTGGTCATTTTTAGTTAGCTCACTTAAAATTTCTCAATTTTGATCATTTATCCCTTGAAAAAACCGTGGTGACCAATTTTTTTGGTTGCTTGGCCACTTATCTCTCATTTTGTACTAGTGACCTCAATCTCAAATATAACACACATAGACTCTAGAGGTAACATCACAAACAAATTGGTAATTACCTTTTCCTTTCTGGAACAGTTAACAACATCCACATGACGGGTTAAAGTGCGAGTAGTAGCTAGGGAATCCACAACAACATCATTACATGAAAGAAGCAATACACAGAGAGAGGCCTCATAAAGGAGCTTCAAGATGAAGTTAAAAGTCATACTTCAGTTACTTTTAAGGAAAATTTTCGTTTTTAAAAGGAATGTTTAAAGGGTAAAGATATCACATTTATCTAAACAGAGTAAAAAATTATCTAGCAAAATGCAAATGATGGGTTAATGTGTGAGTAGCATCTAGGGAATCCACAACAACATCATAATATGAAAGAAGCCATATGTAGAGAGAGGTCTCATAAATGAGCTACAAGATGAAGTTAAAAGTCATACTTCAGTTACTTTTATGGAAAAATTTCATTTTTAAAAAGAAATTTTCAAGGGTAAAGATATCACATTTATCTAAATAGAGTAAAAAATTATCTACCAAAATGTAGATGATCTTAAGGTTTCCATCTAAACTATAAAGACTCTCACATTGTATGCTCCCATCACAAGATTACCATTTTGTTTTCCACTGTAGCACATTTGACTGTATTACTCTTTATTTGGTAGTTAGCTTGGAGATACCTCAAATATTCTGCATGTACTATATAAAATCACAAACATTTATTATAAATCCAATCACTAATTCCACATGTTCATAGAAATTAGAATAGTTAATTTTCTTCTCTTTCTACAAAAACAAAGAAACAATATTATGAGATATGCCATAGAGGTTGGAACACTCATAATCTATCATAATAGTCAATATTGTTCAGGAGGGTAAGAGAAAATGTAATACGTGTATCAAATCCAAATATTACATATACCTATTCCTTGCATGTTGTCAAAAAAGGGCATGGCTATATTGACTAAATCAGTTGAGGTTTTAAAGAATAATTACCTACAAGAACATCAAAAATACTTTAAAAGGAGGTTTTATCCATGTGCAAAGAGCATCATAATAATTATTCAAAGATAAAAAATCCCGAATTATGTGCTAAGAATTTTTTTAATATTGCATTTCTAGGTGCACAGTTTACAATGAAACCAGAAGGATTATCAATGTCTAAGCCTTGTAAGAGATGCAGGTGGATCACTTGCTACCATTCCTTTTTGTTAACATTATAAAATTTATCCATTTGTTAAAGAAGTATTTTTTTGCATGCCTTGGATATTGAGAAGAGATTACTCAGGAAGTGACATTTCCCCCCATATTATTTCTATAAATGCATGCCTCCTTGGTTGGACATATGTGAGAGTTTGACAGAAAATAAAGAAAATAATTTAGGTATGCATGAATAACCAAAGTAGCTGATGGAACTGGTAGAGTGTATCACGTGAAGTGTATCATAGTGACCTTGCTATGCTACTATTGGAGACATTTCCCCTATTGATTTCATATTTAGGTTTCTGATATGATTATAGTTTGGAAGTAAATACCAAGTTTCAAGTTTTTATTGCAAGCTTTGACTAAATTGAGGTAAAAAAAATAGACATATTCTTCCAACATCCTAAGTTGTACTGATTCCTGATTCCTGACTGAGTCACATTTTTCCAGGGCTTCAAGAAAGCATCGGTGTTTATTTTTTGGTTGTTAATTGTCCAGAATTACTAAGAGATTAATTTCCTTTATCTCACATTTTTAAAATAATGAAGCTTATGGCCACTCAAAAGAGAAATTGATTTCCAACATCATCACTCCAAGCTTTGTATTTTAAGTTTTGCACAATTTGTGGCAACCCAAGATCCACCATCTCACTTGAAAATGTCACTTTAAAAAGCAAGTTTTTCAGTGTTAAAACAACAACCCTTACGACCTCGGAGCATTCACCAAATATAGAAACAAATTAGAGGTTCATGAATACAAAATATCTACCTAATCTCAAATATAGCACACATAGAGTCTAGAGGTAACATCACATATCCACAACAGCATCATAATATGAAAGAAGCCATATGCGGAGAGAGGTCTTATAAAGGAGGTACAAGATGAAGTTAAAAGTCATACTCCAATTACTTTTATGGAAAATTTTCGATTTTAAAATGAATGTTTCAAGGGTAAAGATATCACGTTTATCTAAACAAAGTAAAAAATTATCTAGAAAAATGCAAATGATCTTAAGGTTTCCATCTAAACTATAAATACTCTCACATCAATGCGTGTTCCCATCACTAGATTACCATTTTTCTTTCAACTGTAGTACGTTTTACTATATTACTCTTTATTTGGTAGTTACCTTCGAGATACCTCAAATATTTTGCATGTACTATATAAAATCACAAATATTTATTATACTTCCAATGACTAATTCCATGCACTCATAGAAATTAGAATAGTTAATTTTCTTCTCCTTCTACCAAAACAAAGAAATAATATTATGAGATATGCCACATAGGTTGGGATACTCAGAATCTATCATAATAGTCAATATTTTTCAGGAGGGTAAGAGAAATTCTAGTAGGTGTATCAAAGCCTGATGTTACATACCTATTCCTTGAATGTTGTCAAAACAGTACATGGTTACATTGACTAAATAAGTTTAGGTTTTAAAGAATAATTACCTATAGGAACATCAAAAATACTTTAAAAGGAGGTTTTAGCCAAGTGCAAAGAGAATCATAATAATTATTCAAAGATAAATAAGCCTGAATTATGTATTGAGCATTTTTTTGAATATTGCATTTCCAGGTGCGTAGTTTATAATGAAACCAGAAGGAGTATTAGTGTCTAAGCCTTGTAAGAGATGCATGTGGATCACTTGCTACCTTTCCTTGCTATTAACATTATAAAAGTTATCCATATGTTGAAGACATATTTTCTTGCATGCCTTGGTTATTGAGAAGAGATTACTCAGGAAGTGACGTTTTCCCCCATATTATTTATATAAATGCATGCCTCCTTGGTTGGACATATGTGATAGTTTGATGGAAAAGAAAGAAAATAATTTAGGTATGCATAAATAACCAAAGCGGGTGATGGAACTGGCAGAGTGCATCACATGAAGTGTATCATAGTGACCTTGCTATCTTGCTGTTGGAGACATTTCCCCTATTGATGTGTCATGTCCCAAATTTTGCATTGGGTCACAATGGCCTAAACCCATTGGTCATATTCATCAGAGTTTGTCAAATTGATGCTAACGGTCAAATAATTGCCAAGGAGGAAAATTACTGGTTTGCTAGGTTGTGGATGGAAGCATTGGGATTTGAAATAAGAAGGATAATAAATTATGTGTGTACATTAGAAGAGCATAAATATTTAATAAATGAGCTAAATAAATATATACAATGGAAAATAAAATTGGCATTTGATCATGAAGACACATGGAGGAAGTGGGACCCACACAAGCTAGATTTTCTATGCCACATGGTATTCTCCTCTTGTCATTTCGAATCCATAAGAAGCTAAAGGTTCTTGGGATGAGTTGGAAGGTCAATATAATTGGAATGAGTCATGTAATGTCCAATTGGAGTGGAATAATAACTCCCATGGAAGAGGAAGAGACAATTTGGAGCTAGTTAGACACTTGGACTAGATTCCCTAGCACTATGACAACAATCATGAAGATGCTATGACACCTATGACACAAATCATACCTGAAGGCTAACATATGACATATATGACATGTTAGGGATAAAAATAGACCCCAAGAGGGTGCTCAAGTGAGTTAGGGAAGGCAAAGAGACACCAATTCGAATTTGGAGAAGGAGAGACCTAGAATTGGAAGGACAAGTAGTATACTTGGGAATCTCTTCCCAAATTGAGCTGGCATGAATATCTTGGAAGGAATTCGACCCATGGAGGAAACTACAAGTTTATAAAAGTAAGGAACAAATAAGAATAGGATATTTTTGATCATTTTTAGAATTTGCAATTTCATTTGTGAAGCGGGAGACCTGGTGAATGACTAGTTTCTTGCCTTAGCCAATTTCGAGGGTGAAAGATTCCCATCCAAGTTTGTAATTGGAAAGGCCATTCAAACCTTTCATTTGTATATTTAACGGAGTCATTTGTTGCAGGTGTAAGCTACAGGGAATCTCATGGTTTCTTCTAGTGCAGCTCACTCCTTCAACCATTTCCAGTTTTCATGGCATAGTCTTGATCCTTGAGGGAGGGCGTTTTTGGTGAGCTCTTGTACTCTTTGGGAGAGCTTATAATGATCCATTTCTATTTTAAATATGATTAATATAATCTATTATTCATATTCACAAATTTTCAGGTAGAAATACCAAGTGGTTATATGTAAAATTGAATATTAATGAGCAAACAGTGACCATTCCCCCACTAGATTGATGTATGCCAATGTATTGATGATAATTTCGAATGGAATAATTTTTATCTGATATATTCTTTATGTATGGACTTCCATTGATGAATATTACAAGTTTCATGTTCATCACTTAAGCATTTGGAGCCATCTTGCTCAGTTTTATTTTATTTGAAGGAGATTTAATGTTATTTCCCCCAAGGTCGAACTAGTGATTTTGTAGCTATTTGGGAGAGGGTTATAACCAGCTTAATAAATTGAATAATGATGAAAAAAGGCCATTAATATTTTCCCATAGACATCCTCTACCTCTTTTCATAAATTTGAGTGGGTTTTGGAGCATTTGGAGAGTAATATTAAGCATTTACCCTGGGGGGATTGGAACCCCAAATTCCTAGTAAAACTCCCATCTTGGCCACAATTTTAAATAAGTTTGAAAAAGTATTTTGATGGTAATAAATCATCCTTCAACATCATAATCAAGTACAAATATCATTCATACACCTTCACTGAATATTTGGAGGCATTTGGAGCGAATTGGAGACCTAGAGACCAATACTAGTCAAAGGGAAATTACTAGTAAAGTACCCTACATTGGCCGGAATTGAAAGAGAATTTGAAGAAGTATTTTAGAGGTCCAAAAAAAACCTGAAACACATATTTATGTTCTAACATCATCAATATATCTTCTCAGAATATTTGGGAGCATTTGGGGCAGATTGGAGACGTAGGCATCAAAACTAGTAAAAGGTTGAATTTGGGGAAAAAGAGAAAAAATGGTCATTTTAATAAAATTCTTAAAGAGGGACATTACAGTGGTATCATAGAATGGTCTTGGAACCTGATGTGGTAGACCATTAATGAAGACCAGGAGTCAAAGAAATAAGCCACCACCCTTAGAATATTTGCTTGCAGTTCTAGTTTGCATGGTGGTGATCCATCTCGAGCGTGGAATCAAGATAGTGGATGTGCTACTCTTTCCTATGGTTGGGAGGAACTGATTCTCCAAGTATTCATTCTTGTGTTTTTGAAGTAAGTACTTTGATGCTAAGAAAATATATTCATGGTATTAAGATGTTTTAGATTATTTTTAATGATGTTATTCATGTGTTGAGCTATGGTAATGGTAATTCTGATTGGTGTTTATTTTCTCTATTATTATGGAAAAGTAAAAAATGTTGGAATATTCTAACCATCATTTTTATATTTTGCATGTATGCATGCATCCAGACATCATGCATGCATTTGCATGCATCTAGTCGCTAGTATGGTTGTCTCCCAGCACCTAGTTCCTATCTTTTCATCCCCAGGAGCCTGTTTTGGCTTAGTTCTAGCCATCCTAGCCACATATGCGGCCTTGTTTCCATCACTGGAGTACAATTGTGCCCTCTTCCACCTATTTAGGATATTCTTCAGCTAGTTCCATGATTAGTGGATTTGTTCCTTGTTTTGAGGACTGAATACTAGTTTAACTAACTACTATACTAGATAAACTATACTGACTAGATAAACTATACTGACTACTGACAGCTCCTCATGTGCTCCCATTGGAGTCTCCTTCCCTAGATTTGTGCCACATGCACCAGTTAGACTTAGTTAGACTCATTTGACTGATATTTGACCACTTGTGACCACTATTACTGATTGGATGTTGTCTCCAATGTAACCCTAGCCATACATTGAGGAGAATTCGAATGACCTTATGAGGAATTCAAATGAATTTGATTGCTTTCAGTTATTATTCACTATTCAGAGTGCACAACGGTTTTTGTCATTTCTTGTGTATTAGTGATTATTGAATCTCCATTTCTTCTTCTTCTTTCTGCACTTCTTGAGTGAGTTTTAGTGAGGTCTGCTACAACTAAGTGATCCTACTTCTAAAATATCACAAGAAATACATGGGACTTTTGTTCCTTTGTGCGTTATTTAGTTGAGATACTATGTATTTTCCTTCATAGCTGGGGCTATATTTTAATTTTAATATTAGTGTATGTTGGATCGAACTTTTTATAGAGCGACCATTAAACTCTGTGCAGTAATACAAAAGGAGAAGCTATTGTCTTATGAGATTAAAGATATCGCCAATCATTCTGTTGTTTGTTTTTAAACCTTTATATTGTTTTCCTTCTCTTCGAATGAATCCATATCATATGTCTGTGTGTGAATGAAAGTTTGGATTCGGGTATTAGCATGATTTGTGTGTTTATTTATAAGGGAACTCGGCATCTCCTATATCCGAATTGGTGTATTATTCATGTTACTTTTGATTGGACTGAATTTGATGTATTTGTTTTGGTCTTGAGGGATTGAATTTGTTTTGATTCTTGTATGTTATGATATAACTCTGTAACGCTTACAGAGTCTGCATTTTTTTTTTGTAGAGCGATCTTTTACTTTCTGTGCTTAAGGATGGATCTTGTTTTTATGACATCAGAACCTTGTCAAATCGTTGAACAACAACAATGGTGATATTAGTTATGTAAACTTTGCACCATCATAAAATACCAAAAGGATTGGGGGAGTGAACCCTATTGTAGACATTTCAACCTTGATATGTCTGCGTAAATAAGTTAGTTTGATCTAAAGTTGTGAAATCTGTCTTTGTTCTCGACCCCTACATGTAAAACGTGGTTTACAATTTGTAGCCTTTACATTTCTATCCATGTGTGAAAAATGTTCTATACATTTTGGATATTTTTTATTTTCTGTGTGTAAGTAGGGTTGATAACCCTGATCTACTGTATCATTCTAGTTTTGATATCAATTTAAATCTTTGTACTTCAAAATATTTTCCCTGAAGCATAGATTCGTAGAGGTCTCAGTGTAGTCTCTTTCCGCAGACTGTTTTCTTGAAACATCAATTTAAACTTTTAGTTGAGGACTGTGTAAAGTTTGAATTACCATACTATGGATTCCAAAATTTACCACCCACTGATTAGGCCGCCTCCTTGTTTGTAATTCCTAGTATGACAGCCATATGGCATGTAAAAATACATGCGATGTTGTTAAATAATTGCTGTTGTTCTATTTTGACTAGTTGTTTATCAAGGTAACATGTGCGCCAAATCTATTTAATGTTGTAGTAAAATGCTTCCATACTTGGTAGCTCTCATCTTCCATGTAAGTTTCCGTCTATATTCCTGAAGAAACGCGATCCACACCTAGATGATATGTAGGCTCTGGCTGGAATGCAATCATGTCAGTGTAGCGTACAATTAACTTCCCTTCCAATCTTGAGCAATAAAAGTAGAATCTCAGTATAAATTAAAATAAAATAGATTGAAATCAGTAAATAATTACTGACAATTTTCACCACCTCCCTTGTTGCCTATCTGTGACTTTGGTGGGAGTCTTTACTCCTAGGATTTGGCGGGCTGCTATATATCTATCCCTCACTCTTGTAACTTTCGTTCACTTCTAGCTAGAGATTGTTAGTCGGATTAGTGCAATGCTCTTCCTTTTAAATCCCTTAACATCATTACTATATATTTTTATCCAGTTTGGATTTGAGTATGGCCAACTGCTCGAAAACGTAGCCTTTGTTTATTCCTTTATATTTCCTATAGGAAATCTTAAAATTGTGGTGTCTATACTTTTTAATAGTGGTTACAAAATGGTTTATGAACATATAAGTGTCTTCGATTATGAAATCAAGGGAATATAACTATTACATTTGAATTTTACTATGACTTAATTAATTATGTGAATTGAGAAGTAAAAATAAAATAAGTTTTAGACATATTGGAATGTATATATAATTATATGAGAAGATGTTGATACACATATATGTTTATGAAAAGCTCGATGATAAGGATGGATAGATATGGCCCGTATGTATCCCCATAAAAGGTTTAATATATTTATATAGCTAAAAGAATATTTAGCATTAAGCGAATGAATTGGTACAAGTCATACAATTGGAAATAATCATTATTACTTTTTACATGGGAATAATTCCAGCTAGAGGAAACAAAAGAATATGTGAATATTGTTTGTAGCAAAGAATAAAGAGTCCGGTGACGTTGGGGTAATAGAATATAGTTGAATTATAAGATGTCTTAATAATTTTATGTTGAATTGATAAAGGAAAAGAGTATAGATTATTTGAGTGTTAAGTTGTCCAATACAAGCTAAATAGAGTGGGATATTACTTAAAAGTAATATATATATATATATATAGGAATGAATATAATTTTGTGATGGTAAAAATATCCTTTGTATACGAGCGAATTTTATATCGATAACATGAAATAGATGAGAAGGAAATTGGTATATATGGTGCATGGAAAATTCACCCTGGATTCATTTTAGATTAGAAGCTATGGTACTATATGTTGACGTATATGTAACTTCGGAATGTATTTCATCTATGTATTTTTTATTGTACTCCTATAGAGATGTATCATTCCTCTACACGGAAGTGTCATCATTTGTATTGACAAGTGTCACAAGTGTTGTAACTTGCTGATGGGTTATTAGACCACCTAGTAAGGGGTCAGCTCAGATTAATGTAACCATGGGTTATTAGGCTAAGTTAGACAAGTCGGCCCCATTGGTTTATTGGGAAGGACATGACAAGTATAAATAGAGATCGGGAGATCTCTATTTGATCATCTCATTACTCACTCTTCCATCACTCGGAAAGTGGCACACATGTGAGGAGGAGGATCAACTGCTAGGAGAAGACTATCTCTTGTACTTTGGTTGTATCATTGCTCTTTCTATCTCTGAGGAAGTTGTGGGGTTTTTCACCTTTATGGTTTTCCCCAGTGAAACTCTGTGTGTCTATTGTCTCATGTGATTTCTTGGTGTGATTGATATGTTATACATGTTATTCTCTCAGTAAAGATCCTAGATTATATTGAAATAATGCTAAAAAATTAACATGGTATCAGAGCTAACATGAGA
Source organism: Larix kaempferi (assembly GCA_027924585.1). Taxonomy (NCBI): domain Eukaryota; kingdom Viridiplantae; phylum Streptophyta; class Pinopsida; order Pinales; family Pinaceae; genus Larix; species Larix kaempferi. The sequence goes on along the minus strand of BSBM01000030.1, from coordinate 25,743,880 downwards.
AGAAGACATTGTGCAGTGGCGAAAACTAGGGTTTCTTGTTTATTGGGTTTCTCTCCACAGATTTTGGAAAAGAAGTAAGATAGATTGACTCTACTCATCAAGGAGAATCTATCTGTCCAATCAGAATTCAATTCTGAGCACTTTCAGTTTTGGCCCTAAAAATTAGGGTTTCCACAAAAATAGAAATTTCTTAAATGGTTGGGTAAAGCTCCAAAAAACTCAAACCCTAATTCAGTGTCCTCCCTAGTGAATCCGGGAAGACTAAAAGGCATTTATGAAGGGTGAAACTTTACAGATCTCAAAATCTAAATATACCAGGCTGATTAGCTCATCAAGGCACATCTTTCTATCCTTTCAGAAGTTTGAAATTTAAAGTTTAAATTTTTAGGGTTTCTCTAACAAACCCTAATTCTGTTGATGTATATGTAACTTCAGAATGTATTTCATCTATGTATTTCATATATATTTATTGTACCCTTACAAGAGATGTGTTATTCCTCTATAAGGAAGTGTCGTCATGTGTATTGACAAGTGTCGCAAGTGTGTGTACTTGCCGATGGATTATTAGACCACCATGTGTGGGGTCAGCCCTGAAATATATATTATATTGTGGATGTACCTAACTAGACAAGTCATCCCCATAGTGTAACTGGGCAAACAGGTTAAGTATAAATAGAGATCGAGAGATCTTTATTTGATCACTCAGAAACTCACACTTCTCTCACTCAGAAAGTGGCGCACTAGTGAGGAGGAGGATCATCTGCTACTAGGAGACTATCTTAGTGTATTTTGGTTGTACTTTGGTTGATCCATTGCTCTCTCTATCTCCGAGGAAGTTGTGGGGTTTTTAACCTTAGGGTTTTCCCCACGGAAACTCTGTGTCTCTTGTCTCTCATGCTTTTGATTCTTGTGATGGTTGTGATGCTTATTATGATTGATATGCATTGATATACTGTACATGTTATTCTCTTAGTAAAGATCCTAGAGTATTGTGAATTAATGCTCAAAATTTAACAAATTCAGGACCAGATCCAGTTTTCAGCAAATTAAGTGGTAAGACCTATATCTTTTTTATTTCCATTTAAAGCACTCTTTAAGATGTCTTACCACACCAAGCTTAAGGATAATCTTGAAGGGGATGGTAACTTCCAAGCATGGAAGTATAGGATTGGGTTAATCCTCGAAGAAAATGAGTTGGACACTTATATAAGTGAAGAGGTCCCTATCCTAGAGGGAGAAGAGGCTAAGGATCTTCACAAGAAGAACTTGGTCAAGGCAAAAAGAATCATTGTTGATTCTATCAAGGACCATCTCATCCCACATGTGTCATCTCTGAATACACCCAAAGGGATGTTTGATTCCCTGACCAAGCTATTTGAAGGGAAGAACATAAATTGAAAGATGACCCTGCAGAACCAATTGAAACGGGTAAAGATTCAGAATGGAGAGACCATTCAATCTTATCTTTCTAAGGTCTCTCAGATAAAGGAACAACCTGAAGATATGGATGAAATTGTGGACAATGGTGAATTTTTCATGACCACACTAAGTGGCCTACCCAGATCATGGGATTCCTTTATCCAAGGAGTCTGTGCAAGAAAGAAGTTGGTCTCCTTCAGTAGATTATGGGAGGAATGTTCACAAGAAGAAGAAAGGCTTATGGCCCAAGAAGAAAAGATGGGGAATGAAGATCAAGCTCTCACAGCTCACACCAAAAGAAGAAAGCCTAAGAAGGAGAACTCTTATTACAAGAAACCCCCTCACACCCATCAAAAGAATAGGAAAGCTATGAGATGCTTCACATGTAATGAGAAGGGACACTTTACTGTAGATTGTCCCAAGAACAAAAGGGACAACAACTTGAACAAGAAGAAGAAAGGCAACAAGAAGAGATATCATGCTCATGCGGCTGAGGATGGTGAACCTCCCAAGAAGAAGGCTAGAGCAGAAAGTGATGACTCATCTAGTGAAGATGAATATGTTCTAATCTCTACCCTCATAGGGACCATCTCTCATGGATGTAATGATTGGCTCATTGATAGTGGGGCTTCCAAACACATGACTAGGCTTAAAGAATCATTTGCTAATCTATCTAAACATGAGTCACCCCATAAGGTGAAACTTGGGGATGACTACCAATATCCTATCAAAGGAAGTGGTGAAGCCTCCTACAACCTAGACTCTCAGAAGTCTTTGAAGATGAAAGATGTGCTATATGTACCTGAGCTCAAGAAGAACTTACTCTCCATATCTACATTAGATGCAAAAGGCATGAGGGTTACATTTATATATGGCCAAGTACTAATGTTGCCAAAAGGTAAAACTATTGATGATGTAGTAGTGATTGGAGAGCAAGAGGGAGGTTTGTATAAATTAAAAGGACAACCTGAATATGCCATGGTACATGAATCCATGGAGCCAAGTGAACTTTGGCATAGAAGGCTTTCACATGTGCACTATAGGGCACTACCAATTGCAAGTAAAGTAGTAGAGGGTCTTCCTGAAATGAAGACCAAGCATGAAGGTGTTTGCAAAGGCTATGCAAAAGGAAAGAACATAAAGAAGACCTTTCCAAGTAGTGAAAGCAAATCAAAAGGAATCTTGGAAATTATCCACTCCGATGTATGCGGTCCAATGTCATCCAGTTCTCTGGGTGGGTATGTTTACTATGTCTCTTTCATTGATGACTTCCCCATGAAGACTTGGGTTTACGTTTTGAAGAAAAAGGATGAAGTGTTTGATAAATTCAAGGAATTCAAAGCCTTGATGGAGAACCAAACTGATAAGAAGATCAAAACATTCAGATATGATAATGGCGGAGAATTCACTTCAAGTGACTTCAAGAAGCTATGCAGTGATTCAGGGATTAAGAGGGAGTTGACTGCTCCCTACAATCCACAATAATGTGGAGTTGCAAAAAGGAAGAATCAGACAATCATGGAAGAAGCATGGGAAATGTTGCATGACTAGGATTTGCCTATGCATCTATGGGCAGAAGCAACTAGAACAACTATATATGTGCATAACAGAACACCACACAAGATATTGGACAACGAGACACCAGAAGAGGTCTTCTCTAGAAAGAAACTTGAAGTCAGCCATCTCAGAATATTTGGTTATCTAGTATATACTCATGTCCCAAAGGAAAACAAGACTAAGCTAGATCTTTCAAGAAAGAAGGGTATCTTTGTGGGTTACAGTGAAAGCTCGAAGGCTTACAAAATATGGTTTCCAGGGTTCAAGAAGATTGATGTTAGTAGGGATGTAACATTTGATGAAAACTCATCCTTCATCAAATCAAGGAAAACACTTGTTGAAGATCATGAAGAACCAAAGGAAACCATATTTCAAGACACTACTATGACTAAAGCAATTCCAGATGCAGATCATGAAATTGAAGATCCGCAGGAACCTGTAGATCCACCTTGTGAGAAGGACTCTCACAAGAGGAAACCTGCATGGGCTAGAGAGCTCATTCAAGATGCAGAAAGATATGGCATTCCAGAAGAAGAACACAGAGCGAAAAAGAGAACTAGATCACAGACAAGCTATGTTGCTTTACTCTGTGATATTATGAACAAAGAACCTTCAAGTTATGAAGTGGCAGTGGAAAAGAAACATTGGAAGGATGCCATGGTCGAGGAATATCAGTCGATCATGAAGAATGATGTTTGGGATGTGGTCCCAAGACCTGAAGGGAAGTCTGTTGTGACTTCCAAATGGATCTACAAGATCAAGCATGCTACAAATGGAAGCATAGAGAAATATAAAGAAATATTTGTAGCTCGTGGCTTCTCCTAGAAAGAAGGGATTGACTATGAAGAGACTTTTGCTCCTGTGGCCAGATACACTTCCATTAGATCAGTACTTGCTCTGGCTGCAGTGATGAAATGGAAGATACACCAGATGGATGTCAAGACAGGTTTCTGCAATGGTGTAGTCAAGGAGGAAGAGTATGTGGAGCAACCACTTGGTTTTGAGACACATGACAGGGATTCATATGTGTGTAGGTTGAAGAAATCCTTGTATGGCTTGAAGCAAGCTCCTAGGACTTGGTATCGTAGGATAGATAACTTTCTATTTAGTTCGGGCTTTACCAAGAGTAAAGCAGATTCCAACCTTTACTACAAGGTTGAGGAAGGAAATCCTGTGATACTACTTCTGTATGTGAATGATCTATTTGTTACAGGTGAGGATGGATTGATTGCCGATACCAAGAGGAATCTTGTTGCCGAGTTCGAGATGAAGGACTTGGGGATGATGCACTACTTTCTAGGTATGGAGGTGTGGTAGAGTGTAGATGGAATGTTCCTTGGATAAGGGAAGTATGCAGTAGAGATCCTAAAGAGGTTCGGGATGATGGACTTTAAGGCTATGGCCATACTTATGGCATCGAACCTGAAGCTTCTATGTGATGCTTCATCTGATCTGGTTGAGTCGCTGTGTATCGTCAGATGATTGGGTCATTGATGTACCTGACAAACACTGGACTAGATATTTGCTTTGCGGTGAACACATTGAGCCAGTTCCTGATGGATCCCAAAGGTGTTCACCTGATTGTTGTAAAGCATATTCTAAGGTACATGAAGGGTACAAATGACTATGGGCTCAAGTATGATGCTAATCAAAAGTTTAACCTGTAGGGATATGTTGATCCAGACTGGGTAGGCAGTGCTGCAGATAGGAAGAGCACATCTGGGTGCTACTTCAGTATGGGATTAGGTGTGATCTCTTGGTTTAGCAGGAAGCAATCCTGGGTAGCACTGAGTACAGCTGAGGTAGAGTATGTTGCAGCATGTTCGGCTAGTTGTGAGGCAGTATGGATTTGGAAGCTATTGTCCGAGTTATTTGATCTCCCGCTAGAGGCTACTGGTATCTTTTGTGACAACTAGAGTTGTGTGAAGTTATCTGAGAACCTGATGTTCGATGACAGGTCGAAGCACATTGAGATCAAATATCACTATATCAAGGATATGGTGCAGAGAGGAGCAGTGAAGCTCCTGTATGTTGCGACGGATGAGCAGATTGCAGATGTGTTGACGAAACCATTAGCGAGAGTGAAGTTTGAGTACTTAAGAGAGAGGCTCGGTGTTCTTCAGATTGATGACACTTCAAGGAAGAAGTGATGGACACATTTGTAGGAGCCATTCCAAGCATGGTGAGAGGAGGATCCTTCCCATGGCTGTGGATGTAAGCACTAGATGATGAGCATCAGGATGATGCTCCATTTACTGCTCTGTATATGCATCTATTGGATGCTTGATATATTTGTATATGCATCATGTTTGATGCTTGATATGATCAGGTGGATCATGTGTTTATGTATCAGGTGGATACATTGTATGATCAGGTAGATCATGTATATAACAGGTAGATACATTATATGATTAGGTGGATCATGTAGTTGTATGTGTATCAGGTGGATACATTGTATGATCAGGTAGATCATGTATGATGATATGTATCAGGCAGATACTGTGTATGCATCAGGTGGATCCATTGTATGACAATGATGATCATGGATGATGAGCTTCAGGATGTTGCTCCAGATGACATGCATTAGGATGATGCAGCGATGATGATCAGGATGATCATGTGTACATCAGGATTATGTATGGTGACTATCAATTTGATACTCTGTAGCCATGGAACAGGTTGTGTAGATAAGCATATTATCCATCCCTAGGAGGTTTGCAGATAGACTTTCGAGGTTTTTCCTATGGCATGTAATGTGGCGCTAAGATATCTGGCAAACCCTCTTTCTAGGTTTTGCTTTGGGAGGACTTATAATCCATCCCTGGTAGATTTGCAGATAGTCTTTCGAGGTCTTTCCTAGGGCATGTAATCCGGCCCTAGGATATCTGGCAGATGCTCTTTCGAGGTTTTGTCCTGTGGCATATAATCCGGCCCTAGGAGATATGATAGGTTGAGCTGTGTCCTCGTAATCAGTCCTAGGATGCTCTTTCGAAGTTTTTCCATGGTCACATGTAATACGACCTAGAGATCCGGATAGGTTTTGCTAGCCACGTAAAAGGCCTCGGATGCCCTTTAGAGTTCTCGCTAGTCAATACACTCTTTTAAGGATTTGTGATAGTCACGTATAATACAGCCCTGGGAGATCCGATAGGTAGAGCCATGTGCTCATAACAGCCTGGATGTTCTTGCGAGGTTTTGTGACACACGTAATATGTCCCGAGGATTCCATAGTATGGCTAGTGATGATGAAGACCTACAGGTGGTGGGCCTACATCCAGTATGAAAAAGGACTGGCTTTGTAGAACTTCCTATGATGAGTAGATCGGAGATTGATTGAGATAGCAGCAGCAGTGACGATGATGATGATTCGATGATGATGATCCAGTGATGATGATCTAGAGAAGAAGACTTGTGCTAGCATATCTGTGTCGAGAAATACCTTCCTAGTTAAGAGGGAGTGTTGATGTATATGTAACTTCGGAATGTATTTCATCTATGTATTTTTTATTGTACTCCTATAGAGATGTATTATTCCTCTATACGGAAGTGTCATCATTTGTATTGACAAGTGTCGCAAGTGTTGTAACTTGTTGATGGGTTATTAGACCACCTAGTAAGGGGTCGGCCCAGATTAATGTAACCATGGGTTATTAGGATAAGTTAGACAAGTCAGCCCCATTGGTTTATTGGGCAAGACAGGACAAGTATAAATAGAGATCGAGAGATCTCTATTTAATCATCTCATTACTCACTCTTCCATCACTCAGAAAGTGGTGCACATGTGAGGAGGAGGATCAGCTACTAGGAGAAGACTATCTCTTTTGTTTTGGTTGTACTTTGGTTGTATCATTGCTCTTTCTATCTCTGAGGAAGTTGTGGGGTTTTTCACCTTTATGGTTTTCCCCAGTGAAACTCTGTGTGTCTATTGTCTCATGTGATTGCTTGGTGTGATTGATATGCATTGTTATACTTGATATGCTGTACATGTTATTCTCTTAGTAAAGATCCTAGAGTATATTGAATTAATGCTAAAAAATTAACACTATATATATATACGTTAATCGAATTTATGAAATAGATAGAAAATATAATCGTGCTAGAAAGAGAAAGCATTGAACTTAGGAAAAGATAGGCATCATATTTTACAAAATTGTGTCAGACTTACATGTTGAGAAAAATCTTAAATGTACCATGAAAGTTGCATTAGGGTTACGCACCATAATTTTTTGTTAGGAAATTAAGATATGTCTTATAAACAAATGATTTCATCAAAGTTTTAAATTTCTCAAAAAAATTGCATTTTGGGGGTTGTTACACCAAGACCGATTTTATGGCTTACATATGAAGGATGATTGAGATAGCATTGAAGGAGGGAGTCCAGGATGAAATAAGAGAACTAGAATGCACTTCCAAGTATAAGTATGCAAAATTCAAGTCTTTTAACCACAAACTTATAGACTCTTGAGCCGTCAAACCATCCATCATAGTTTCCTGAATAAGAATGACTAATGGATTTAATTGTTTAATCATCCATTTGAGGGAAATTAACTTTGGGAACCCCCTAAATCCCTTGCATTGAATGCTAATCAGATCATTAAGTACCCCCTTCCTAGGATTTCCCTTCTCTAAGGGATCGTACAATCGTGGATTTTTTTCCATTTTTTACACCAATCGCAACATGATTTTTTATTTTACAATATGTGACTTTATTCCCAACCTGAATTTTGGCAGAGGATGTTGAGCGAGTCCTCCTGAAGAAGTTCCTCGAAATCCTTGATGAATGCTTTAGAACGGGTTTTATACACCTTATTTGGGAACAAAAACATCCCTCTTGTCTTAACCCGTGGAGAGGGGGGAACTGAGTTTGGGGGACAACCAACACTTGGAGCGGGGAGAGGACAATTGACTTCAGAGGGAGGCAAAAGGGTCGGCTTGAGAATTGAAATAGGAATCAACTAGTCCTTTTCTTGTTTTCATTTACTTGAGTTACAACTGGCGATCATGATAGGACATCTCAAAGTTTAATATTTAATCCAGAAACGGTGCTATTCATGGGAGATATTGGTTGTGCCAACATCCATCTCTGTAATTGATGCATTGCCTATGAATGCATTGTAGTTTTTGAAGCAGTGTTCAAGGGTGTTTCCAAGAGTGCTTATCTCGTTTTGGTTTCTCTTCCTATGAAATAATTCATAGGTGCACTTAATGTAATCTTTCCAAAGACTGAAGTTGACATGGCACTTCGTTGGAGTATTGCGGCTTCATCTCAATAAAGTTGTTTCTACTGCATGGGAGTTGTGCTCAATCTCTCCTCTCCTCAATGTGTAAGTCTCATTTTGAAGGTGTATCACTGGTGGAATCCATTCGGCTACAATAATCCATCACTTCTATTGGAGGTACTATTAAAGTTAAATGAAGTGAAATGACAAGACATGTCACTTAAGAGGAACATGTCATTTAGTGAAAAGACATGATGCATTTAACTCAAAGACATATATATTGTCATAGGTCAAATCTACACTTCTCCATCCGTGATCGCATTGCGTTGTTGATCACACAAAAGGACACTAAGGATTGAAGAGCTAGGTTGACCTGGATCATTGATTGACTAGAACTACTCTCTTCAGCTGAGAAACTTACTGTTTTTGTTGATTTCATGAGATGAACGCTACTATCTGTATAGCAAACCAACATACACCTTGGAGATGAACGTTGCTTTCCTCAAGGACAACCAATGTACACAGATTAAAATGTTGCAAACGCTTGTTGTAAAGCACAAAAGTTGATTACTGTACGATACTCTGTTTATATGAAACGCACGTACATCTTAAGATAAAATCAAAAAATATATTAAGATTACGAATTGGGATTAGTTGAAGTTGGTTCTGCAACTTCCCGAACCTCCCAATTCAACTACCTCTTGAATCCAACTACCTACCTTGTCCCATAAATACAAGGAGGATCCATGAGAGAGAACTAGAACCAGACCTAGAAGAAAGTCTTGAAGTGTTATTATGCTGGAGGAATTCCCAAGTCATTGTGAAGAGCAGGAGCCCAGGACTTGGTTGCAGAAGCATCTTGGCACATCAGGTATAATTGTACTGATTCATGTTTCTTTGACAATAAAAAGGTGGAAATACCCTTCCTGTCCAAAATCGAATGTCTATTGGATTGTATGTTCATTTGGATTAGTATCTGATTGTTGTTGATGTTTGATTGTTTTCAATATTCATCATATTTATATAGTTAAGATACGCTAAGGAAGGTTTCCTCTGTGTTGCAGGTTCGTCATAGCGGGAGATCAAGTGAAAGCTAGGACCAACTGTCGATTAAAGGTACATATTTCGATATCCCAATCTCTTTCATTTGTAGGAACTAAATGCAATATAATGAATGTATTTACCTATCAACCCCACCCAAGTTGGTAGTGTCTCTCCTCACTATAAGGTTTAAATCCTGAACAACATATATGACAAGACATGAAGAGATTGAAGGGTGTCTCGGTGGATCATAAATGATATCTTGGTGGATATTATACCTTTGATATGGACCTTGTGTTCAGTCAAATAGATTGGTGTCTGTAATTAGGTTGGAGCCTGAATGAGCATTGGTTTCCTCTCTACATGCTGGGTCATGTATACAAGCTTGGTCTTGTAAGAGAGCTGGGTCTAGATCATAAATGCTATGTAATATAAAATCCTATTTAATAAAAATATATTTTACATATTCATATATGTGTTGTTCTTCATATGTGTTTGCATATTTCATATATATATATAATTGGTAAATTTCATGATTGTTTCATAATACATATGACTGATCAAATTAGTGCTTTGGCAAGAGATTTTAAGTTTTAAGAAGACACTGATTCACCACCCCCTATCAGTGTCTATGACCTTGTTCTACACTTGATTTAAGAATAACTATGAATTTACTATGTCAACCGAGTCTAAATAATGACTTATCTTATGACATAATGAAAAGTAATTTGGTGTGCTAGGCCTCTCGAATAAATTAAATTCCCTTAGTAGCTTATTCAAAGGAATTTTAGTATTTTTATTTTTATTGATTAATGTAAATGAATTAATATAATTACAGGTCTTGGTACTTGTTTAAAATACCAAAAGAGGGGGCATTTGAATTTTTAAATACATGGATAATGTCCTATTAATAAAGAACTTAATTTTTCTACTCCATATAAATCACATCGAATGATCATGCATTGATGATTTAATTTAAAAAGGGTTCACTTTCCATATCTTGTAGGAAGAATGATTATTTCTTTTATGAATGAATAAAAATAAGAGACATTAACTATTAAGAATGAAAACTTGGGATATAAGTACATTGACTTGAATACCTGCACAAAAAAATAGAACCTTGATTTTGGTTGACGAACCACAGTCATTAGAGTTGTCAAATTTAGGTTAGGTTAGACTAGGACCTCAATCCTACACATATAGTGATGGCACCTCAAATATTACGAGGCCTGGTTGATAATTTAATGTTGTATTAGTTATGCATATAGTTTTACAGACAAAATGAAGAATGTGATTCAATTCCTCCTATGTTAAATCCTTCTTCATCTATTATGTAACCATTTTTGGAAAAATCCTTACTACCTGAAGGATTTCCTGCATCGGGCATCTATCATGTTATTTGAAGAGTGACTTGAAGAAAGAAACCCCTCTGTCAGCTTTCTCCTTGAAGGAGTTTACCATTAATCCTTGAATATTTTTTATCTCTAAAATTGTATTGACACTCTTCCTATAAGAGGCAAAACAATGAAAAAAATTTGTGTTATTACCCCACTCTGAGATCCATACAACCTTACTTTTAAGCCTCCATACTTGTTCTTCTTTGACTAGTAGCTCGCTTCTTTTTAATTCCCGGACTTTTAAGGACTCCAGTTCTTATGCTGAAGAAACACCAAACGAGTTCTGAGAGTAGACTTCTATTATTTTGGATTCTACTTCTTTGAGATGGCTTTTATAATTTGATATGAATTCTTTGTCCCACTCCTTTGATACTCTCTTGATACTAGCCAGGTTATCTGCTATCTATTTCGTAGAAGAAACCGTGGGGTCTGCTTGCAAAGGAATCTAGGTGTCCATTGCCAATTTCCTGTACCCTTCTTCCTTTGAACAAACAAGGTTAAATTTGAATGGATCTAGGGGTTTCTTCTCCTTCTTTTCATTTCACATTAGTACAGAATGATGATCAGATAAAATCATAAATCAACCCATGAACAAACCAAAACAGATCCATCCATCAAATTATCCAACAATAATAAATGATGCAAACATTAGGAAATAACAACTTCTCCACTTCTCTTATTTCTCCATGTCGGTTCGAGTTTCAGGGGTTGCACATCCACAAGACCTTTGGATTCAAATAGAGAGTTGAAAAAATTGCTAAGGTTATTCGATCTAGAAAGAAAACGCTAGATTTCCCTTTGAGATAGGGTTAGATTCAAGTCTCCACCCAATATTTTGTTCTGAGGATCCATTATGCCATCTTTGAAAAAGGTCTCCCAAAAGGACCGACAGTCATGGAACAGGCCATAAACATTCACAAATGAAAAAAAATCACCGTCTCCTTATCTTCCAGGTGTGATACCCCTAAGACATTATTATTTTATTTTGATTTAATATTTTGTGACAATATTTAAAAAAATTATATTTGTAAAAGTTATTTAAAAATTAAAAAACACTCACAAGAGGTGTGACTCACACTTTGCACAAAAAACTATTATTCTATTATTAATAAAAGATAAAGACACTTGGATAATTCAGTTAAATGAAGGGACACCACCATGGCATAGAGAACAGGTGTAAAGCAAGCAAGGGATATTGTTACCAATCAAATCCAATCTAAAAGCTCAACTACTAGACAAGATCCTAAATCATAGGGATTGAAGGATTGATTGAGATTTGATTGGGATGGCACAAGACCTGGGAAAAATCTATATATATTGGTGCACTGAGATAGCATGATACATCGTGTTGTGCATGGAGAATATTTTTCTAGTGTGCATTTGTTGAGTATTTTCTCCTTTTCATAAGTCCATCACTAAGCTTGTTACAAACTCTAGGAGAGAGTGTCGTCTGGGATATTTGCTTGCACTTCTAGTGTGCATGGTGTTGATCCATCTCGAGGATAGAATCAAGATAATGGATGTGCTACTCTTTCCTAAGGTTGGGAGGAACCGATTCTCCAAGTAGTCATTCTCGTATTTTTGAAGTAAGTACTTTGATGTTAAGAAAATAAATTCATGGTATTAAGATGTTTTAGTTTATTTTTAATGATGTTATTCATCTAATGAGCTATGGTAATGGTAATTCTGATTGGTGTTTCTTTCCTCTATTATTATGGAAAAGTAAGAAATACAAGGGACTTTCATTCCTTTGTGCATTATTTAGTCGAGATTCTCTGTATTTACCTTCATAGTTGGGGTTGTATTTTCATTTTAACACTAGTGTATGTTGGATCGAACTTTTTATAGAGCGACCATTGAACTCTGTGCAGTAATAGAAAAGGATAAGTTGTCTTCAAAGATTAAATATATTGCCAATCCTTTTATTGTTTGTTTTTTAAACTTTACACTGTTCTCCTTCTCTTTGAATGAATCTTGAATCTATAATATATGTCTGTGTGTGAATGAAAGTTTGGATTCGGGTATTAGTAGGTTTTGTGTGTTTATTTATAAGGGAAATCGGCATCTCCTATATCTGAATTGGTGTATTACTCATCTTAGTTTCGATTGGAGTGAGCTTGATGTATTTGTTTCGGTCTAGTGGCATTGAATTTGTTTTGATTCTTGTATGTTATGATTTAACTCTGTAATTCTTACAGAGTTTGTATTTTTTTGTTGTAGAGCGATCTTTTACTTGATGTGCTTAAGGATGGATCTTGTTCTTATGACATCGGAACCCTGTCAAATCATTGAACAACAACGATGGTGACATTAGTTATGTAAACTTTGCACCATCATAAAATACCAAAAGGGTTGGGGGAGTGAACCATGTTGTAGGCATTTCAACCTTGATATGTCAGCGTAAATAAGTTATTTTGATCTAAAGTTGTGAAATATGTCTTTGTTCTCGACCCCTACATTTAAAACGTGGTTTACAATTTGTAGCCTTTACATTTCTATCCCTGTGTGAAAAACATTCAATATATTTTGGATCTTTTTCATTTTCTGTGTGTAAGTAGGGTTTATAACCCGGATCTGCTTTATCATTCTGGTTTTCAGATCAATTTAAATATTTGTACTCGAAAAATATTTCTTGAAGCAGAGATTCGTAGCGATCTTAGTGTAGTCTCTTTCCGCAGACTGTTTTCTTGGAACATCGGTTTAAACTTGTAGTTGACGACTATATAAAGTTCCAATTACCAAACTTTGGATTCCCAAATTTACCACCCACAAATTAGGCGGCCTCCTTCTTGTTTGTAATGCATAGTATGACACCCATATGGCATGTAAAAATACATGCGATGTTGTTAAATAATTCCTGTTGTTCTACCTTGACTAGTTGTTTATCAAGGTAACATGTGCGGAAAATCTATTTAATGTTGTAGTAAAATGTTTCCATACTTGGTAGCTCTCATCTTCCCTGTAAGTTTCCATCTATATTCCTGGAACAACGCGATCCACACCTAGATGATATGTAGGCTTTGGCTGGCATGCAAATCATGTCAGTGTAGCGTACAATTAACTTCCCTTCCGATCTTGTACAGTAAAAGCAGAATCTCAGTATAAATTAAAATAAAATAGATTGAAATCAGTAAATAATTACTGACAAAATTTTCACCACCTCCCTTGTTGTCTATCTGTGACTTTGGTGGGAGTCTTTACTCCTAGGATTGGGCAGGCTGCTATATATCTATCCCTTACTCTTGTAACTTTCATTCACTTCTAGCTAGAGATTGTTACTCGGATTAGTGCAATGCTCTTCCTTTTAAATCCCTTAACATCATTACTATATATTTTTATCCAGTTTGGATTTGAGTATGGACAACTGCACGAAAACGTAGCCTTTGTTTATTCCTTTATATTTCCTGTAAAAAATCTTAAAATTGTCGTGTCTATACTTTTTAATGGTGGTTACAAAATGGTTTATGAACATATAAGTGTCTTCAATTATGAAATCAAGGGAATATAACTATAACATTTGAATTTTACTATGAGAGAAGGAAAACTAAAATATTTTTTAGACATATTGGAATGTATATATAATTATATGAGAAGATGTTGATACACATATTTGTTTATGAAAAGCCAGATGATAAGGAGGGATAGATATAGCCCTTATGTGTTCTGGTAAAAGGTTTAATATATTGATATAGCTAAAATAATGTTTAGCATTAAGCGAAGAAATGGGTACAGCTCATACAATTGGAAATAATGATTATGTAATACACCGAAGAAATCAAATACTTATTGTGTTAAGAACCTTATGTTATTATTTTATTTTAATATTTGACCAAGTGAGGTCAAAATATATGTAAAAGAATTATTAATTATTCAATAATTAAACTAAGAGAATCAGAAGTCAAATAGCTGTTACATAGTCAAGTAGTTGTTACAGAGTGTTTGTTGACCCACAAGGAAAAATCACAAGTGTAAAAAAAAATCCAAAGTGACAAGAGTGACTAAAAAAACTCAAAATGAACAGGTGACTTCTGATGGAGGGAGAATATGATCTAGTTTATGCAAAGAGAGCATTGTGACAGGTCTTTGTCCTCTTGGTTCAGAAAACAAGCTCAGGGTTTGCAGAGAAAGTAGTCTAGCTATTCTGGAAGTTTGGTTGGACATTTAGTTCTAATTTTCATTACTATTCAGGTTCTGTTTATTTTTATCTTTTAAATAAAGAGTTAGAATAGACCATCTATTTCATTGATGTTTATATTAATGCTATTTATTTTCTTCGAAAAATTGGTGTATACATTCTTTTATATACATACTAAAATAGTTTTTATTTACTGATAAAGAATTAGATTTCATATCAATGTTAGGGTTTATAGTTGTTTATATTAATGTTATTTATTTTCTTCTCAAAATTGGTGTATAAATTCTTTTATATACATATTAAAATAGTTTTTATTTGCTGATAAAGAATTAGATTTCATATCAATGTTAGGGTTTATAGTTATTCAAAGGAAGATCATTAGTATACAGGTTATACATAACCAAAATTAGAGTAGGTAAATATTTTATTCAAATTACTAAAAGCTCATAACATGCTAATACTAATATAGGAAGAAAAATCTATCACAAACAGATATTATCTGTACAGACAAATATTAACTATCATAATACGAGCAGACT
Organism: Larix kaempferi; assembly: GCA_027924585.1. Classification (NCBI taxonomy): domain Eukaryota; kingdom Viridiplantae; phylum Streptophyta; class Pinopsida; order Pinales; family Pinaceae; genus Larix; species Larix kaempferi. The sequence goes on along the minus strand of BSBM01000030.1, from coordinate 25,728,573 downwards.
AAGCATTTATTTCAACTTTTAAATATAAACCTAACTTCAATCTAAACCTAGTCAAATGATAATCAATTTTATACATATAGAATATACAAGTGCATAGATTTAATATAATAGCCGAGAGGCTTCTTAGAAGACTAAAAACAAGCAAATTTTAATTATGCCAAAACGACCAGAGTAAACCATTGAAAATTCAAAGCTATCCAGAGTAAGATATACAAACCCTAGATATATAATATCAAATTTTCCAAGTTTTGAAAAGATTCAAAAGGTAAGCAAATATCAATACAAATGTTACCCAATAGCATTAAAAAAATGAGTACTTTTTGTACGAATGTGTGCAGTCACAATGTCAATATTTGGTTCTTCACACGAAAGCACACAATAGCAAAATAGATCCAAAATCCGAATCTATCAGAGTTCAAAATAAAACTAGATAGGCCCTTTAAAACTAGAACCAAATTTTATAAAAAGATTACAGAGTTTGATGTATCAAGTTTTTATCAAAAATCGAGAGTTTGATACTGAGGCTAAATGCCGTGGGCATTGCAATGTCCCTTAAAATAGCAAAAATTTCAAAATTTTCCGATTCTAGATTAAACTCATAAAGATATGAAGAGTAGTAAATTATCTGTAGTAATGATACGTACCTACTAAGCTGGTATTTGTTTTCTATTCTATGAAGTGTCTTAATTTCATAAGTGTCAAGGTTTGTTGATTGTAACTTCTACAGTTTTGCGGAAGCGATTTGAATGAAACTTTGTCGTAAGTGAATAAGTGTTTAAGGTGTAATAATGCAAATCCTTTTCTTACTATTTAAAGAGTTTGTGTGCAAATTATAAAAGTCTAATTGACTATACAAGTGGGATGGATCCCTAATGATAGCGGTTGATGACCCGTGATGAAATGCATGGTCTTTCAAGGGCTACTGCATACCCTGGCAGAGCTACCGAGAGGTAGGGTGTAAGAATTTGGATACTTTTGACTTACTTAGCGAGTTTCGCTAATGTATTCTATATGTACATGTTTGCAGGTATACCTATGAGGCATCTACCGAGAGTGCCTATTCCACCTTTCTAGCAAATGTTTAAGTCTCAAGTGTGAGGGATTTTGAATGATGACATCTTTTAAAAGCCTTGTTGGGGTTGTAATACTTGTTAAACTACACCACTTGTTAACCTTGTGTTTATTAAATGGCATTATGTAATTATTTGGGTCAATATGTGGTTGATTGTATTAACAACACATGTGGATTTCGAATGGTTCCAAGACTATAGAGTTTTTGAGTCACGTCGAAATATTGGAGTGGGTGGTAGCAATGAATGTAGTTTTGCGATGGCAAATGGCCAGCGCTGCTAGATGTGCTGGGGGCTTCTTCTAGGTTTCTACACCAAAGAAGAGGTATATTCATGGTTCACTTCTTTTGCCTACTGTGGATGCGTTGAGGGTTTCATTGCTGACCTAAGCTGTGGCTCATGGTCAGCATGCCTTATGGAGTAGAGATGGTGACTGGAAACATTCAAAGGTATCTCTTCTCAGACTCCTGCTACACCCTTTCTATTTGCATTTATATATATATCGTGATATATGGTTCTGACATTGTATGACATGTTTGGTTGCAGCTTTTGGCTGGCGCTTCTCTTCTATGTGGCCAGGACTCGACAGGGGTGATGTTTTGGAAAATGGTAAGTCCAGGATGTACAATTGCTTAGCCCCTCCTTTCGCCTCTATGGGGGTAACTGTTGATGTGTGTTTATTAGGAACCTGTGAACTTGTTTCAGTTCATTGTGACAACATTTCGTGTTCCTGGAAGTCGCCATTTGGCTGGGCTGTTGTGTGAAGATCTATCTATTTTTTGTTTGCAAACCCTAGAGGATTTTAGTATGAGGTTTTAGCTATCTGACTCTGTGTTTGAATTTGGTTGAACTCCCGCTATTTGGCAATAATGCCCAAGATGAACTGGGGTTTACATTAAAGATTTATGTTTTCAAAATTTATTTGTAAGGGACCTCAAATGTCCTTGTGTGTAATATTTATAAGGGTTTGGGATCCTATCTAATTCTCTACGTTTTTAATTCATATGGATATGGTTTGTTATTATGACTATTTTGTTGGCACGATTCGTAACTTTGAAGCTAAAGTAATGTGCCTGTCATGATCTATGATTTGGGTCTTTACTGCTACGTTTTTGGTTAATTGGAGTAGGTAGAAAGACAAAGGGATTTAAATGAAAAGGTAGCAGGAATCGATCCCTGTACCATAGTTTGTGATTAAAGTCTCTCTGTATAATGATATGGTTGTGGGAATCGATCGCTGTACAATCGTTTGTGAAAAATACTTCTCTGTATAATGAGATGGTGGTGGGAATCAATCCATGTACCATCGTTTGTGAATAATGCTTCTCTGTATAAAATCGTGTAAAGTTTGCTTGAAGAATATGGTGTAACCCTTATGCATTTTAATTAAGAGTCGTGACCCTAGCTACTAACTGGATTGACCCTTGAGAGGGTATGGATTGCTGTGCAATCACTAGACTTGTGGCGTCTAGTAAGATAGCAGAGTTTTTGGATGGGGTTCGATCTCTGGACCCGTGGAATGTGATGTTTAACGATTTTGAATGTTGTGGACTGTTTGATCTCTGAAATGAAACTCGTTGGGTTCCTTTTCCATAGTTTCGGTCTTAAGAATGAAAATGTATGATACTAAGTCTATAAATCATAATGTCTTAAAGATGCGTTTAAATCCTTGTGATGAGTTGACTGTGTTGAATGCTGTACATGCCTTCACTACTTGGTATTTTTAATTTGAAGTCTGAATTCGTTTTCCTAAAAGGCTTAGTAGTTTCGAGCATGATATTAACTCTATTTGTGATATATTGAATGTTGTAAATTTGAAAGAGGTCTTTAGTATAGATAAATAGAAAAGGTAATGCGAACATAATGCTTATCCTAGCTATACACAGATTTATGGAAAACATAAAAATCAATAATTGTTTCAGAATGGATATATATATGTAAATTTAAAGCATGCTACTCTGAATAGATCGACCTAGGTGTATCTAAATATTTGTACCAGATCTCTAGGTTATGAGATTGCTAGGATGTCTAGCATGGGAACCTGCTAGACATTCTACTGATCCTAGCTTCTAGGTTGACGAAATCCTAGCTTACAAACAATGATCTCTACTTGTTCCTATCAGAAAGTCTATATTTAAACGATTTTAGGGTGAAAGAAAACTAGGCCAAATGATACTGGGGCAGCATCCTATGTTACTTATCTAACCATCTATTATAACTTGAAACAGAAGATTCACATTTCATACCTGAATACTTTGTAGCTTGCTCCCTTCCTGAAGTAACCTGCACACTCAAACAATAATTAGTGTAGAGCCCTCTGAGCTCAATTGACCTGCGAGAATGACTTTGGGGCTACCAAGTTCCTCCCAACCTTGACCGTCGAACCATTCTGATTCTATCTAGATCCCCTCGAGCTTGGTTCCAACATGAAATGAGAGGTAGAGGCCCTAGATCCACTGCTGGTTCAATTCTGAGAATTTCTAGGTTAGGCTACTTCAGCTTCTTGGAGCATAATATTTTTCTTGGATTACCATAATAGAATGATAAGGTCCAAGAATGATGGATGATCCCCAAGCCTGGGATATGCCCTCTTTAAGTAGGGAAGTCTTTTTAATTAGGACTGTTGAAACAATCAGTTTCTTTAAATTAAATAATTAATAATTAAAAGATATTATTTAATTAAATAATATCTAGTTCTCTTGGACTAGGACTTTTCCAGTTGTTTGACTATAAGTCATTTTGATTTATGCTCTTAATAATAATTATAATAACAACAATTATACTAATAATAATGATACTAACAATAATTATACTATCCATAATTATATTTTACTTAACTATTAATACACCATTTATAATATAAATTAATGCATAGTCAGATATACTAATTATATTCCATAATTAAATAATAACACCATTATTATTAAAGCTCTTAATAATAATAATAGCTTGGAGGCCTTTATACATGTTAGTCATAAAAGACTATTGGTAATTATCTTTTATTTAGTTACGTGTCATCACATTACACTCTTTTCTCTTTAACTTTTAGGGACACGTTCCACTTCTTTGGATGGTCTTGGTCAGCTTGGTTATGTACCTCTAGTCTCTCTCTTTGCCTGTCGGATTCCCTCGTTTAACATGGTAGCTCTCGCAGTAGGTGATGATGGATAAAAGGATGAATCATTTAATCAATTAAGTAACTATGATAAAAGTGCTTTTCAGAGTCTTTCCAACTCAACACTTTGAAACTCTGTAACCCCCGAGTGCTCTTCAGAGCCCTTTTAACTCAACACTCTCACATGGGCATTACTCTAGTGCAATTCCAGAGTCCCTACTCAACACTAGTGCTAGAATGTGGTTGTGAGGCACATCAAGAATATTTAAGTTGCCTCGGATCCGGTATTCATTTATCAAGCTTGGAGTGCTCCAGGGCTTATGCCCAACATTCAATGTACATCGGGGCTTACTCCCAGTGCATAATATTTCCTCTAGGTACATCAGGGCTTTTTCCCAGTACGTAGGTAATCCGTGTGTTCCCAAGTCCACACTCAACACACCATATAAGTCAATCATGGCATTCACATCACTGCAGAGTATGTAAGAAAAGATCATCTCAATATATTAGGGTCTTGTACCCACATCATATTGTAAAAACATGAATCAAAACATTGGGGCTTCCTTGCCTAGTATATAATCAAATAATGAAATTCAGTGAAGTTCCATGCCCAATATGTCAGTCTACAAAAGAATAAATTATATGCACTAGGGCTCATGCCCAATAATCAGAATAAATCATATGTGCTAGGGCCATGGCCCAATATAACATCATAAAATAGTCAGTCCAAAATTCAGGATATTACATCCCTCCTTTCTTAGAACAACACTGTCAGGTAGTGTTTCTAGGGACTAGGAATGAGGTCATGAAACAAGGCGGGGTATGCCTCTTTCATGGTGGCCTCATTCTCACAAGTAGCCTCATATGGTCCAAAGTGCCTCCATTGCACTTTTAGCTGAGTAATGGTCCTCCTCCTAAGCTAGACCTCTCTCTTTTCCAAAATGTGGAGTCGTTTTGGCATGAACTTCCCTTCGGGCTCCACCTGTAATAAGGACAAATTAATAACATGTTTAGTATCGTATACATATTTCTTTAATAATGAAGCGTGAAAAACATTATGATCTTTTATATGCGCTGGTAAGGCCAACTCATAAGCTACTGGTCCCTTCTTGGCCAGTATTTCAAAAGATCCACAAAATCTTCTGGCTAGTTTCCTGCAATGTCCCAAGCTCAATGAGCATCGTTTTGCTTTTATTTTTAGAAACACATGTTCACCGAATTGGTAGTCCTTGTCTTTTCTTTTCTTGTCCACATAACTCTTTTGGCAGTCTTGTGCTTCTTTTAAGTTCAGTTGTACCTTGGAGACTAGTTGTTCCAAGTCCTTTAATAGGTCGGGTCCTAACATAAGTCTGTCTATTGGACTATCCCAAGTCACGGGGGTCCGACATTTCCTGCCGTAGAGTACTTCGAAAGGGATCATTTTGGCCGAGCTTTTATAACCATTGTTGTATGCGAATTCCACGAGGTGCAAATAATCTTCCCACTTGGTGGGGTTGTTCATGACATACATCCTCAACATGTCCTCGAGGATCTGGTTTACTAGTTCTATTTGTCCATCGGTATGGGGGTGGTACGTGGTGCTAAATTGTAACTAGGTTTTGAGACCGGAGAACAATGCTCTCTAGAACTTGCTAGTGAACTTTGTGTCTCGATCGAAAATGATTGCTTTGGGTATCCCGTGCAATTGGAAGATCTATTTTAAGAATATTTCCGCAATGTGAACTGCTTTGTAGGTAGATTTCACTGGTATAAAGCAGGTTGGGTTAGTCATCTTGTCTGCCACTACAAAGATGGAGTCGTTCAGTTTCTTACTCTTGGGTAAGCCTGTAATGAAGTCCATACCTATTACCTCCCATTTCCATTTTGGAATGGGTAAAGGTTGAAGTAACCCAGAGGGGTGTTTGTGTTATGCTTTGACCAATTGGCACTCCTGACATTTTGCGATGAACATTGCAATGTCGGCTTTCAGTTTAGGCCAAAATTAATGTTTCTTTATGCCTAATATCATCTTTTGATATATGGGGTGCCCTGAATAAGGTTTTTGGTGAAATTCAGTGAGGATGTTTGATCTAATGTCTCCAATCTATGGACATACAGTCGGTCTTTAGACTACAGTAGTCCCAATTTGTCTATCTTATATTCTTTTTGCTGTTGGAAAAGTCTGTCTTCCTTAATCTTTGCGAGGATTTCCGTAAAATAATGGTCACTCTTACAAGCCGTTTGAATTCTGAGGTGTAAGTCGGAGTCGTTTTGCCTTACCGTGACCTCGTAAAGCATATGTGATCGACGGCTTAAGGCATCCGCAATCTTGTTTTCATTATCTTTTATATGCTTTAGTTCGAAATGGTATAGGAAGGCTAACCACCTAGCCTACCTGGCATTTAGGTCAGGTTGGTTGAAAATGTATTTGAAGCTCATGTTATCAGTCATCAATAGAAATTTATTTCCCATGAGATAATGTCGCCACAACTTCAGAGCATGGATGATGGTATCTAGTTTGAGGTCGTGAGTAGGGTAGTTCTTCTCATGTCCTTTTAGTTTCCTTGATTCGTACCATATAGAAAAATTGCCTTTCATAAGGATTCCCCTGAGTCCTTCTTTACTTGCATCCATGCCAACGATGAAGTCCCCATTGGGGTCTGCAAAACGCAGAATAGGTGCACTAATCAGTAGTTGTTTCAACTTTTGAAATCTTTGTTCGCACTTGTCCATCTAGATAAACTTGTTTGCCTTTTTCTGCAAGGTGGTAATGGGACATGCAATCCGTGAAAATTTCTCAATGAACTTTCGGTAGTAGTCGGCTAATCATAAGAACGATCTTATGTTGAATACACAAGTAGTTGTGGGCCATTATTCTATGGCTTTGAATTTTTCGGGGTCGATGGCTATCCCCTTTTAAAAAATGATATGTCCTAAGTATTGGATCTGGGGTTTGTAGAAATCGCACTTACTAAACCTGGCATAAAGCTGGTGTTCCCTTAGTATCCGTATAACACTTCGGAGGTGTTCCTCATCTTCTATTTCATTCCTAGAGTGGATTGGAATGTCATCAATAAAGACTAGAATGAATTTATTGAGGTATTTACTAAATATACTGGTCATCATGCACATAAAGTTGGACGGTGCATTCGTCAACCCAAAGGGCATCACTACGAACTTGTAGTGGCCATAACGGGTTCGAAATGTGGTTTTGATGATATCCTCATCATAGATCCTCACTTGATGGTATCCAGATCTAAGTCGATCTTCAAGAAAAATTATGCCCATCAGACTTGGTCAAATAAGTCATCGATCCTAGGGAGTGGGTAGCAGTTCTTAATGGTCATCTTGTTGAGTTGGCAGTAATTGATGTACATCTGCAACGTGTCGTCTTTATTCTTGACAAAGAGTATTGGTGTGCCCCAAGGGGACACACCAGGTCGGATGTACCCTTTGTCAATTAGTTCTTGTAAGTGAAGTTCGAGTTCCACCAATTCTGGTGTGCTCATGCGGTATGGGGCTTTAGAAGCTAGTATTGACCTGGGTGTCAGTTCGATGGAAAAGTACAGGTCTCGTTTAGGTTGTAATCCTTGTATTTCTTTGGGAAATACATCTTTGAATTCCACGAGGACTAGGAAGTCTTCGATCTTCTGTTCCCTATCAGCTTCTATGTTTTGGATATTGAGAGCAAAGAGTTTGCAACCCTTTCTGATACATTCCTTTGCTTGTAAGGCAGAGATTTGTCTTACCGACACTTTCTTAGGGATACCCTGAATCGTCTTCTGAATCCCTCAGTCATCCCTGCAGAGTAAGGATTTGTTTAAGTAGTCTAGGAGGACATGGTGTTCTTCTAACCAATCCATGCCAATGAGTATATCGTATGACCCTAGGCGTAGAATGTTTAAATCTAACCTAGTTTGAAATCCATTTAAGTTCATCTCACAAGTTTTAACTAACTCGGAGACCTTTCATTTTGTACCGGTGGCTAGTTATACCAGCCACTATTTCTCGTGAGGTTCTCGGTTCAACTTACAAGTGTCCACTAACCTAGGGGAGATATAACTTTGGCTAGCGCCAGGATCTATTAAAATTGAAACGACAATGTTGGAGATCTTACCCTCTATTTCCACCATTATGGCCTGGTGATCTGCCTGTCGTCCGTCGAGAGCAGCATAAATCCTTGGTGTATTTGCCATGTCTCCTACAGTACTCTCTGTTTATATGTTATGTAAAAATCCATCCATTTTGTTGGGGCAATCTCTGTAGTAGTGGGGCCCTTGGCATTTCCAACAAGAAATGGTTGGTGGGATAGCTTTGGTCCCTTTGTTGAATGCTGGCCTGTTGATAGGTGTGGGTGCACTTGGTCATGCTTGGGGTCGGTTCAAGCCTCTATTGGGCAGAAAAATGTTGTTATGTTTCCGATAAGGTGGAGGCCTAAAACCCAGTCTGTGGTTGTCTGAGAAGGTTCTGAACCTATCTCTATTTCTGTTGATGTTGTCATTCCTTGGTTGTTTGTGTTCATAACGCAGCCTTGCTTTATGTAAGGTTATATCAAGGGTTTTGGTCATGTTGAACTCTATCTTTTTTCTAAAGTTTGGTGGCATCCCTCCCAAGAACTACTAAATTTTGACCTTCTCGTCTTTAATATATGGGACACAGTGCAGCAAGTCTAAGAATCGGTTTATGAATGCTTCCATAGTCAGGGAGCCCATTTTTAATTCATGAAATTCTTTTATTTTCTTGTCAAAGAATCTTTCAGACCTATACTTGTCCTAGAATATTCTGCTGAAAATATCCCAGGTTATGTCTCTCAGTTCTGGTCCTTTGGTGTGTTTCAAGTCCCGCCACCATCTGGCAGCTTTACCATTCAGGTTGTATATGGCTAGTCGGGCTTGCATTTCACTGGAGTAGTTGTGAACTTTAAAGTATTTATTCATCCCTAGCAGCCACTCCTCATCTTTTTCCCCAGATTTAATCTCTCCATCATAGGTTGGGGCTTTTATCTTTCTGAATTCCCCTTGTAGACTGTCGTCACTTTTTCTCCTTTTCTTGCAAGGAGGTGATGAACCCTTATCGTCGGAAGAGCTCTTACAATCTCTTTCCATCTATTTAGGTATGTGTTCTCCCTGCTCTTCTCCCTTAGGGATGGAAGTCCTTTTTGTGTGACTGTTTCCCTTTTTGGAGGTGTTGGCTAAGAGTGTGGGTTGTCCGAGAGGGTTATCCTTTGTTAAGGTCTGAAGCAGTGCCTCATTTATGGCTTGTTTTTCTCTTCTTTCCTTCATGTTTTCACCTCGGAAGCTTTGGAACTCTGCCTGTAGGTTTTGCATAGACTGTCTCCAATCTATGTTTAGTTCAACCACCACCTCTTGTTCTCAGGGTGGTGAGTTCAGATTCCCATGAATATTGCTGCCCTGTTCTGCATTCATTTTCAGATAACGTTTGTACCTGAAATGTTATATAGGTATAAAGAACAGAAAAAATCATGTTAGTTTATTCTCACATAAAACAAAATAAAATGTAAATGTATGTTTCTGTGTACTGTGTATCTGCAGTGGATGTTTTTAATGATCCCAATAGGTCACTTAGTTTTGTAACTGGGCTCTGATACCACTTGTAATGTCCCTTAAAATAGCAAAAATTTCAAATTTTTCCGATACTAGATTAAACTGATAAAGATATGAAGAATAGTAAATTATCTGCAGTAATGATACGTACCTACTGTATCGGTATTTGTTTTCTATTCTTTGAAGTGTCTTAAATTCATAAGTTTCAAGGTTTGTTGATTGCAACTTCTATAGTTTTGTAGAAGCGATTTGAATGAAACTCTATCGTAAGTGAACAAGTGTTTAAGGTGTAATAATGCAAATCCTTTTCTTACTATTTCAAGAGTTTTCATGCAAATTATTAAAGTCTAATTGACTATTCAGGTGGCATGGATCCCTAATGATAGCGGTTGATGACCCGTCATGAAACACATGGTCTTTCAAGGGCTACGTACCCCGACAGAGCTGCCGAGAGGTAGGGTGTAAGAATTTGGATACTTTTGACTTACTTTGCGAGTTTCGCTAATGTATTCTATATGTACATGTTTGTAGGTATACCTATGAGGCATCTATCGAGAGTGCCTATTCCACCTTTCTAGCAAATGTTTACGTCTCAAGTTTGAGGGCTTTTGAATGATGACATCTTTTAAAAGCCTTGTTGGGGTTGTAATACTTGTTAAACTATACTAGTTGTTAACCTTCTGTTTATTAAATTGTATTATGTAATGTTTTGGGTCAATATGTGGTTGATTGTATTTACAGCACATGTGGATTTCGAATGGTTCCAAGGCTATATAGTTTTTGAGTCATGTCAAAATATTGGAGTGGATGGTAGTATTGAATGTAGTTCTGCGATGGCACATGGCCAGCGCTTCCAGTTGTGCTGCGGGTTTCTTCTAGGGTTCTACACCAACGAAGAGGTATTTTCATGGTTCATTTCTTCTTCCTGTTGTGGATGCATTGAGGGTTTCGTTGCTGACCTGAGCTATGGCTCATGGTCAGCACGCCTTATGGAGTAGAGATGGCAACTGAAAACATTCACACTCCTGCTACACCCTTGCTATTTGCATTTATATATATATCGTGATATATGGTTCTGACTTTGTACGGCATGTTTGGTTGTAGGTTTTGGATGGAGTTTCTCTTCTGCATGGCCAGGACTCAACAGGTGATATTTTGGAAAATGGTAAGTCCAGGACGTACCATTGTTGAGCCCCTCCTTTTGCCTCTGTAGGGGGTACTATTGATGTGTGTTTATTGGGAACCTGTGAACTTGTTTGAGTTCATTGTGACAACATTTCGTGTTCTTGGAAGTCGCCATTTGGCTAGACTATTGTGTGAAGATGTATCTATTTGTCGTTTACAGACCCTAGAGGATTTTAGTATGAGTTTTTGGCTATCTAACTCTGTGTTTGAATTTGGTTGAACTCCCACTATTTGGCAATGATGCCCAAGATGAACTGGGGTTTACATTAGAGATTTATGTTTTAAAAATGTATTTGTAATGGCCCTGAAATGTCCTTATGTGTAATATTTATAAGGGTTTGGGACCCTATCTAATTCTCTGTGTTTTTAATTCATATGGATATGGTTTGTTATTATGACTGTTTTGTTGGCACGATTCATAACTTTGAAGCTAAAGTAACGTGTCTGTCATGATCTATGATTTGGGTATTTACTACTACGTTTTTGGTTAATTGGAGTAGGTAAAAAGACAAAGGGCTTTAAATGAAAAGGTAGTGGGAATCGATCCTTGTACCATCGTTTGTGATTAACGTCTCTTTGTATAATGATATGGTTGTGGGAATTGATCCCTGTACCATCATTTGTGAATAATGCTTCTCTGTATAAAATCGTGTAAATTTTTCTTGAAGAATATGGTGTAACCCTTCTGCGTTTTAATTAAGAGCCGTGACCCTTGAGAGGGTATGGACTGCTATGCAATAGCTAGACTTGTGGCATCTAGTAAGGTAGGAGATTTTTTGGATGGGGTTCGATCTCCCAACCCGTGGAATGTGATGTTGAACGATTTTGAATGCTGTGGACTGTTTGATCTCTGAAATGAAAATCGTTGGGTTCCTTTTCCATAGTTTTGGTTGTAAGAATGAAAATGTCTAATACTAAGTCTATAAATCATAATGTCTGAAAGATGCGTTTAAATCCTTGTGATGAGTTGATTGTATTGAATGTTGTACATGCCTTCACTACTTGGTATTTTTAATTTGAAGTCTAAATTCATTTTCCTGAAAGGGTTAGTAGTTTCGAACATGATCTTACCTAGATTTGAGATATATTGAATGTTGTAAATTTTAAAGAGGTCTTTAGTATAGATAAATATAAAAAGTAATGTGAACAGAATGCTTATCCTAGCTATACACAGATTTATGGAAAAAATAAAAATCAATCATTGTTTTAGAATGGATATATATATGTAAATTTAAAGCATGCTACTCTGAATGGAGCGATCTAGGTGTATCTAAATATTTTGAGCAGATCTCTAGGTTATGAGATTGCTAGGATGTCTAGCACAGGAACCTGCTAGACATTCTATTGATCCTAGCTTCTAGGTTGACGAAATCCTAGCTTACAAACAATGCTCTCTGCTTGTTCCTATCAGAAAGTCTATATTTAAATGATTTTAGGGTGAAAGAAAACTAGGCCAAAGGATGCTGGGGCAGCATCCTATGTTACTTATCTAACCATCTATTATAACATGGAATGGAAGATTCACATTTCATACCTGAATACTTTGTAGTTTGCTCCCTTCCTGAAGTAACCTGCGCACTCAAACAGTAATTAGTGTAGAGCCTTTTGTGCTTAGTTGACCTACGAAAATGACTTTGGGGCTATCATGTTCATCCCAACCTTGACCCTTGAACCGTTTTGGTTCTGTTTGGATCCCCCTGATCTTGGTTCCAACATGCAATGCGAGGTAGAGGCCCTAGATCCACTGTTGGTTCAGTTATGAGAATTTCTAGGTTAGGCTGCTTCAGCTTCTTGGAGTAGAATACTTTTCTTGGATTACCATAATAGAATGATAAGGACCAAGAATGATGGATGATCCCCAAACCTAGGATCTGCCCTCTTTAAGTAGGGAAGTCTTTTTAATTAGGACTGTTGAAACAATCAGTTTCTTTAAATTAGATAATTAATAATTAAAATATATTATTTAATTAAATAATATCCAGTCCTCTTGGAATATGACTTTTCCAACTGTTTGACTATAAGTTGTTTTGATTTATGCTCTTAATAATAATTATAATAACAATAATTATACTAATAATAATTATACTAACAATAATTATACTATCCATAATTACATTTTACTTAACTATTAATACACCATTTATAATATAAATTAATGCATAGTCAGATATACTAATTATATTCCCTAATTAAATAATAACACCATTATTATTAAAGCTCTTAATAATAATAATAGCCTGGAGGCCTTTATACATGTTAGTCATAAAAAGACTACTGGTAATTATCTTTTATTTAGTTACATGTCATCACATGACACTCTTTTCTCTTTAACTTTTAGGGACACGGTCCACTTCTTTGGATGGTCTTGGTTAGCTTGGTTAGGTACCTCTAGTCTCTCTCTTTGCATGTCAGATTCCCTTGTTTAACGTGGTAGCTCCCATAGTAGGTGATGATGAATAAAAAGATGAATCATTTAATCAATTAAGCAACTATAATAAAAATGCTCTTCAGAGTCTTTCTGACTCAACACTTCGAAACTCCGTAACCCCCGAGTGCTCTTCAAAGCCCTTTTAACTCAACACTCTCACATGGGCGTTACTCTAATGTAATTCTAGAGTCCCTACTCAACACTAGTGCTAGAATGTCGTTGTGAGGCACATCTAGAATATTTAAGTTGCTTCAGATCCGGTATTCGTTTATCAAGCTTGGAGTGCTCCAGGGCTTATACCCAACGCTCAATGTACATCAGGGCTTACTCCCAGTACATAATATTTCCTCTAGGTACATCGGGGCTTTTTCCCAGTACGTAGGTAATCCGTGTGTTCCTAATTCCATTCTCAACACACCATATAAGTCAATCATGTTATTCACAACACTGCACTGTATGTAAGAAAAGATCATCTCAGTATATTAGGGTCTTTTACCGACAGCATATGGTAAAAACATGAATCAAAACATTGGGGCTTCCTTGCCCAGTATATAATCAAATAATGAAATTCAATCAGGGTCCATGCCCAATATGTCAATCTACAAAAGAATAAATCATATGCACTAGGGCTCATGCCCAATAATCAGAATAAATCCTATGTGCTGGGGCCATGGCCCAATATAACATCATAAAATAGTCATTCCAAAATTCAGGATACTACAGGCATTCAAAGGAACTTAACTTAGAATTCTAATATTCATGAAACCATGAATTTGCCTTTATAGAGTTCCACTCCCATAACGTAGAGACTTAGTATCATGCCAATCGGGTAAAGAATGTCTTGCATACCTCTTGAGCAAAGCAAGATTTTCCCAGATACGCATTTTGTATTTAGGTTCACGCCGAACACCAGTGAGTGATACCCAAACACATGTAAGGAAACTAGTTAGTTTCTAGGTTAGCATTTTGAAAGAAAATTCAAATTAACTAACTTTCAACTAAACCCTAAAACCTTAAAAGTATAAAGATCCTATAGGGCGTCGAATGTATACTTATTATGATGTGGGCAGAGGGCTTGAGCCACTGCCCCCATGACCTAGAACTGGGAGTGCAATATCCCTCTTTTACCATTTAATTTTTATAGGCATATGACATTTTAAACAATTGGTACTAAAAAATTAGGCAAGTCATAACTCAAATTCCCTCCTCTTACCACCTGTAACAAGCAAGAGAAGCAAGAGATGGATTAAATTCCTTTCATACACAAAAATTTGCAAATTGAAATTGAGTTATGAAAATGAGAAAAACCCGAAACTTACCATGCATGCACTTGTAAGCAGTTTCCAGAGTTTTCCTCCTCGCATAATATTGCAATGAAACCAACACCGAATCCACCAAGGTAAGCTACCAGACCTTCCCCTTTTAGAACTAGAAGTAAATTGCTAAACATTTAAAGAACCCAAAAGTAAATATGAAAATTATATTAAATACCGAAAGATAGGGGACAGATCTCAGCTCTGTATAAACCCCACTACTTTTGTGTTCCTAATTTTCTTACAAATGCAAGTTACAGAGCTCGTATGAGCATAATGGCTTCACATTAAGGAACCAAAACCCTCGAGTAACCCTCGGCGGGGTTTGCTTCCAAAACCCGTAATGAACCATACCAACAATGATTTTCGAACAACATTCAAACAAATGAAGAGGAAGAGTTATTACTCAGACACTCCAACCTCATCCAAGCCCAAGGAGACTACATCCAATGCTGGAAATTAGAAAAAAGGTACAAATGGAGAGCTGATCTCCCTTACCATGGATCAAGGTCTGAAGAGCAGTTATTACACTGCCAGTTCATTTAAACCACCACATGCTACATTGTCACTTTCCATGCCACATAACTAAACTTAAATTCGACTTCACACCAGTAAAATGGCTAGCATTAAAACTTTCCTACTGTCGATACTGTTTCCACAAGTTTCCAGCACATGTTTCCAACATTTCACCAACTCGTATTACATGATATCCTATAGTTATACCTTAGCAAAGTTAATCCAAAGTTATGCAACGGTATGGCCAAACCTGTAATAAGGATTTCAGGGCATGAATACTATGTATTCAACCTTAGGCTCAATGCTTATAAGCATTACCACAAATGTAAGGTCTTATGCATAAGCTTCACATTAGGACTAGGTTAAACCACTAGGTTTCAACCTAGTTCCTATCCAAGATATCATTAAAATAAACTCTCAACTTGATAAATAATGTCCTAAGAACTTGTTGGTAACATATGTAAAAAGCGTACCTTGGTAAATCAACGATCCCGAAAAAAGAGATTTGTACATTTCCTAACATGCAGACAACTTCGGATTGGAACTAGAAATAAAATTTAGTGTATGAGTAATTAAAATTTAGATGATCGTGCAAATATGATAGTTAGTAAAATAATATAAAGAAGTATTATTTTATTTTTTTATACAGTATTTGGGGGTTGTGACATAGTGGTATCAAATCACAGTTACAACACTTGGCCTAAAAGGCCCAACACCGAAGCAAGTACAAATAGAAAACTAACTTGTGTTACAGTTTGATTCTCTTTATATTTTAGGAAGAGAAAAATAACCTTGATTTTGCAGGAATTATGGTAGAGGTTGAGATGTCCGCTGAAGAAGAGTCCCGCCCTAAAGAAGAAGAAAGGATTGAACAAGAAAACATTAATGATGAAAATTTATGGGTGCATTTGAATGAAAGCAGAAATGATAATCCATCTGAAATTTTATAAAGAGTAAAAGATTCGAAAGCAGAATTACAAAGTGTCAAAAAAGATAATGAACACATTTTAAAAGCACAAGAAGAATTAAATAATGTCTTGTTGAAAAAAATACATAATCAGGAAGCAGAAAAGAATAAAAGACCTAATATAGAAACAACAAGGACTACATCTTATAAACACAAAGCTAGAAAATTAAAATTTGCAGATAGTAAAACTGAGTCTTCAAGTGGAAAATTAACTAAACAGAGTAAACAGAATTTTTAGGAGTCTAGTGAAAGTAGCAATGGAAATAAACAAAGAAGAAAAGGCAAACCTTATGAAGAAATTTCTGGTGAGTTTAAAAGGATAAAACCTCCTATATTCAATGGTGAGATTGAAACCAGAGAAGAGGCGGAAGTCTGGCTTTCAGGGATGAAAAAGTACTTCCAGATTTATAACTGTTCTAATGAATTAAAAGCAAAAATGACAATCTAACAAGGAAGGCTGATATCTAGTGGCAAGATATTAAAAAAGTGAAATGCATTAAAGAACATTACTTCACATGGCAGATTTTTAAGAAATACTTTAGAAGGAAATACTTATTAGAACAGTATTATGAAGAAAAAGCTAAATAATTTTATGATTTAAAGTTAGGGACTTTGACACTGAAGTAACTGTGCAGTAAATTTATGAGTTTATTATGTTATGTACCTTATATTGTTGATGAAAAACCTAGAATACAACGTTTTCTAAGCTATCTACCAACAATTTACAAAGAAATAATTGAATATGATAATCCCAAAACATTAGATGAAACTATGAGAAAAGCGAATTTCTGTTATGACGAAAATAAACACATAAGAGATAAAATACCAAGTTGGAAGAATAAAAGACACAAAAGTTTTGAACAGAAAAATAAAGGTGCAAAATTTAATAAATTTTTTGGGAATAACTATCGAAACTATCAAGGAAATAATTTCAAAAGTTTTAGGCCACAAAATCCTATAGTAATAAAAGGAAAATAAGCACCTACTATTTATAATAATAAAAATATTGCTCAAAGAGAACCCTTAAAATGTTGGCAATGTGGTGAACCCCATTATTTCAAAGACTGTCCAGTTAGAAGGAAGAATTTTAACAACGTACACACCATTCAAGAGGACATTATGGTGGGGGGTATAGCAAGCAACATTCCAAGAATAAGCGCACCATTGGAAAACCGACAAGCAGATCATCAAACATCTATGGTGGAAATCAAAGGTATGTTAAAAGTTTTACTAATATCTATATTAATTGATCATGGTGCACGTTTAAGTTATGTTTCACCAAGAATTGTAGAACTGTGTGAATTACAACAAACTAAATTTTAAAAGTCTTGGTTAGTACAACTCGCTACGGGCAGGAAACGAAAAGTAACTAATTTTGTGAAAGAATGTCAATTTAATATGAATGATTTTATAACACATGCTAATTAAAATATTCTTCCTTTAGGATCGTATGATATATTGATAGGAATGGATTGGTTAGAAAAACATAGAGTAATTCTGAATTGTTATGATAAAACCTTCTCATGCACAGATGAAGAAAGTAAACCCATTATACTAAAAGGAATTGCAAGGAAGATGTCTATTAGAGAAATAAATGCTTTACAAATGAAAAGGTCTTTTCACAAAGGTATTGAAGTGTTTGTTGTTCATATAATTGGTGACAGAGATAAACATAATGACATTAAAATAGATGATATACCGATTTTAAAATATTATAAGGATGTAATTTTGGAAGAGATTCCCAGATTACCACCAAAACGAGAAATAGATTTTACTATTGACTTGGTACCAGGGCCAGTACCAGCCTCGAAATCTCCATATCATATGAATATATTGGAACTTAACAAATTAAAATAAAAAATACAAGAGTTAATAGATAGAAAGTACAGACGGCCAAGTGTTTCCCCATGGGGAGCACTAGTAGTATTCGTAAAGAAAAAGTATGGTACTTTACGACTATGTATAGATTATTAGGAACTAAATAAAATGACTATTAAAAACAAATATCCTTTACCTCGTATTGATGACTTGTTTGATCATTTTAGAGGCACAACAATATCCTCTAAAATAGATTTGAGACCTCAATATCATCACGTAGGGGCTAAAGATGAAGATATTTTTAAAATAGCTTTCAGAACTAGATATGGCCATTACAAATTTTTCATAATTCCCTTCGGGTTGAGAAGTTCTCCAGCATATTTTATGTGTTTAATTAATAGTATATTAAGTAATTATCTAGATAAATTTTTATTCATCTTTATTGATGACAGATTAACTTCTAATTCTAAAAATCAGCAAGAACGGGAAGAACACCTAACGATAGTTCTACAAGTATTAAGAGTACAAGAATTGTTTGCTAAGTTCAGCAAATGTGATTTCTTTAAAGATAAAATCCAATACTTTGGACATGTGGTTTCTAAGGATGGTATATCAGTGGATCATGAAAAAATTAAAGCTATCATGGAATCGCATGTTCCTAAATATGTATATGATATTAGATCTTTTATGGGGATTACTAGATATTATCCTAAATTTATCAAAGGATTTTCTAAAATTGCATATCCTATAACCTTACTACAAAGAAAAGGTAAGAAATTTGATTGAAACAAAAAATGTGAAAATAGTTTTAATAAATTGAAATATTTATTAACGACAACTCCTATACTAAAAATTGTTGACCCTTATAAATATTTTTTTATATGCACGGATGCATGTAAAGAGGGTATAGGAGGTGTATTAATGCAAGAAAATTATGGTGTAGCCTATGAATCTAGGAAACTTAAAGAACGTGAAAAGAACTATGCTACTCTTGACTTAGAATTAGCTGCTATCATTCATGCCCTTAAGATGTGGCGACACTATCTTATAGAAATAACATTTTTGCTAAAGTCTGATAATATTAGTTTAAAATATTTATTCGACCAACAAAATTTAAATGCTAGACAGGTTAGATGGTTATCTTTCCTAAGAGAATACGATTTCGAAATTAAACATATTAAAGGGAAGGAAAATAAAGTGGCTGGTGCTTTAAGTCGACATACAAATCTGCTATATGCTGCAAGTAGCAGTTATGAGATAGATTTAGAAGAGAAAATTGAAACCACATCAAATTTTGATAAATAATATAAAAAACTAAAAGAAAAGACAGTAGAAAATGAGGCTGATCAAGTAAAAACAGAATTTAGTTTGAACAAAAAATTATATTATTACATAGAAGAAGATTATATATACCTAATTCGGAAGAAACTAAATAAATCATTATCAATTAATTACATAAAGGGGCATATTCAGGGCATCCTGGATAACAGAAAATGATTACCATGATAAGAAAATATTTATTTCGGTGCAATATGAAAAAGGAAGTTGCAGAATACTTAGATAGACATATTGAATGCCAGCAAGTAAAACCTAGACATCAACATCTAGCTAGATTTCTGAAAGGTCGCTACCTATTCAATAATTGAAATGGGAAATTATCAATATGGACTTTATAATAGGTTTACCTAAAAATGCTAAACATAATGAGTCAATTATGGTTGTGGTAGATAATATTAGTGAAGCAACACATTTTATTCCAGCAAAGTTCACTTATAAAGCCATTAATATTGCTAATATTTTTATGAAGGAAATTTTTAGATTGCATGGTGTACCTAAGGTTGTAATTTCCGATAGGGATGAAATGTTTACGGGTAATTTTCGGAAGGCCTTATTTAAAGGTTTAGATACTCACTTAAATTTCAATACCACTTATCACCCTTTGACCGATGGACAAACTGAAAGGGTGAATCAAATTTTAGAAGATATGCTTAGAATGTATGTAATTGATAAAACTGGTAAATGGGAAGAGTATTTACATATTTTAGAGTTTGCATATAATAATCATTTTCAAGATTCTGCTAAAATGAATCCATTTTAAATACTTTGTGGATGAAAATGTAACACTCTGATTTCTTGGAGTAGTCTATTTGATAGACTAATGTTAGGTCCTCGATTATTGAAAGATATGGAACTAACAATGAAGCAGGTACAACACAACTTGAAGATAGCTCAAGATAGACAAAAAAGTTATGCATATTTGAAAAAGAACTCAAAAAGAGTTCCAGGTAGGGGATCATGTATATGTGAAAGTGAAACCCATAAAAAGTTCCTTAAAATTGGGAAAATGTACAAAATTGGCACCCATGTATTGTGGACCATTTGAAATATTAGCAAAGGTTGGACCAGTATCTTATCAATTAGCACTACCACCTACAATTAAAGTACATAATTTTTTTCATGTTTCGATTTCAAAAAGATATGTTCAAGATGCTACTCATGTGGTCGAATGGAATGTTATTCAAGTGGAACCCAAAGGAGAGTTTCAGGTGGAATCAGAATGTAGTCTCGACATGAGATGACTTTTACTTCGGAACCACGCCATTAGGAAAGTCAAGGTGAAATGGAAACACCTTAGTCCGGAAGAGGCTACTTGGGAATTGGAAAGCAATATGTGAGAGGCATATCCAATTCTGTTTCAGAATAATATGAAATACGTTTAAAAGTAACACAAAGGACGGTGTTAAATTATAAGGGGAGGTGTATGTAATACACTGAAGAACTTGAATACTTATTGTGTTAAGAACCTTATGTTATTATTTTATTTTGATATTTAAACAAGTGAGGTGAAAATAAATGTAAAAGAATTATTAATTATTAAATAATTAAACTGAGAGAATCAGAACTGAAATAGTTGTTACAGAGTGTTTGCTTACCCACAACGAGAAATGACAAGTGTTAAGAGAAAAAACGAAAGTGGCAAGATTGCCTAAAAAAAATCAAATGGTGCAGGAGGCATCCTCCCTAAAAATAAAGTTGAACTCATTGAGGAGTGATAATGGAGCAGGAGGCTCATAAATGACCAAGTCCTAGGCAAAATAACATAAGTATTGAATCCATTGAATGAGCAGGCACGGGGGCTTCACTCAGGGGCCAATACCATACGACGTTCGTTCATATTGGGGTAATTAAATATTAAGGTTTTCTCAAATATTATATTGCTTATATATTAAGGGGTATTAGGTTTTTTTTATTTAATACAACAATACTCTAATACATTGGGGTATATTTTATAGGGTCGGGCTACCAAATATGCCCAAAATGGCAAGGCTCGAGCTACTAGAGTTTTGCAAGGAAATCACGTGAGGCAAGGGCTTGTAGTTCCATTGCTTCTGTTGCGGGAGAAACTGAAGAAATGACTACCTCTCTTCTTGTGGGTTCTTCCTGTGCTCTAGCTGCCTTAACCCCTGTTACCCTTGCTTGGGTCCACTCAGCTGTGTGCCTCCTAGGTCTCTCCTGTAATATAGGTTATTGGCCTCTTGAACAACCTGAGACGCAACCACCCAGAGTGTTTGGTTCCTAACCTTTCCCAGACTCCCAGCTCTGCTACAGCCTTCTAGATTCCTTTAGGATTTCTCCACAGTTTCTCTTCCTAGTTACTATAATTACACTCTGTCATCCCAAATTACTTCTTTCCCTTGCCTACGCTAGCCTCTTTTGAATGTGTCCTACTGTTTGTGGGTGCAAGCAATGGCAATTGCCGAGCTGGGAGAATGAATGCTAGTGCGAATTAGGTGAATGCCATTAGCAGGATGGGAGAATGAATGAGGAGAGGGAAATTGCGTCGAGGCCAGGGTGACTATGTTTTGCATGTTGATGTATATGTACCTTCAGAATGTATTTCATCTATGTATTTCATATATATTTATTGTACCCTTATAAGATATGTGTTATTCTTCTATAAGGAAGTGTCATCATGTGTATTGACAAGTGTCACAAGTGTGTGTACTTGGCGACGGGTTATTAGACCACCATGTGTGGGGTCGGCCATAAAATATATATTATATTGTGGATGTACCTAGCTAGACAAGTCGGCCCCATAAGGTCACTGGGCAAACAGGTTAGTATAAATAGAGATCAAGAGATCTCTATTTTGATCATTCAGAAACTCACACTTCTCTCACTCAGAAAGTGGCGCACTAGTGAGCAGGAGGATCATCTGCTACTAGGAGACTATCTCAGTGTATTTTGGTTGTACTTTGGTTGAGCCATTACTCTCTCTATCTTTGAGGAAGTTGTGGAGTTTTTCACCTTAGGGTTTTCCCCACGGAAACTCTGTGTCTCTTGTCTCTCGTGCTTAGGGTTGTCATGCTTATTGTGATTGTTATGAATTGATATACTGTATATGTTATTCTCTCAATGAAGAGCCTAGAGTATTGTGAATTAATGGTCAAAATTCAACATGGTATCAGAGCTAACTTGAGAAGAAGACATTTTACAATGACAGAAACTTGAGTTTCTTGTTTATTGGGTTTCTCTCCATAGATTTTGGAAAAGCAGTATAGTAGATTGACTCTACTCATCAAGGAGAATCTATCTGTCCAATCAGAATTCAATTCAGAGCATTTTCAAATTTGGCCCTAAAAATTAGGGTTTCCACAAAAATAGGCATTTTTGAAATCTGAAGACATAGCTAGAAGCTCCTTCCAAAAATCGAAGTTTATAGCTTTGGATTGAGATTTTTTGTTGGGTAGATCTCCGGGAAACTCAAACCCTAATTCAGGGCTCTCCCTAGTGAACCCAAGAGGACAAAAAGGCAAATCTGAAGGGTAAAGCTTTACTGATCTAAAATTCTGAATACACCAAGCTGATGAGCTCATCAAGGTGCATCTTTCTATCCTTTCAGAAAGTTGAAATTCACATTTTGAATTTTTAGGGTTTTTCAACAAACCCTAATCCAGGACCAGATCCAATTTTCATCAATTCAAGTGGTAAGACCTAAATCTTTTCTATTTCCATTTGAAGTACTCTTAAGATGTCTCACCACACCAAGCTTGAGATAAGCTTGAAGGGTCTGATAACTTCCGAGCTTGGAAGTATAGGATTGGGTTAATCTTGGAAGAGAATGAGTTGGACTCAAATATAAAAGAAGACATCCCTATCCCAGAGGATGAAGAGGCTAAAGTATTGCATAAGAAGAACTTGGTCAAGGAAAAGAGAATCATTGACGATTCTATCAAAGACCATCTCATACCCCATGTGTATTCTCTAAAGACACCCAAAGAGATGTTTGACTCTTTGGCCAAGTTATTTGAAGGGAAGAACATAAATCGGAAGATGACTCCGTGGAATCAATTGAAAGGGGTCAAGATGTTGAATGGAGAAACCATTCAATCTTACTTCTCCAAGGTATCTCAGATCAAGGAACAACTTGAAGCTGTGGATGAAGTAGTGGACAATGGTGAAATTGTTATGACCACTCTGAATGGCCTACCTAGGTCATGGGACTCCTTTATTCAAGGAATCTGTGCAAGAAAGAAATTGATCTCTTTCACTAGAATGTGGGAGGAATGCTCTCAAGAAGAAGTTACGCTTGTGGCCCGAGAAGAAAAGATGGGAAATGAAGATCAATCTCTCAAAACACATGCCAGGAAAGGAAATTCTAAGAAGGAATCATCTCATAACAGGAAATTCTTACACCACGATTATCATAAAGATAAGAAAGATATCAGATGCTTCAATTGCAATGAGAAGGGACACTTTGCTTCAGATTGTCCCAAGAAGAAGAAAGACAACAACAACTTCAACAAGAAGAAGAAGAATAACAAAAGAAGATATCATGCCCATGCTGCCGAAGATGATGAACCCCCAAAGAAGAAGGCTAGGGCAGAAAGTTAGAGTGATGATGATTCATCAAGTGAAGAAAAGTATGTTCTAATTTATGCTCTCACAGGTACTATCTCCCATGGTTGTAATGATTGGTTGATTGATAGTGGGGCTTCCAAACACATGACTGGGTTTAAGGAATCTTTTGTGAATCTATCTGAACATGAATCACCCCATAAGATGAAACTTGGGGATGATTATCAATACCCAATCAAAGGAAGTGGTGAAGCCTCCTACAACCTAGATTTTGGAAAATCTTTGAAGATGAAAGAAGTGCTTTATGGGCCTGGGCTCAAGAAGAACTTACTCTCCATCTCTGCATTGGATGCAAAAGGTATGAGGGTTGCATTTGTGGATGGCCAAGTCCTAATGTGGCCGAAGGGAAAGACCATAGATGATGCAATAGTGATTGGAGAGTAAGAGGGAGGTTTGTATAAATTCAAGGGACAACCTAAACATGCCATGGTGCATGTATCCATGGAGCCAAGTGAACTTTGGCATAGAAGAGTTGCTCATATGCACTATAGGGCACTTCCAATTGCAAGCAAGGTTGTAGAGGGTCTTCCTGAAATCAAGACCAAACATGAAGGTGTTTGCAAAGGATGTGCAAAAGGTAAGAACATTAAGAAGGCTTTCCCAAGAAGTGAAAGCAAGGCAAAGGATATCCTAGAAATCATCCAGTCAGATGTATGTGGTCCTATGTCATCTAGTTCTCTAAGTGTGTATGTTTACTATGTCTCATTTATTGATGACTTCTCCAGGAAGACTTGGGTATACTTCTTGAAGAAAAAAAATGAGGTGTTTGATAAGTTCAAGGAATTCAAAACCTTGACGGAGAATCAAACTGACAAGAAGATCGAAACATTCAGACATGACAATGGTGGACAATTCACCTCAAGTGACTTCAAGAAGCTTTGTAGTGATTCAGGGATTAAGAGGGAGTTGACTTCTCCTTATAATCCTCAACAGAATGGAGTTGCAAAAAGGAAGAATAGAACAATCATGGAAGCAGCAAGGGCAATGCTGCATGACCAGGATATTCATATGCATCTATGGGCAGAAGAAGCTAGAACACATGTATATGTGTAGAACAGAACAACCCACAAGATATTGGACAACAAGACACCTGAAGTGGTCTTTTCTGGTAAGAAACCTAAAGTCAGCCATCTCAGAATATTTGGTTGTCGAGTATACACTCATGTCCCAAAGGAAAAGAGAACCAAACTAGATCCTTCAGGAAAGAAGGGTATTTTTGTGGGTTATAGTGAAAGCTCGAAGGCTTACAAAATATACTTTCTAGGGTTCAAGAAGATTAATGTCAGCAGGGATGTAACATTTGATGAAAACTCAACATTCATCAAATCAAGAAAGGCACCTATAGAAGTTTATGAAGAGCCTAAGGAAACTAGATTTCAAGACACTACCATGACTGAAGCAATTCCAGAAGTTTTTCATGAGTTTGAAGATCCGCAGGAACCTGTAGATCCACCCCATGAGGATAACTCTCACAAGAGGATACCTGCATGGGCTAGAGAGCTCATTCAAGATGCAGAAAGATTTGGCATTCCAGAAGAAGAACACAGAGCAAAGAAGAGAACCAAATCACATACCAGCTATGTTGCTTTACTCTGTGACATTATGAACAAAGAACCTTCCAGTTATGAAGAAGCAGTGAAAAAGAAAGAATGGAAGGATGTCATGGTCGAGGAATACCAATCAATAATGAAGAATGATGTTTGGGATGTTCTCCCAAGACCTAAAGAGAAGTTTGTTATGACTTCCAAATGGATCTACAAAATCAAGCATGCTGCAGATGGCAGTGTAGAAAAATACAAAGCAAGATTCGTAGCTCGTGGCTTCTCTTAGAAAGAGGGAATAGATTATGAAGAAAATTTTGCACCTGTAGCCAGGTATACTTCCATCAGAACAGTACTTTCCTTGCCTACAGTAATGAAATTGAAAATACACCAGATGGATGTCAAGACTGCTTTCTTGAATGGTGTAGTTGAAGAGGAATTATATGTGGACCAGCCACTCAGTTTAGAAATACATGACAAGGAGTCATATGTGTGCAGATTGAAGAAATCCTTGTATGGCTTGAAGCAAGCTCCTAGAACTTGGTATGGTAGGATGGGCAGTTTCCTATATAGTTTGGGCTTTACCAAGAGTAAAGCAGATTCCAACCTTTACTACAAGGTTGAGGAAGGGAATCCTGTGATTCTACTCCTATATGTGGATGACTTATTTGTAATAGGAGATGATAGATTGATTGCAAATACTAAGAGGAAGCTTGCTGCTGAGTTCGATATGAAAGATTTGGGAATGATGCATTATTTCCTAGGTATGGAGGTGTGGCAGAGTGCAGGTGGGATCTTCCTTGGTCAAGGGAAGTACACAGTAGATATCATGAAGAGATTCAGGATGATGGATTGCAAAGCCATGGCCACACCTATGGCATCGAATCTGAAGCTTCTATGTAATGCTTCATCTGAGCCGGTTGCTGTCTCTATGTATCGTCAGATAATTGGGTCCTTGATGTACCTGACGAACACAAGACCAAATATTTGCTTTGCGGTGAACACATTGAGCCAGTTCCTGATGGATCCGAGGAGTGTTCACCTGGTTGCTGTAAAGCATGTTCTGAGGTACCTAAAGGGTACAGTGGATTATGGGCTCAAGTATGAAGTGAATCAAAAGTTTAACCTACAGGGTTATGTTGATTCAGATTGGGCCGGCAGTGCTGCAGATAGGAAGAGCACATCTAGATGCTACTTCAGTATGGGATCAGGTGTGATCTCTTGGTTTAGTAGGAAGCAGTCCTGTGTAGCACTTAGTACAACTAAGGTAGAGTATGTTGCAGCCTGTTCAGCTAGTTGTCAGGTAGTATGGATACGAAAGCTACTGTCTGAGTTATTTGATCTCCCGTTGGATGCTACTGGTATCTTTTGTGATAACCAGAGGTCTGTGAAGCTATCCGAGAACCCAGTGTTTCATGACAGGTCGAAACACATAGAGATCAAATATCACTATATCATAGATATGGTGCAGAGAGGAGCTGTGAAGCTCCTGTATATTGTGACGGATGAGCAGATTGTAGATGTGCCGATGAAGCCACTAGCTAGGGTGAAGTTCGAGTACTTCAAGGAGAGGCTTGGTGTTCTTCAGATTGATGACACTACGAGGAAGAAGTGATAGACACATTTGCAAAAGACATTCCAAGCATGTTGGAAGGAAGATCCTTCACATGGTTGCAAATGTAAGCACTGGATGATGAGCATTAGGACAATGCTCCAGTTACTGCTCTGTATATGCATCATGTTGGATGC
This sequence comes from Larix kaempferi, assembly GCA_027924585.1. Lineage (NCBI taxonomy): Eukaryota > Viridiplantae > Streptophyta > Pinopsida > Pinales > Pinaceae > Larix > Larix kaempferi. Next base: position 25,701,409 of record BSBM01000030.1, on the reverse strand, counting down.
TGGATATGATCAGGTGGATCATTTATATGTATATGTATGTACGCATCATGTTGGATGCTGTATATGATCAGTTGGATCATTTATATGTATGTACGCATCATGTTGGATGCTGGATATGATCAGTTGGATCATTTATATGTATGTACACATCATGTTGGATGCTGGATATGATCGATTGGATCATTTGTATGTATTTTGTGTATGCATCATGTTGGATGCTTGGACCATGTATTTGTATATGTATCAAGTGGATACATTGTATGATCAGGTAGATCATGTATGTTGATATGTATCATGTATGATAAGGTGGATCATGTATTTGTATTTGTATCAGGTGGATCATGTCTGATGATATGTATCAGGTAGATACTTGGTATGCATCAGGTAGATGCATTGTATGATGAGGATGATCATGGATGACGAGCTTCAGGATGTTGCTCCAGATGACATGCAGCAGGATGTTGCAGTGATGATGATTAGGATGATCATGTGTATATCAGGATGATGTATGGTGAGTATCAGGATGATACTCTGTGGTTGTGGAATAGGTTGTGCAGATAAGCATGTAATTTGTGGCCTAGGAGATTTGCAGATAGTCTTTTGAGGTTTTACCTATGGCATGTAATTTGTACCCTGGGATTTTTGGCAAATGCTCTTTCGAGGTTTTGCTTGGGAGGAAATATAATTTGTTCCCTGGGAGATATGCAGATAGTCTTTCGAGGTTTTTCCTATGGCATGTAATATGTGCCATGGGATGCTGGAAAATGCTCTTTCGAGATTTTGTCCTATGGCATGTAATTTGTGCCCTGAGAGATCCGATAGGTTGAGCCGTGTGCTCGTAATCAGTCCTGGGATGCTCTTTTGAGGTTTTTCCATGACCACGTGTAATTTGTGCCCTGGGATATCTGATAGGTTGAGCCTTGTGCTCATAATCAGTCCTGGGATGCTCTTTCGAGGTTTTGTGGTGACCACATGTAATTTGTGCCCTGGGAGATCTGATAGGTTGAGCCTTTTGCTCATAATCAGTCCTGGGATTCTCTTTCGCGGTTTTGTGGTGGGGTCACATGTAATAAGTCTTGGAGATCTGGACAGGATGAAAAAGGCCTCAGATGCTCTTTAGGGTTCTTGCTAGTCAAGAGACTCTTTTAAGGTTTTGTGACACACGTAATAAGTCCTAAGATTTCCACAGTATGGCCAGTGATGATGAAGACCTGCAGGTGGTGGGCCTACATCCAGTATGAAAAAGGATTGTCTCTATAGAACTTCCTATGACGAGTAGAGTAAGAGATTGGTTGAGATAGTAGCAGCAATGACGATGATGATGACGATGCATCGATGAAGATGATCCTGAGAAGAAGACTTGTCTAGCAGATCTGTGTCAAGAAATACCTTCCTAGTAATGAGGGAGTGTTGATGTATGTGTAAATTCTCAATGTATTTCATCTATGTATTTCATATATATTTATTGTACCCTTACAAGAGATGTGTTATTCCTCTATAAGGGAGTGTCGTCATGTGTATTGACAAGTGTTGCAAGTGTGTGTACTTGTCAACGAGTTATTAGACCACCATGTGTGGGGTCGGCCCTGAAATATATATTATATTGCGGATGTACCTAGCTAGACAAGTCGGCCCCATAAGGTCATTGGGAAACCAGGTTAGTATAAATAGAGATCAGGAGATCTCTATTTTGATCATTCAAAAACTCACACTTCTCTCACTCAAAAAGTGCCGCACTAATGAGGAGGAGGATCATTTGCTAGTAGGAGACTATCTCAGTGTATTTTGGTTGTACTTTGGTTGAGCCATTGCTCTCTCTATCTATGAGGAAGTTGTGGGGTTTTTCACCTTAGGGTTTTCCCCACGGAAACTCTGTGTCTCTTGTCTCTCATGCTTTTGATTCTTATGATCCTTGTCATGCTTATTGTGATTGTTATGCACTGATATATTGTATATGTTATTCTCTCAGTGAAGATCCTAGAGTATTGTGAATTAGTGCTCAAAATTAAACATTGCGAGCAATGGTGGCGATATTTGTTGCCTAGGAAGGAGTCTCTCATTGCTCAATAAGGCAAAGTTGCAAACAGAGTGGATGGACTATTCGTTTTTGAAAGTTTTGTAAAGTAGGTAGTGATGTCTTAACAGTTTTTTTAGGCATGTTGAAAGAGATTTTTTGATATGCCCCCAATGCTACTGAATGTATGTAAATTTCTGCTTGAAATAAAATATATATATTTCAGAGTCAACCATCAAGATGAAAGTTCTATGAAAATAAGTGTATCATTGTATATGGCATTCATCAAAACATGTAAAAATTGTTGATAATATCCTAAGGCTTGTCTCATTCTCATACAGTGGGTAGTTTAATAGCATGAAGAAAAGGTTATTTATTTAAATTCTTGAAGCAAATGGACATTATTGCAATATTTTGAGTGAGGGGAAATTATGTACAAGGCATGGAGGTTTGCAAAGGGTTCCTCGCTTGAAGAGATGGAAAACAATTGCATTTAGGGTTTAGTTGAAGGGGCTATATATGCCTCTTCTAAAATGCTTGCTTCTTCTATCAGAAAGGTTTTAGGAGGGTTTATGAGCCAAAGGACTCAGGATGGTGTCGAGGCTTTTCTTTATCGTCTCCAAGAACCTGTACTTTTCAGGGCTCTGTAGGTATGTTCCCAAGGACTAGATTTTCACAGCTATTCTTTAATCAAATTGTGCTCATTCGTTGAGCAGGAAGTTGAGGGTGTTTGCAATGAGGAGACCCTCTTTCGAATCTAGTGGACACCTCTTACTTACCAATCTGAACATTGAGAGTTTAAATGATTTTTCATCTACATTCTGTCTTAAAATCCATCAAATGTGCCATCATTTTAGATTTGGGGATCATAATTAGCATCTTGAATTTTGGTTTCTATTTATTTTTATCGATCTACATATTTCATGAGCATAATAATGACCTAAACATTCCCCATCCATCTCTTCATGCAGTTAAGCTAAGGGCTGAGTTGCATTTCTATTTTTGTATAAAAATATATTGTACGGTAGTCGATGTCCAATTTAGAAATGCATTTTGGTTTTTATTTTGTTGATTGATCTGAGTATTTCAGGAGCACAATAATGACCTAAACATTTCCCATCCATCTCTTGATGGACTTGAGCTGAGGGCTGAGTTGCATTTCTGGCATTTACGGTAGTTGCATGTTTGTGAGTATTTGTTGGTTATTAAAAAATATCGATGTTTCCTTTGTCCTTTTCCTCCTCAATATCAACCAGCTAGATGATGATTTCTTGGGTCATTTGATCTAGTGGAAAGGTCACTGCTCTCTTGGGTTCTGGTAGCTAGTCATGCATTACTATCCATACTAGCTTCTCATTGAATCATACATGTACAAGCTTGAGAGGGTCCTCCAGAATTATCTGTGGGGAAAATTTGGAGGGAGAAGTGAAGTACCTTTTATTTTCAGTATATTTTTACTCTGAAAAGAGAAAATGTAGGGCTTTTCCATTATATGTGAAGACCAAAGGCTTGGTTTTGGTAGTGAAGTGTTTGATTAGGGTCATCACTCGGAATGTTGAATGGAGAACCCTAATTAGACATTGGATCTCTCATCCAAGAATCTCTTGGTATCAAAGGTCCCTTTTCTTTGATTGATATCATCTGCAATTCATCTGACTTCTCTGTTCAGGGTTCCATTGTCTTGAAGAGAATTTAGAAATCTTGACAAATCATCTCTTCTCATCTTTAGTTTGAGTCTATAGAGATTTGGGCATGTCTAGAACCTTGGTAGCAACAATATCTAGATTTTTTAAAAGCTATTCGCTCTATTTTCTTGCTTCCAAAGTTAGATGGCAGATTCTATTCAATAAAAGTAATTTTTAAACATAATGGTCTATGGAATTGAGATCATGCTCATTGGTTTGCACAAATGGATCTTTCTATGAATCTATTATCTAATCATTAATAAAGTATATGTTTTCCTATGTAGACATAATTATATGATTAACTTTGATGAGAGGTTTATGACATCCCTCATAGGTGTTTCACCAAGGTGGATATGGAATTTTACCTAATGGGAAATCTACCTATGCTACTACTCTCACATGCCATACAATCTATTTGGCCCAAGATCAATATCACTGAGAATTGAATTGTAAATGGTCAATTATGCATGATGAGATAATATAGTTTAGGATAATCAATATGGTTTGGTCTACACTTTGTGCTCTTAAGCCTAGAGTACTTTAATGGTAGGTGTTGGTTTAGAGGCTAGCTAGCAAGAATTGATTGCTAGAAAGGATTGCATTGACTACAAAGTGGACTGTTATGGAAATTAAAGGTGAGGCAATGCAACAAATTCTCATTAGGCATAGACTACTGACTACCTAGATGTTAATGGATTGAAGTGGCCATTTGGGATATGTGATGTTATTGTAGGGTTGGTTTCCTTCAATGTTAATGGTTCAAAAAATCAAAAAAGAAATTTAAAGCTTGACAGGTGAAAAACTTAATTATGAATTTCATAGACTACAAAATGCATGGGATCTAGCAACTAGATCCTTTTAGTCTTTTGAAACACCAAGAGGACATATGGGATACTTTTATAGCTGTATAAGGAAGGTAGGTATATGTCAAACTATAGGTGCACTAAGAATGGAAGTTTAGGGGTCTTAGACTGCCACTCATCACTTTTTAGTGGCTGCCATATGACTTTTCACCGTTGTTTGTGCTCAGAACTACCTACACAGTGCCCAAATTTGGGTATTAGGGCATTTTTTTTATGTTGGAATTAAGATTAGAACCCAAGATGAAGGCTATTTGATGACTGAGAATTCCCTTTTTAAACCCAGATTAGATAATTCATGTTTCCCCAGCTCTGAAAATAGCATTTATATCAATTTCTTTTAACATTTTATTTCTTTAGGATCATAATATTTATTATTTTGTTTCTGTTATAACTGTGTTCTAGCACTTTGAGGGCATAGTTTACTATTTCCTCAGTTACAAGTGGGAATTGGTCTTATGTTATAGCAGTTCTCTACCCACCTTCCCTTGGCGGACTCATTTTCCTGAATGAGAGCTATTCTTGTGATGTGTGATATTTTTTTTGATGTGATAAAGTTGAGTTAGGGGTTTTTGAAATATGTTTTATTACAATTATTGTTTTTTCCCTTGAAGAATGTCTTGTTTGATCCATCTTTTCCTTTGGATACACGTTACATATTTTGATATTTATTTCTAATATTTCTGCTATGGTAATTTATGTTAAATTTTCATTTTATGGTAGTTAGATCTGCACTCAAAACCCTATCAGCTAGGAAACTAAGACATGTTAAGCTCCTATAAAAACAGTGAAACTTTTAGTGCTAGTCAAACAGACACATAAATCTTAAATCACAACAGCAAACTGTATAATAATCAGTATCATCTTCTGTGAAACAAGTTGTTATGAAATTGAGCCAATTGTTAGCTTGATATGGGGGAACTGGTCAACTATGGTTGATTGGGATTCCAACGTGTGAAACATACATGCATTTTCAAGTATATCATCCTTCTTTGGAGAATGATTGGGACTTGCAACCTTAGTCCTCTACCTATTGTTTCCAAACCAGCTCCAAGATTGTTTCCTAGGTTCTCCCTTGTTTCTTCCTCCTACTTTCCAAGTTCTGTTGTTATTTTTGTGTTTAGAAGATCTATCTTGAAATGCATCAAATGTGCCATCATTTTAGATTTGGGGATCATAATCAGCATCTTGAATTTTGGTTTTTATTTTTTGATTTATCTGAGTAATTCAGGAGCGCGATAACGACCTAAACATTGCCCATCCAGTGGTAGTGGTTGGTCTTCTAATAACCATTGTTTAAATGTTCAAGTGTAGTATTCCCACTAGGTTTGGATATTAGGTAAAAGTGGTGTAAATAAAGTTTTCGAGGGCTTCAAACATGGCCTTTAGACCAAGGTTGAGAACATTGTGATAGATATGTGTGTCACTAAAAGAGGGTTTTTAACCGATTGGTTGGCTAGGGTTTAGGGGCCATGAAGTTTCAATCCGTCTTCCTTAGCCTTATCAAGACAGAAGCTCTCCTACTCAAACAAAAAGTATTATTTTTATTAGATTCAACATGTTTTTATGCTCTCCTAGCTATAGCTTTATGTAAAGAATTAGTTCCAAATAGTCTCACCTTCATTTTGATTTCTAAACTTTGGTTTGATATGTAGATGCTATGCACTAGGTTGGGTGGTTGTCGAGTCTTGACCTATAAGTGGATTCTTCAATGGACATATCCTTCTGTAGCATGCACATAAGCTACACTTGTAGGTTTTGTTATAGATTCAAATGGCTCTTTTGGTTATTGCATTCATGAAGTTGCTTAAATCTCCTCTGGGATGTGTGGTGATCATAGTTACAAAATTTGGCTCAACAGAAGACTCCACTGGATTGGCCAAAAGGATAGAGATTGGATTGCATGTTCACATCTAGATTTAGATCTATAAAGAGGTTTGTTGATTAGTTATCTGAAATAAAATGTTGAAAATGAGAGGGTGGAATGTTGGAAACCCTATTTTCCACAAAAGGAGAGAGAAATCATAACTTAAAGCCCAGGTTGCCTTTATGTAGTACTCAGGCCATTCTTCCATGAAAGTGACATTTTCAATCATTGAAATATATACATAAAAACCAATGAGTAAAACATCCTTAGAAAATTATGAGCTTACAAACAAATTAGCTCATTTACATAGAGTTTACTTGGATAATAAATTTGTATTTAGGTACATGACAACATTCATCCTTAGTATGCCTATGCTTCTTGTAATGTTCATAAGCCCTATGAGGATGGTTGCTTCTGCTTCTCTTTGCTATGGACCTTCTTTTGCGGAGCACATATAGCTAATCCATATGCTTCTTCTTAGCTTCTAGAAGTTATAGGTACATTAATTTTGTACAAATTTCATGAAGAGTTCGAATGTCAAATAGAGCAAAATCCTTTCAAATATAACTATGCATCCCTATCTCTTTCCTCTATAGAAATATGCAACAAAATCTCTTTACTTAAGGAGTTTAGGGGCATAATCATCAACTTTCTGCCATAGCCTTTGCCTAAGGTATTGCCACTGGATTCCCACTTATGTTCATACTCTGTACGGTAGATTGTCTTTTGCAATATTTGCTCAAACTCTACTGAGTTGAGGATGAGACATATTTCTTGTTGATCGTGTTACTCACAAAATATCTCCCACCACAACAAGGCATGGCTTGTCATCTTTAATTGGGTAAATGAGACTTTATGTGGGTTACCCTTGGCATCAAAAATAAATTTCTAATCACCAAAGCTATTTGTCAGGATTGTGTGGAAAGGGATGCTTTTCTAGCCAGCCTCAACATTAAATAGACCTTGTTCAAAAGAGGATTTTGTTAACAATGATACTGGAGTAATTGGGGTAAATGACAAATTTCATTCTTAGTATGGCCATACTTGTAATGTTCACAAGCTCTATGAGGATGATTGACTCCTCACTGTTTCTCCTTAAGAAATTATTTCCTTCCCTCTATTAGGTCGATTACTTCTAATATGTCCTTTGAGCAATGAACGTGCCTCTTAATGTAAGGAAAGAAAGTTGGTATTTAGGAAAATTTTATTTGTCTTTAATCTCTTTTAGGATAGTTTTTTCTTTGTTGTTATGTATTTTCTATATGTTGAAAATTGCTTTCTTGCTTTTGTTGACCAAATAAAATACACCTTTATTCTAGTTCAAATTTCCTTTATAAGCCTAGACCACAACTTTGACATTGACTTGCTAATATGCTTGTAGATTTACTTCCTCCTCAACATGCTTATGTATTCTTCTCCAACAACTCACTGCAGCATTGTCCTTAAAGATAGGATCTTCTCAAAGTAATCAAACTTTCTACTAGGTGATATTTAGCAATAGAAGACTACTGTCCATGTTGTATTTGCATGCCATCATGACATAGGGAAATAAATGTAGACCTTTAAAAATTGTTTTTTATTTTCAATTGAATACCCTAAATGAATTGCAGGTACATTCTATGATATATCGATCTTCCTTTTCTTCCTTTTATGCTTGGCAAAAACAATAATGGATTTGGTGAATGCAATGGAGTGAATCACATCATTTTTTTTTTCTTGTTAGAACAACAAATGAGCTCTTGTTAAGGCTGGATATGACTAGTATTCCAGAACAACTATCATCATACCCTCTGGCTATACTTATTTGTTTGGTCACAAGGTGAATGATCAAAGGTGAAACAATCCAGATAGTATCTGCCAAGATATCAATCTACAACACTGTATAGACATCTAGAAAATCAACTTAAACTCCAAGTTCACCCTTTTTTGCAACCTGTTGTTAACCCCATGCACAACCTCTGTCATTGCTTTCCCAGGTTATCAACATTTACACGCTGGGATAGTATCCTTTTGGCTGGCTGTGTGCATTTGAGTTGATGAAATATCAATGTAATTATAATTTTTTGTACCAATTATAGCAAAGAAGAAACAATATATTATGCCTTACTCTACTAAATACTTTGACAAATAAAATTCTCATTTACAGCATGGCACAGTTCCTCTATTTATTCTCTTCCTAAAGGAAAACAACACTTAGAAACTTCCACCAACACTCACCTGGGCAGTTTGATGTCAAATTTTTGGTAATTAGATAGAGGCCACCAATGCCAAGCACTGTGTTAGCACCCCAAAATTTTTTGTGATTAATTGTCTTCTGATGACATTAATCGTCTTCCGGCAACATTGGCGGTGCAAAATAAGAACATTTTTCATGGCGGAAGGTTTCAAAGCTTGGCCAAGAAAAAGATTGTGTCCTCAGTTGTAGACACCAAGGCCACAAAAGAGAAAATGGTTAAAAAGGGGTCCGTGAATTAAATTTTTACAAGGGACATTAATTGTTATTTTAACCTACGATTAAGGGCTACTATAGAGAAAGGATTTAATATTTATCTTAAGCCTAAGTTTCAACTTCATGAAAATCTTTTATAAAAGCCCAAGTCAAAATGGAGAAAGGTTTTTATATTGTATGCCAAAGATAAACTTTATGGCAAGGTTTTCTCTTTTATTATTTTCATAGTTTAAGCCTAAAGTATGGCTTTGGTCTTAATGATATAGCCTAACTAAAAGCTTTATGAAGGAGGTTTCGATTTTTCATAATGTGGCCAGAGCTTTAAAGTTGGAGCAAAAGTTGTGAATGCCCAACACCGGGGGCTCACCATGGGACCAAGCGCCAAGCCATCGAGGGCCCACGTATCCCCCATCACCCAAGCGCCGAAGGCCCAAACCATCTCATTTGTTACTTGAAATACTTTGCAAGCTAAGGGATATATAAAGCATCAAGGGCGCTTTCCAGCTTTGCATGTGGGATAAGCCAACTAATTAAAAATGTGTCTTTTTGTAAATCGAAAATCCCAATGATGAAGAGGACAGGTGGAAGGCCTACGTTCCATTGCATGGATCACATTGCATTAAAAGAGGAGAGATCGAGCGTTGCGATGGGGAAACCAACCTTTCGCATGTCTCCATTTGGGCATGTCACATGTACAAAGAATGGTTTTATAAACAGCTGGAAGGGCCTACCGATACCACCATCTCGAAAAGAAGTTGTTTGGGAAGTATATAAGAGAGAGTCTTTTTTCGGATGGCTTATTTTTCTTTCCATCTGGCCGAAGTGCCAAAATTCCAAAACCCTAAAATGCCATTCATCCAAGCTGCTTGAGTAAGGCTAGGATGTTTGATGCAGCATTGAAAGTTTGAATAGGCAAACGGAACTCGGTTGTCTGTCTCTAATATTGTTTCTTCACTACTATTATGCCCACGATTGTTTCTTACCCTCCATCTAAATTTTTACGTTTCACGTCCAAGGATTGAAGCTGTCGCCTTTTCTCTGAAAGTAGATGATAGAAGAAAGCAAATGTAAAGTGCTCTGGGTCGTGTCATTTAAGGGTTCATGGTCTGGATGTTGGCATCGGCGCATCGTGTGCAGGTCTGCATGTGCAGAGTGACAGAACTCTTCCTTCCTCCATTTTCTCCATGATATGTTAGCTGCATAGTGTGTATTCAAAGATTACAGGTTTTCTTTTTGGTGGCATGGTTGATTGCTCAGTCGCTGAAGGAAGGGGACTAAGGTTTTCAGTCTAGAAAAACTTTGAAAAACCCTCAAAAGTGGGCTCGTTATGCTTCCATTGCAAATGCCTGCATATATTGTAAGCGTGGATTTTCGGCACCAACTACATTCGCTGGAGGTCAAGACATAAGTATCTCAAAAGAAGAAGTGAAAGCCAGCTTTTGCGCACGGCTACACCTGCTATGCAAAGACCAACATTCGTTCCATTTTTCAACTGAAAATAAGCTTCAAGAGCATTTTATTCAAAAGCTACCGAATGCAAGTCAGGCTGGCCCCAAGGCATCGTTTCCCCCAATGTACAGTGGCTGCAGAATTAGGGTTAAGGAATGTTTCTGCGACTTAATCCACTAAGTCTCCTATCATTAATCAGTTCTACCAACCATGCAAAACGGAGGGGCCTTCACTCCAGCTACACTGAGAATCAAAAAACCTGCCATTGTCCACTAGCACGATGCTGCTGAACTTGGCATGGTTAAAGTTTCGTCGAAGCAGATTAACCCAAAAAGAAACAAAGTTCTAGATCCAAGTCTAGCCAGAAAAAACTGTGGGTGCAACAAATAAGGTTCCTATTGAAGGTATCTAAGCTGGCTAATGTTAGCCGAGACTAGTCCGACCGAGAGTTAGGAATAGGAAATATTTTGAGAAGCCTAGCAAGGCTTATTGAGGAAGATGTTGTTGTTGGATTCCAGGGTTTGGTGCTCTGCTGTGTTTTTGTGTAGTAGGGTTGCATCCAAAAGAAAAGATCAATGGCCTATGGTGTATCTCAAATCCTCTACTTGTTCAAAAAGAACAAAGGGTCGCCAAGTAGTATAACATTTCAAGAGATAAAGGGAGATGGGTTTCGAGCTTTGCTTTTCCTCTACAAATGGAGAAGGCCAAATGGAGGATGCACTATTTTCTTTGTTCTTCGCCAATTGGACACAATCTTTGTTAGGAACCTATGTCAACCCTTCTCTTTACTATGTTAGTATATTGTTGTTGGACGCATATGCTTTGTAAGTCGTCCCGTAGTATTTGTTGATCCGTAGTTTATATTAGCCCATAGTATTGACCCATAGTATTGGACGCATGTGCTTTGTAAGTCGTCCCGTAGTATTATATGTCCCATGGTTTTGACTCATAGTATTGGGCATAGACTTAGTATATAAGTGTGTGTTGAGGTCATTGAAGGCACCGTGAAGTTAATTGTATTGAGCTTGCTCAAAGGAGGTTGCCCCCTCGAAGTGGCCCGTGATCAATATAAAAGCGATTCTGTTCTATTATTTCTGATATCTCATGTATTTGCATTAATTAATTATTGCAGGTACATCACATCTGGTATCAGAGCACTTTCCTTGGCACAAGTGGGAAATTTTTTTTCTTTTTTTGGGTGGCGACTTTCAGATCAATTTCTGAAACTTTCTGCACAAAATCAGAAGAAACCAATTGCATATCTGAATTCCTCTTTCAAAAATACGCAGTTTAAAAAAAAAAAATCATCTCAATTGGAGTTCTAAAAGTGGAGATATCGCGGATTTAAAATCAGCAATTTTTCAGAATTTCGGTGACGGCCGCGAAAATTGCGGCAAGAAAATCTTTTGACCGAGTGCCCAGATTTCTATTCTGCTTTCATGGGAAGAAGCAGAGTGGTTGTTCCAGTTCCAGAAACATGCTATAATAGCGATTCTGAGCAATATAGATCCAGTTTTTGAACATTGGGTGGAATTTCTACCCAAATTTTTTCTGTTGCAGGTTCGGATCTGGGAATAATCCCTATCCGCTTAACTGTGGGAAGTACTTGGGCATAAGCCCTAAAACTCATTGTGAGGAGTACCACAGGAACCCCAAAGTAGCTGGCCCATTGAGAGGACCTGCCAGCGAAAAGGGCAACGACCCCTACCTGATTGACTAGTTCCCACCCGTGAGGTAAACCAAGAGCTGTCGTTTGTGGCAAAGCGGTTATCAGTTTTACCTGAGCCGTGGAGTGAGGGGTACTGCCCCAATACGCAAGCCGTCAGACAGCATTGGTGGCCGAGTGAAACTCCTAAACTGTTAGGAAGCCGCACATACCTGGGGTCCATATCTACTTTCAGCTGAACTATTGTCGATCACTGCTGCGCCGTTTCAGATCCTTTTTGCAAGCCGTTCCAGATCCAGCCATTCAGCATGTTCCAGATTCCTTCCGAGCCGTAGCCGCTCCAGTCTGTAAAAAAAAAAAAAAAAAAAAAAAAAAAAAAAAAAAAAAAAATCCGAGCCATAGCCGCTCCAGTCTAAAAAAAAAAAACAAAAAAAAAAACCGCTCCAGTCTGCATATTTCATTCCTGAGGACCCTATCCTCAATTCCCTTTCCTACAGCCCGAAATCTCACATTTGTCTATTTTTAGGGTTTGCCATAACTTCCTCAGATTTCACCCAATCACCTTCAAATTTTACCACAGAGTTCCTTTCTGAATTCTGCTTCTTTGTTCCCCTCTGCCAAATTTTCCCATTCCTTCACCCCGCTTCGGAAATCCTCATTTTTGCTTCCCTGTCTATCCAACAGTGTCCAAAACCTAGTCAAACCCCAATTACCCTTCTGATTTTTTCCCAAATCCAAAAAAAAATAAAAAAATAATAATAATAATAATAAAAAATCCTGGTTATGGTTGTCACCCGTGCAGGAGCAACAACCATGGAGGAAGCACTTGCAGCCATCCAAGCCAAACTCCAGGATCTGGATGAAAACTTTCTCAGCCTCCATCTTCAGCATTCAACCATGAACAATACCAGACAGCCAGAATCTTTTGCAGCCACTGGGTTCTCTTCTTCTAGCAATTTTCGTGGGCCGAAGCTTGATTTTCCTCGCTTCAATGGTACTGATCCGACTGGATGGATATACCAGGCAGAACAATATTTCAGTCTACATAATACTTTTGATGTTCAGAAAGTTCCACTTGCATCCTTTCATTTGGAACAGGAAGCCCTTCAATGGTACCGTTGGTACATCAAAGCTCATCCCGAGCCAAACTGGACAGATTTTTGCCACCTCATTTTGCCGCGATTTGGTCCTAGTGCTTTTGACGACTTCACAGGAGCACTCACTAAACTTCACCAAACTGGCACAGTGAAAGAGTATCAGACGGAATTTGAGAAACTAGCCAATCACACAGAAGGATTGTCTGATGAATTCTATAGGAGTTGTTTTATCAGTGGTCTCAAGGATGAAATCCGCTCAGAGGTCAAAATGTTTTGTCCCAACACAATGATGGAAGTCCTAGGGTTGGCTAAGCTGGTCGAGGACAAGATCGCAGCTCAACAACGCTCCAAACCCACCTTTGTTCCCTTCAGAAATATGGGTTCCCAACGACCTTCCATCACACCTGCTCCGCAACCAACTCCCATCAAGCATTTGTCTGAAATAGAAATGCAGGCACGCCGAGAAAAAGGGATTTGCTATAATTGTGATGAGAAATTCACTCGGGGACATAGATGTGTTCAACAAAAGCTCTATCTCTTGGATGTGGATTCTCTGCCTGCCTTAGAACTTGGTGAAGAAGCTACAGATACAGTAGATGATCAGGTCGACATTCAACACCTTCCTGTTGACACTCCATCTCAGGACGACCCACCCGAGATCTCTCTCCATGCTGTAACCGGAGTCACCACCCCACAAACAATGCGAGTCAGGGGATACTTCAAGAATCTCCCTCTTACCATCCTCATTGATTCTAGTAGCACTCATAACTTCATTAACCCTCAGATTGCCAAACAGGCTTATTGTTTTGTCCATCCTTGCTCCAACTTTGAAGTCATGGTTGCCAATGGGGGTACCTTACCTTGCAAGGGGAAGTGTCACAATGTGCATATCTCTATGGAAGATTATAACTTACGCTCTGACATGTTTTCCTTGTCCTTAGGCGGATGTGATGTGGTTTTGGGCGTTCAATGGTTACGCACACTTGGCCCCATCTTATGGGATTTTGCAGAACTTTGGATGCAGTTCAAAGTCAATGGGGCACAACACAAATTTATGGGCTTACAACCAGGGTCTCTCTGCATCATCAGTTCACATCGCCTGGAAAAAATCCTTAAGAAGAATTCACATGGTGTCATCGCTCAGCTCAATTCCATTCAGATGCACCCATCAACAGTCTCCACTACTTCCTTGGATAGATATGCAGGTATCTTTGCTGAACCAATGCGCTTGTTGCCTTCAAGATACCTTTCCGGTAAGAATGTAGCCACATCTACCTCTCAGCAGGAAATGATGGCTATTTTGCATGCAGTACAGAAGTGGCAGCCATACCTATTAGGGAATTATTTCTGCATCAAGACGGATCTCCCAAGTCTGGAATTTTTTTTGGAACAATGGGTCTCCTCCCCAACACACCTGCAGTGGGTTATCCAACTCATGGGTTGTCCCTATGTGATCACTTACAAGAAGTGTACGGACAATATGGTGGAAGATGCTCCTTCTCGCACAATTGACGACCCAGTTTCTCTTACAGCTCTTTCTCTGCTTGTTCCAAATTGGTTGCAATATGTTCAACAGGGCTATCTCTTCTATGAAATCCATGCTTCTTCATCAACAGGGCACTCTGGGTTCTGCAAAATGTATGATCGGGAACAATGTAACTTCTTTTGGTCGGGACTAAAAATGACAATTCAATAGATGGTGGCTGACGATGATACTTTCCAAGTCAACAAGGGGGAAACGACACTCCTTTCGGGATTTCTCAAACCCGTGGCCATCCCTACACAGCTTTGGCCAACTATTTCTATGGATTTCCTAGCAGCGCTCTGGTGGTACAATACCACATCTCAAAGGACACCATATGAAGCAGGCTATGGAAAAACACCGCCTGTTCTTCTTCCATACACCCTTAGCAGCTCTCCAGTTCAGGAAATTGACTCGGTTCTTCGACACCGCGATCAGATTCTTCTCATTCTGCAGGACAATCTTCACATGGCCAGAATTCGCCTGAAACAACAAGCCAAGCAGCACCGTTCTGAGCGCATTTTCCACGCAGCTGACAGGGTTCTTCTTCATCTACAGCCTTCCAAGCAATCCTCCTTGACACTCCAAAGGCATCAGTGGCCCGAAATGCAAACTGAGGATGCTACCGAGGAACCACTCCTTCATATTCTGCAGCAATTTCTCCAACCAAAGCTTTGAGGACAAAGCTTTTTCTAAGGGAGAGGGGATGTTAGGAACCTATGTCAACCCTTCTCTTTACTATGTTAGTATATTGTTGTTGGACGCATATGCTTTGTAAGTCGTCCCATAGTATTTGTTGATCCGTAGTTTATATTAGCCCATAGTATTGACCCATAGTATTGGACGCATGTGCTTTGTAAGTCGTCCCGTAGTATTATATGTCCCATGGTTTTGACTCATAGTATTGGGCATAGACTTAGTATATAAGTGTGTGTTGAGGTCATTGAAGGCACCGTGAAGTTAATTGTATTGAGCTTGCTCAAAGGAGGTTGCCCCCTCGAAGTGGCCCGTGATCAATATAAAAGCGATTATGTTCTATTATTTCTGATATCTCGTGTATTTGCATTAATTAATTATTGCAGGTACATCACAATCTTCTCCACTGGTGCTTATTATTTACAAAAGCATGGGACAACAAAATATTGTGCCTTAGCTTATATGTTGGCTTTACACATCTGGGTGATATTTGTGTTTTTTTTATATTGATATCCCATGGAACACAGGTCTCATAGATGAGATAGCCACAATCTTTGCCATTTCCTAAACTATACCAGATATTTTCAGAGGGTTTTGGTGCAAGACTTTAAACAGGTAAATGTTGTAGCAACGGATGATGTGGGAGAATGAAGAGTAGCTCGTGACAGGTTTTTTTGCAAAGTCGAAGCTTCTATTTGAAAGCTAACTAAGGATTTGGGGAATAATTTTAAAGTTAAGTGATGTAATACCTAGCAGTCGAAAGTGGGCAGAAATGGAGAAATCGAAAGCTAAGTGGAGCAGCCACCTGGAGAAACTATCTGAAATATCTTCTATCTTTTATTTTTAAACAAATTTGTCATTTACTAAAAATTACTGCCAGATGTAAAAGGAAGATAGGGTTTTATTCATATTTCTATTTTGAAAGGATAGGTGGCAGAATTGTATTGATGATCTGTGACTCAAATTTGTAATTATTTTCTGTTAGGATTAGCTCGAGTATGAGTCTCAAGATAGCTATATATTCATTGTAATAGAAGACCTAAAGGTGAGTGAATCATTTTGGCTGAATCCTAGGAGAGCTCAGCTCTGTTTCTGAGATTTTATTGTTAATACATCAACAGTGTTTGAGGCTGGGTTATTAGCAGAGAATTCCCGTGTCATCTTTCTTGTAGTCTATATTTCCTTTTCCTTATTAATTTGTTTCTCTCTCTTTGTATTTCATTCTATTAAATTTCTCTCATGCTTGGATAAGGGTAGCATCAGAATGGGATTCATAGTAATAATGCCCTGTTCCTTTCATTCCAGGCATTTCACCACTAATTTCTGCTAAAGTTGGTATAGGATTCATCCTGGTTAGATGACCTATGCTGATGGACTATTCATTCTTCTTCTGTTTCACCCCTTAAATCTCTTTGACTGTGCGTGGGTGGATACATTGCCTTTGTTTAGATATCTTATGCAGCTGCACGGGTATGCGTTTTACGATTCATCTTTTAACTCCATTGCCCTGTAGTTCTCCTCCTGATTCTTTTACCAAGGTTTTAAAGAATTTGCTTCAGTAGATATCTGATCTTCTACACCTATTGTTCATTGAATATCTTAAATGTTGAATGTTGGTCTGTTTCTTCATTACTGACAATGTTGATGATTTCCAGCTTTCTGTGAGTTAAAGAGAGAGCCCTCTCTGTTTATGTTAGGTCAAAAACATAAACTAAATATTGGTTAGTAGTTACCCAGTGTTACCCTCTCCATAGCGTAGGGGGTCAATTTTGGTGTTAACAAATTGGTGTCGCTGCCGAGGAAGAGATTGTTTCACAATCCCTGGGAGAACGACAAAGTTCAGATCTAAATGCTGATGGTGAGCAGCAGTCAGACACCAAGAAGGTTGTATCATTCACCTGGCGACTCCACTCAGAAGATTTCTAGTGTGAAGGTGACTCCACTGGGAGGATCAGTGACTCCATATCATAATTTGAGATGTTGAAGGTCTCATGGCAACTCCACATTCAAGAAACCTAGCAACCCATTGTTTCACAGGCTAGTTTCCTCAATCTTCAAATCAGAATTTGCAGCTTCAATGTTTGAAGATGACTTTGTTATCAAGAAGGTATGGTCCTTTAAGCAGGTCTGATATTCCTGGTTTTCCAAATCAGATCCCTAAAGTAGATCGAAAAAATTATTTACCTAAATTCAGAAATGAAAAGGAAGACAATTTTGCTTTGCATTTAATCAAGTTTCATATGCATGTACGTAAAATAAAAGTTCAGTGACATGAATATTGTCTTATGAAAATGTTTATGGCCTCCGTGGAGGCGAAAGCTAGGTCTTGGTATGAACAGTTGTCGGCTGCTAGTATATATTCCTTGAGAAATTTTCATACAGTATTCTTTGAATATTTTGAGAAATCTTGTCCATTATTGTTGCTAGTAAAAGACTGTTGTGTATGCTTTGACGATTTTATTCAGAACCTAGAACATGATTATGAAGATGATGAATTCTTGGATGATGAGATCATAGAAGCCTTGCATGAAACCCCTTTTCAACATTATGAAATTCAAGAAAATTCTCAAAACATAATAGCACCCTCAACTGAAAATAAAGAAAGCAGTAATCCTGTTGATGATCTTTATATTTTTTCTCCCGAGGTGGATGAGAAGCGTTTTCAGTTTTTTCAATCATCTTGTGGTTCTGAATAAAATGAGATCAGTTCCGTTGCATGTCATATTATTTCTGAAGCTGTTGGTCTAGGTAGACCTGTCTTATTTGATTCACTTGAGGGGAAACACATTGAGGTTTGTCTTAAAACACAAGAAGTAGATCAAGTCTTGGTTGATGCATTAGACAAGAAAAATGAGCAGATATTTCACAGTGTTTGGAAAATTTCTCCTCTATTTGAAGATGAGATAGATCAACTCCTGAAAGGTCATGTTACGGCCTCACTTGAATCAGATCTACGGGGTTCACACAGTCCGAGATATGTAAGTGAAATTTCCTCTATTTTTGAAAATGTAAATCTGAATTTAAAAGAAGACAGTCATAATGATCTTTTGAAGGAATCCATTTGTGATTAGGATTCTCCATAAGAAAATCAGCTATTAAACACCATTTTCTTTCATTAAGAAGATAAGAGAGTCATATCTAATGATCTGGAAGAGTGTTTGCTGTTTGAAGATGCTTTAGATTATGGTATAGAGGAATATGAAGCTGTGATAGATAGTGTGCCAAATAAAGAACCAAAGCTACTCATGCTCGAGGAAGATATACTCAACACTCAAGCAACAGAACGACATAATTCCCTATGCATTCTCAGGGATCTAGAGCCAAATATTCTTGCGTGTGAAATTGAAAGAGGTACTTGTAGTTTTGTTAAATCTTAGGACATGATAATGTTTCAGATTATTAAATATCCTTATGCTAATTTACTTTAGTCTAAAAGGGAGATGAATTTTCTTTGTATTGTGGGACATGAGCTCATTATCGGTGGATGTTTGGAGTGGTTTGTCTTTTATCTTCTCTGCTTACTTAAGGAGAGTGTAAGCAAGGTCCGAGCAACTGGCCGGTTATTAGATTGGCTTCACTGGCACTTTTGTGTCATTTGATTCAGCAGTTTCATTTCAGAGAAGTAGAGTAGGTAGCAGGAATAAGTTTGCTCAGCAAGCAGTTTTTAGTATGTACAGTGTTATTTTTCAGTTTGCACCATGATTCAGAAAATTTCAGTATGTTTTTAGTTTCGGCAGTTAACAGTTTTTAGTCCCAGTTCTCAGATGAAGAGCAGGTTACAGGTTGCGGTCGTCAGGGTTGGGAGCCACCCAATGGATCAGGCACTTGGTCTACAAGTTCTTTGCTAGCTCGCGGGGAGGATAGCATCCTCGGCTGGAGCCAGTTGTTAGGACCCCAAAAAATTTTGTGATTAATTGTCTTTTGATGAAATTAATCGTCTTCCGGCAACATTGGTGGTGCAAAATAAGAACATTTTTCATGGCGGAATGTTTCAAAGCTTGGCTGAGAAAAACAATGTGTCCTCAGTTGCAGACACCAAGGCCGCAAAAGACAAAATGGTTAAAAGGGGGTCCGTGAACTAAATTTTTACAAGGGACATTAATTGTTCTTTTAACGTACGGTTAAGGGCTACTATAGAGAAAGGCTTTAATATTTATATTAAGCCTAAGTTTCAACTTCATGAAAATATTTTATAAAAGCCCAAGTCAAAATGGAGAAAGGTTTTTATATTTTATGCCAAAGATAAACTTTATGGCAAGGTTTTTTCTTTTATTATTTTCATAGTTTAAGCCTAAAGTATGGATTTGGTCTTAATGATATAGCATAACTAAAAGATTTATGAAGGAGGTTTCGATTTTTCATAATGTGGCTTGAGCTTTAAAGGTGGAGCAAAAGTTGTTAACGCCCAGCACCGGGGGCTCACCATGGGACCAAGCGCCAAGCCAGCGACGGCCCATGTATCCCCCATCACCCAAGTGCCCAAGGCCCAAGCCTTCTCGTTTGTTACTTGAAATACATTGCAAGCTAAGGGATATATAAAGCATCAAGGGAGCTTTCTAGCTTTGCATGTGGGATAAGTCGTATAATTAAAAATGTGGCTTTATGTAAATCGAAAATCCCAATGATGAAGAGGACAGGTGGAAGGCCTACATTCCATCGCATGGATCACATTGCATTAAAAGAGGAGAGATCAAGGCTTGTGATGGGGAAACCACCCTTTCGCATGTCACCATTTCGGCATGTCGCATGCACAAAGAATGGTTTTATAAATAGCTGGAAGGGCCTAGCAATACCACCATCTCGAAAAGAAGTTTTTTGGGAAGTATATAAGAGGGCATCTTTTTTCGGATGGCTTATTTTTCTTTTCATTTGGTCGAAGTGCCAAAATTCCAAAACCCTAAAACGCCATTCATCCAAGCTGCTTGAGTAAGGCTAGGATGTTTGCTGCAGTGTTGAAAGTTTGAATAGGTAAAGGGAACTCGGCCGTCTGTCTCTAATATTGTTTCTTCACTACTCTTATGCCCATGATTGTTTCTTGCCCTCCATCTACATTTTTACATTTCACGTCCAAGGATTGAAGCTGTCGCCTTTTCTCTGAAAGCAGATGATAGAAGAAAGCAAATGTAAAGTGCTCTGGGTTGTGTCGTTCAAGGGTTCATGGTCTAGATGCTAGCATCGGCGTATCGTGTGCAGGTCTGCATGTGCAGAGTGACAGAACTCTTCCTTCCTCCGTTTTCTCCATGATATGTTAGCTGCGCAGTGTGTATTTAAAGATTACAGGTTTTCTTTTTGGTGGCATGGTTGATTGCTCAGTCGCTAAAGGAAGGAGACTAAGGTTTTCAGTATAGAAAAACTTTGAAAAACCCTCAAAAGTGGGCTCGTTATGCTCCCATTGCAAATGCCTGCATATATTGTAAGCACGGATTTTTGGCACCAACTACATTCACTGGAGGTTGAGACATAAGTATCTTAAAAGAAGAAGTGAAAGCCAGCTTTTGCACTCGGCTACACCTGCTATGGAAAGACCAACATTCGTTCCATTTTTCAACTGAAAATAAGCTGCAAGAGCATTTTATTCAAAAGGTACCAAATGAAAATGAGGCTGGACCCAAGGTGTCATTTCCCCTAATTTATAGTGGCTGCAGAATTAGGGTTAAGTAATGTTTCTACAACTTAATCCACTAAGTCTCCTATCATTAATCAGTTCTCCCAACCATGCAAAACAGAGGGGCCTTCACTACAGCTGCACTAAGAATCAAAAAACCTGGCATTGTCTACTGGCATGATGCTGCTGAACTTGGCATGGTTAAAGTTTCGTCGAAGCAGATGAACCCGAAAAGAATCAAAGTTCTAGATCCAATTCTAGCCACAAAAAACTATGGGTGCAACAATTGAGACTTCTATGGAAGGTAAATAAGGTGGCTAATGTTTGTCAAGACTAGTTCAACCTAGAGTTAGTGATAGGAAATATTTTGAGAAGCCTGGCAAGGCTTATTGAGGAAGATGTTGCTGTTGGATTCCAGGGTTTGGTGCTCTGCTGCATTTTTGTGTAGTAGGGTTGCATCCAAAAGAAAAAATCAATGGCCTATGGTGTATCTTGAATCGTCTACTTGTTCAAAAAGAACAAAGGGGTGCCAAGTAGTACAACATTTCAAGAGACAAAAGAGAGATGGGTTTCGAGCTTTGCTTTTCCTCTACAAATGGAGAAACCCAAATGGAGGATGCACTATTTTCTTTGTTCTTCGCCAATTGGACACAATCTTCTCCGCTGGTGCTTATTATTTACAAAGGCATGGGACAGCAAAATATTGTGCCTTAGCTTATCTGTTGGCTTTACACATCTGGGTGATATTTGTGTTGTTTTTACATTCTCATGAAGCAGAGGGCACAAAATATGGCGCTCTATTCTCTTTAGATAGTATTGATATCCCATGGAACACAGGTCTCATAGATGAGATAGCCACAATCTTTGCCATTTCCTAAACTATACCAGATATTTTCAGAGGGTTTTGGTGCAAGAATTTAAACAGGTAAATGTTGCAGCAAAGGATGATGTGGGAGAATGAAGAGCAGCTCATGACAGGTTTTTTTGCAAAGTCGAAGCTTCTATTTGAAAGATCAGTAAGGATTTGGGGAATATTTTTAAAGTTAAGTGATGTAATACCTAGCAGTCGAAAGTGGGCAGAAATGGAGAAATCGAAAGCTAAGTGGAGCAGCCACCTGGAGAACCTATCTGAAATATCTTCTATCTTTTATTTTTAAACAAATTTGTCATTTACTGAAAATTACTACAAGATGTAAAAGGAAGTTAGGGTTTTATTTCATATTTATGTTTTGAAAGGATAGGTGGCAGAATTGTATTGATGATCTGTCACTCAAATTTGTAACTATTTTCTGTTAGGATTAGGTCGACTATGAGTCTCAGGACAGCTATATATTCATTGTAATAGAAGACCTAAAGTTGAGTGAATCATTTTGGCTGAAGCCTAGGAGAGCTCAGCTCTATTTCTGAGATTTTATTGTTAATAGATCAACAATGTTTGAGGCTGGGTTATTTGCAAAGAATTCCCGTGTCATCTTTCTTGCAGTCTGTCTTTCCTTTTCCTTATTAATTTGTTTATCTCTCTTCGTATTTCATTCTATTAAATTTCTCTCATCCTTGGATAAGGGTAGCATTGGAATGGGGTTCATAGTAATAATGTTGAATATTGTAACTTCAAAGAATATTATATTTGTACTTTATTATTTCGGAGATGTTTCATCCCTCCGAGGTAACCCTATTATGTATCCGGAGATGTTTATTCCTCCGAGAGTTTGTATTAACTAGGGTTATTAGACCCACCATGTGGGGGTTGGCCCTGTGGCTATATTTTTGGGGTTATTAGACTTCTCCAGGAGAGGTCAGCCCCATTAGGTCTTTTAGTCAGTTAGGAGTCAGTCTAAATAAGAGAGGTGAACTCCTCATTAGATCATTCACTCACTTGTGGAAGAGTGCGCACTTGTCTGGGAGATTTGCTAAGGAGACAAAGAAGGAAGGAGCACATCTTGTATTTTGGTTGATCATCTTATTGAGGAAAGCTTTGTTGGGTTTTCTACCCCATGAGGGTTTCCCAGGGTATATTGTGTGTCTATCTTGTGATTTTGTTTCTTTCAGTGATCTTTCTTGTCTATTTGGTTTAAACTTAACATGGTATCAGAGCTAGACTGAATAGGACATCTTTCACAAGGTAAGAATACCTCTCTCTCTCTCTTTGGTGAAGTTAGGGTTTCAGCCCAAAGTTGGTATTATTGATTTTTGGTTGCATGGATGGATAGCTCTTTTCAATACCTTTCTTTTGAGCTATAGATCGAACTTTTTGGTTGGGTAGAACTCCGAGAAATCCAAACCCTAATTCTACCAAAAGTGCGATACGTCATAATTTGGTTTCAGAAAAAAGTTGCAATTTTTGAATTCTTATTACATGGCTGGATAGCCCTTCTCAAGAGCATTCTTTTGAGCTATAGATCGAACTTTTTGGTTGGGTAGAACTCCGGGAAAGTCAAACCCTAATTCTACCAAAAGTGTGATAAAATTATGTTCCAGATTCCGGAAAAGTGAAAAGTAACTTCCCAGGTAAGTCTACTCTGTCTCTTGGACTCCCCCAAGAGAAGATGGCTCCAAACACTAAGCCTGAAGACAAGCTAGAAGGTATAGAGAATTTTCGGGCATGGAAATACAGAATTGGTCTCATTCTTGAGGAGAATGATCTTGCTCATTATATCAAGGAGGAAGTTGCAGAACCAGAAGAAGATGAAGCCAAAGAAAAACACAGGAAGGATTTGATTAGGGCAAAGAGAATCATAGCTGATTCTATTAAAGACCACTTGATTCCCCAAGTGGCTTCCAAGAAGACTCCAAAGGAAATGTATGATGCCCTAGGAAGAATGTATGAAGGAAAGAACATCAATAGGAAGATGAATCTAAGGACTCAGTTGAAGAGTACCAAGAAGCACAAAGGAGAATCCATTCAAGACTACTTCTCAAGAGTCTCTCTAATCAAAGAGCAACTAGATGCCATTGGTGATACTCTTGATGAAGATGAACTTGTGATGACAGCTCTAAATGGTCTCACTAGACCTTGGGAGTCATTCATTCAAACTATGTGTGCCAGAAAAGAAAGTATGAAGTTTGATGTAGTTTGGGAAGATTGTGTACAAGAGGAGGCTAGGGTTGCAAATCGAGAAGCCTTGCTCAAAGAGGATGACCAAGCCTTGGCTACCCACACCAAAAGAAGAAGGAGTCAATCCTACTCCAAGAAGGGTAGTCACAAGGAGTCTCATCCTCCTCACAGATTTCATAAGAAAAGAGGATCTACTCAAAGAAGGGATTACTCTTCTTTCCAATGCTATTCTTGTCACAAAATAGGACACATTGCTAGACATTGCCCTCTACAGAAGAAAAAGGGTACTTACTACAAAAGACACCAAGCACATCTTGCAGAAGATGATAGTGAAGAAGAAGAAGTAGAGGAAGAAAGGTCTAACAATAAAAGGCCTAGAGATGAAGAGGAAGAAGAAGAAAGGACCTTCGTCAAAAGAAGGTCAAGAAGAAATACAGAAGAAGATGCAGAAGAATATGTTCTCTTCTCCGCACTCTCTGGATCTATAACCCCTGGAGAAGGTACATGGCTTATTGACAGTGGTGCTTCAAAGCACTTGACAGGACAGAAAAGGACTCTCTCAAATCTTGAAGAAAAGACTTCTCCCCAAAAGGTATCTCTAGGAGATGACTATCAATATCCCATTAAGGGAATTGGTGAAGCAAACTACAAACTCGATTCTGGAACTCCCATGAAGATGAAGGAAGTTTTGTATGTTCCAGGATTGAAGAAGAATTTGCTTTCAATCTCAGCTTTAGACAAGAAAGGCTATAGAGTTGCATTCATTGATGGACAAGTGTTAATGTGGTCCAAAGGCAAATCTATTAAGGATGCAATTGTTATTGGTGAAGAGGAAGGAGGTTTATACAAACTCAAGGGTCATCCGGAAGCTGCTCTTGTTCATGAAACCTCTAGCCCCAGTGAGCTATGGCATAGAAGACTAGCTCACATTAACTACAAAGCCTTACCCTATGTAAGCAAGGTGGTCATAGGACTACAAGATTTGAAGGTTGATCATGATGGCTCATGTAAAGGATGTAAGAAAGGGAAGAATGTCAAGAACCCCTTTCCAAAGAGTGAAACAAAGACTAAGGGTATCTTGGAGTTAATACACTCAGATGTATGTGGTCCAATGCCCACCACCTCTCTAAGTGGATTTGAATACTATCTTTCATTCATTGATGATCATTCAAGGAAAACTTGGATATACTTTCTAAAGGGTAAGAATGAAGTTTTTGGAAAGTTCAAAGAGTTCAAGGCTCTAATAGAAAATCTCTCAGAAAAGAAAATCAAGATTCTCAGAACAGACAATGGTGGAGAATATACTTCAAAAGAGTTTGAAGAATTCTGTAAAGAAGCTGGAATCAAGAGAGAACTAACCACTCCCTACAATCCCCAACAAAATGGGGTTGCAGAAAGGAAAAATAGAACCATCATGGAAGCTGTGAAGACTATGATACATGACCAAGATCTTCCCATGTATCTATGGGCTGAAGCAGCCAGAACAGCAGTATATGTTCAAAACAGATTATCTCATAGTGCTCTTGATTTCAAAACTCCAGAAGAAGTGTTTTCTGGAAAGAAGCCCGAGGTAAGCCATCTTAAAATATTTGGGTGTCCTGTGTACATCCACATTCCAAAGGAAAAGAGAACCAAGTTGGATCCTTCTGGTAAGAAAGGAATATTTTTTGGTTACTGTGAATCATCCAAATCTTTCAGGATCTACATACCAGGCTTTCATCATATAGAAATCAGTAGAGATGTAACTTTTGATGAAGAAGCAGCTCTCAAGAAATCAAGAAAATGCCAACTCGAAGAAATCTATGAAGAAGATTCTTCCTCTAGAAACTCAGAAGCTGTTCACATCCCTGAAGACATTCCCCCAGAGGATCATGACATGTTGGAACCACAAGAACCTCCTATCTCAGATTTATCAAAGAAAAGAAGGCTAGCATGGGCTAGAGATATTATCCAAGGGGCTGAAAAATATGGTGCTCCTGAAGGCTCCATTAGAGAAAGAAAGAAACCAAAGCTAGTGTCCAACTATATGGCCTTGTTGTGTGATCTTGTGGATCAAATACCTACTAGCTATGAAGAAGCAGCTCAAAAGAAAGAATGGGTAGAAGCAATGACAGAAGAATATCAGTCGATAATGAAAAATGATGTTTGGGATATAGTCCCCAAACCAAGAGATAAAAGTGTATTTTCTTCCAAATGGATTTTCAAGATAAAACATGCTGCGGATGGTAGCATTGAAAAATACAAGGCAAGGTTTGTAGCCAGAGGATTCTCTCAAAAGGAAGGAATTGAGTATGAAGAAACATTTGCACCTGTTGCTAGGTATACTTCAATTAGAAATATCATGGCACTTGCATCCATGATGAAATGGAAATTACATCAAATGGATGTTAAGACAGCTTTTCTGAATGGTGTAATTGAAGAAGAAGTATACATAGAACAACCTCAAGGTTTTGTGGTCAAATACGGAAGGACACATGTATGCAAACTGAAAAAGGCATTATATGGATTGAAGCAAGCTCCCAGGGCTTGGTACGGAAGGATTGACAGTTTCTTAACAAGCATGGGATTTACCAAAGGTAAAGCTGACCCCAATCTTTATCTTAAAGTGATGGATGATGAACCTGTTATATTGCTGTTATATGTAGACGATCTATTTCTAACCGGAAATGAGAATCAAATCATTGAAAGCAAGAAGAAGCTTTCTTCAGAATTCGAAATGAAAGATCTCGGATTAATGCACTACTTCTTAGGCCTAGAAGTGTGGCAAGAGCCAAAAGGAATCTTTCTAAATCAAGGTAAGTATACTGTGGAGATTCTCAAAAGATTTGATATGTTGGATTGTAAAGCCATGGCCACTCCTATGAACTCCAAATTGAAAGTATTAGTTAATGATTCATCAGAACTAGTGGACATAACCCTATATAGACAAATCATTGGATCATTGATGTATTTGACAAATACTAGGCCGGATATATGCTTTGCTGTAAATACCCTAAGTCAGTATCTAGTAGAACCTAGAAAGGTTCACCTTATAGCTGCAAAGCATATAATGAGGTACCTAAAAGGTACAGTGGACTTTGGCCTATACTATCTTGGAGGTAATGAACTCAAGTTACATGGTTACTCAGATTCTGATTGGGCAGGTAGTGTCTCAGAGAGAAAAAGTACTTCAGGTGAATGTTATGGCCTTGGATCTGCCATGATCTCCTGGTTCAACAAGAAACAATCTAGTGTGGCCCTCAGTACTGCTGAAGCAGAATACATAACTGCTTGCTCTGCCAGCTGTGAAGCAGTGTGGCTTCGGAAACTCTTATCTGGAATTTTTGACTTAGAAATGGATCCCATTGTGATTATGTGTGATAATCAAAGCTGCATTAAGATGACTGAAAATCCTGTGTTCCATGATAAGTCAAAACACATTGAGATCCGTTACTTCTATATACGAGACATGGTGCAGAAAGGAGCCATCAAGCTCGAGTAGATAAGCACTGAGGATCAGATTGCCGATATCCTGACTAAACCTTTGTCTCGAGTAAAGTTTGAACACTTCCGAGACATGCTTGGTATAGTCCAGAAGGACCCTCCTCGAAAGGGGGAGTAGTATAGTATTTGATAACAATTTTGTTTTGTTGCACTTAGCTACTTACAATTATTTAGATTTAGAACTCTTATATATCTTTTATATTAAATGTATTAGTGAGAATACATGCTAGATGTATACATGTTTTGGTGCGATGTATACATGTTTTGATGTAAGAATACATGCTAGTTGTGATGTATACATGTTTTGATGATTAGATGTATTTGTGAGAATACATGCTACATGTGATACATGCCTTTGGATATTTGTACCTGTATAGATGAGAATGCAGTTGAGGGGATTGGATCATCCTTGGACTTTCAGCCCTAAAGAGAGCCGTAGACGTGAGGTCTCCGAGAATGAAGTCCTTGGTGGACAGTTGAGGGGATTGGATCATCCCTTGACTTTCAGTCCTAAAGAGAGCCGTAGACGTGAGGTCTCTGAGAATGAAGTCCTTGGTGGAAAGTTGAGGGGATTGGATCATCCCTGAACTTTCAGTCCTAAAGAGAGCCATAGACGTGAGGTCTCCGAGAATGAAGTCCTTACTGGACAGTTGAGGGGATTGGATCATCCCTGGACTTTCAGTCCTAAAGAGAGCCGTAGACGTGAGGTCTCCGAGAATAAAGTGATGGGGATTGCATCATCCCGGAACCACTAGTTCAAAATATACATGATGGGGATTGCATCATCCCGGAACCACTAGTTCAAAATGTACGTGATGGGGATTGCATCATCCCGGAACCACTAGTTCAAAATGTACGTGATGGGGATTGCATCATCCCGGAACCACTAGTTCAAAATGTACATGATGGGGATTGTATCATCCCTGGACCTTGGTCCCTGAATTGATCCTTAGACGTATGGTCTTCGAGAATAAAGTGATGGGGATTGCATCATCCCGAAACCACTAGTTCAAAATGTATGTGATGGGGATTGCATCATCCCGGAACCACTAGTTCAAAATGTACGTGATGGGGATTGCATCATCCCGGAACCACTAGTTCAAAATGTACGTGATGGGGATTGTATCATCCCCGGACTTTGGTCCCTGAATTGATCCGTAGACGTGTGGTATCCGAGAAGTGGGGATTGTATCATCCCTGGACTTCGGTCCCTGAATTGATCCATAGATGAATGGTCTCCGAGAAAGTGATTTTATTGATAATGTGGTTACTTGTATCGGTAGGATACTTGTATTGATGATGTGGTTACTTGTATCGGTAGGATACTTGTATTGATGATGTGGTTACTTGTATCGGTAGGATACTTGTATTGATGATGTGGTTACTTGTATCGGTAGGATACTTGTATTGATGATGTGGTTACTTGTATCGGTAGGATACTTGTATTGATGATGTGGCTACTTGTATCGGTAGGATACTTGTATTGATGATGTGATTACTTGTATTGGTATGGATACTTGTATTGATGATGTGGCATGAATACTTGTACTGCTGATCGTGAGATGACGATGCTGCTGATCGTGTGATGACGATGTTGCTGATCGTGTGATGACGATGCTGCTGATCATGCTGTTGATCGTGTGATGACGATACTGCTGATCATGTGATGACGATGCTGCTGATCGTGTGATGACGATGCTGCTGATCATGAGATGACGATGCTGCTGATCGTGTGATGACGATGCTGCTGATCGTGAGATGATGATGTTGCTGATCGTGTGATGACGATGCTGCTGATCGTGTGATGACGATGCTGCTGATCATGTGATGACGATGTTGCTGATCGTGTGATGACGATGCTGTTGATCATGTGATGACAATGCTGCTGATCGTATGATGACGATGTTGCTGATCGTGTGATGACGATGCTGCTGATCATGTGAAGACGATGCTGAAGATCGTGATGATGATGTTGACATTGATGTACCAGTAACTGTTTGAGTTACTGATGAAGACAAATTGAAGAAAGCTTCCGATGATTTATAGATGTATCATGTATAGTGACTCCTTGCTCCTGCAGATGCTGTTATAATATCCTTCTCGTTAAGGGGGAGTGTTGAATATTGTAACTTCAAAGAATATTATATTTGTACGTTATTATTCCGGAGATGTTTCATCCCTCCGAGGTAACCCTATTATGTATCCGGAGATGTTTATTCCTCCGAGAGTTTGTATTAACTAGGGTTATTAGACCCACCATGTGGGGGTTGGCCCTGTGGCTATATTTTTGGGGTTATTAGACTTCTCCAGGAGAGGTCGGCCCCATTAGGTCTTTTAGTCAGTTAGGAGTCAGTATAAATAAGAGAGGTGAACTCCTCATTAGATCATTCACTCACTTGTGGAAGAGTGCGCACTTGTCTGGGAGATCTGCTAAGGAGACAAAGAAGGAAGGAGCACATCTTGTATTTTGGTTGATCATCTTATTGAGGAAAGCTTTGCTGGGTTTTCTACCCCATGCGGGTTTCCCAGGGTATATTGTGTGTCTATCTTGTGATTGTGTTTCTTTTAGTGATCTTGCTTGTCTATTTGGTTTAAACTTAACAAATAATGCCCTGTTCCTTTCATTCCAGGCATTTCACCACTAATTTCTGCTAAAGTTGGTATAGGATTCAGCCTGGTTAGATGCCCTATGTTGATGGACTGTTCATTCTTCTTCTGTTTCACCCCTTAAAGCTCTTTGACTGTGCGTGGGTGGCTACCTTGCCTCTGTTTAGATATCTTATGTAGCTGCACTGTTATGTGTTTTATGATTCATGTTTTTCCTCCATTGCCCTGTAGTTCTCCTCCTGATTCTCTTACCAAGGTTTTAAACAATTTGCTTCAGCAGAAATCTGATCTTCTACACCTGTTGTTCATTGAATATCTTAAATGTTGAATGCTGGTCTATTTCTTCATTACTGACAATCTTGATGATTTTCAACTTTATGTGAGTTAAAGAGAGAGCCCTCTCTATTTATGTTAGGTCAGAAACGTAAGCTAAAGACTGGTTAGTAGTTACCCAGGATTACCCTCTCCACAACCTAGGGGTTCAATTTTTGTGTTAACACATTGAGTAGTAATGATGCTTATCATAGCTGCTGAGCAATCATACAATGATCCTTATGTTTGTCACACTCTCACATATATGAAACATCACTATAATATTCCTCTTTAGAAAATTTTAGCAATAACTTATGGCCCTCGAACCTGTTTTAAAAGGAACATTGGCATGTTACTTAAGCATAGTGAACTAGTCAACCCTTGTTTTAGCCTTATCTTCATGCTAGAAGAGGATCGAAACCTATTTGAAAAGGATCATTGGCATGCTAGTTAAGCATAGTCAGCTAGTCAACCCTTGTTTTACCCTGATCTTCATGCTAGAAGGGGATTGGGTCGCTTCCAAGCTTGTATTAAAAAATTAGAATAGTGCAATAAAGAATTAAGGCATTTCCAATTGCCTTTCATGCTAAGATGACTAGTTACAATGATATTTATGTTTGTCACACTCTCACATATACGAAACTCACTGTAATATTCTTCTTTAGGAAATTTTGGGAATAGCTAATGGCCTATGATCCTGTTTGCAAAGGAACATTGGCATTTTATTTAAGCATAGTCAACTAGTCAACCAATCTTTATGTTTGTCACACTCTCACATATATGAAACTCACTGTAATATTCCTCTTTAGCAAATTTTGGGAATAACTAATGGCCTATGAACCTGTTTGCAAAGGAACATTGGCATTTTATTTAAGCATAGTCAACTAGTCAACCCTTGTTTTAGCCTTATCTTTATGCTATAAGGGGATTGGAACCTATTTGCAAAGGAACAATCGCATGTTTGTTAAGATTAGTCAACTAGTCAACCCTTGTTTTACCCTTATCTTCATGCTAGAAGGGGATTGGGTTGACTCCAATCTTTTATTAAACAAATTAGAAAAGTGCAATAAACCATTAAGGCATTTCCAATTTCCTTTAATGTTATGATTACAAGTGTATTTGCAATGTAAAATTTAAATAAAGCTTGACTTTTACAAGATGGAAAAAAGAATAGGGATTTCATATGAGAAGTGAAGTGCCATGCACATCCACTAGCTCATGAAGGCGAGTAGGTTTTTAAGGATATCACCCTAAGGTCTTAAAATGAGATAATAATAAATGCTCATATAAAATAGGAAATCCATCGCTGGACACCATGTGCCACATTGAAAGGAGAAACCACCTACCCAAAACTGCTCTAGACTCACCATTCTTTACCCACCACCAGAACTTCAAGAACACCCCGCCATAAACACACTTAGAACACCATCAAGGATGTACCTAGCATATATAGAACCTACTAATTATTGACATGCTAAAAAAGCATTCATTCCCAAAAAAGAAAAAAAAACGATAAAGATTGATCTTGATGGAAAAGAGCATCAATCTAACTTCTTGTAGGAAACCAAAAAAGAAAAAGTAGTGTCACTAGACTCATTTTTGACAAGAAGTAAGAATGTATGAGTCAATGTCATGTGGGCCCCTTGGTGTTGGGCTCTTGGAAGAAAGTTAACTACTAAAAGTAACAGTCTAAGACTCTACTAGCTTTGGAATGAACTCTGATCAATCCAGTGCTGATGATGCATTTGCTACGTTGGAAACCCTTGGCAAGGAGCAATCTTTACTTCAAAATAAAGTGAATCAGATATAGAGATAGAATTATGTTTATTGGAAAAAGTAGATGTTATTTTCTTCATTGGTTTTATGATACTACTCTCTGGGGTATTGATTAAAAGTATCACCCTAATAATCAACTACAGGAAATATCAAGAAGTATATAAGAGCAGAAAATTTCAACAACAGGTCACAAATTTCCTCCTAAGTGATTGCCAAGGGTCACAGTTGATGTTTTAGCCAACTTGTATTAATAGCATTGCCAAACATTACTCTGGAAGATATATTAGGGCAGATAGAAAGTATTGTATGATAATAGGCGAGTTCTGGAGTTAGATTTAATGCAAGTTGTGAGAAGGCATCCCTTTGATACTATGCAATAGTATCCCAAGATATGAAGCATGGTGTTTCCCTAATGTGTTGATCCTTGTATGAGGCATTGTTGATATGTACATACTGCAGATTGGTTCTTAGGAAGTTAGGGAAGAAGAGATGGCAGAAAAATAACATGGAGAACTCTATAGTCACACCTACTTATATTATATATAATTACTAGAAGAATGGGGTAGTGTTTCATGCTTACATCACCTCTGTACCATCTATTTTCTCCAAGAATCTTACTTCCATCAAAAGAGTTTGTTTGATTAGAAGCATGGATGCAAGATACCTAATAAGACACTTTAGACCTTTTAGTAATGGACCTAAGTTTTACTGATACTAACACTAAAGCAGTTTGTATTGGTGGCATTCATCAGCCTTACTACTGTTTTGTGTGTATTGGTGATGAGCAATATCCCCAAGATTGGTTGAATATGTGGTTGAGTCATTTTAGAATTTGGGATGTCCAATAATTCTAGGCCAGCTTGATTTGGTGTGGCATTGTAGGTTTTCAAATTCAACTGCCCTTCCTAAAGGGAGAAACAAACCTGTTAGGTATAGCTATGAGTGTTTTAGGAACTGAAACAATAGAATTTAAGCAACTAAAACAATAGGGTCTTCATGTACATTTCAAAACAATGATGCATAGTTGTATTTTCTGTTAAATGGAAGGTTGTAACAGGCTATTGTTTTTGGCATCTACCAACCTAATCTTTGAGTTTATACTTTATCACAAGCTTCACAATCTACCATCCTTTGCAAACCAAAGATTTTACAATGCTAATATGACCTCTTCATTCATCCTGGGTTTAAATCAACGTACTGTTCAAACTTTTAGACCTGAACTTTTGTTAGTGCCAACATCCCTTATTCCTCGGAGTATAGAACTAGTAGTATTTGTAGAGTTCTTCTTTTTGATGAAGCCTTTGAGGAATGAAATCCTTATTAGCTTTGTAAATATAAGGAAGGACATTGCCTCCCCAAACCCTATTCTAAACCATTATTGGGAGTTTCAAATTGGATATATAATGTTAAAATTTGTAATTTTAAAATATTTTTTGTTGTGCCATCTCCTGAAATTTGTTAATCTCTCCAGCTATGCCTGAAATGTGCGCTTATGTCCCCAAACTGGTGTGAAATGTAGCTTGAAATAGATATATAGAGCTTCTTTACAAGAATTTCTTTTATAGATATTTTATTTTGGAGAAAAAATTGAGGATAATAATTGTATAACATGCAAGCATTAAATACAGGGATCTTTAAGGAAAATGTGTCAAATTAATGGACTTTGGTTCTGGCCTAGGAAAAGATGTGAATTAGACACACAGTTCATGAGTTCCCAATTTTGAGTTGTGGTTCATAGCAGTTATTTTTGAGATTTGAATTAGATATTTTAATTTTACAATGACAATATTTTTCTTATCCTAGACAGCAACACTGCAATTGGAGTAGTGTTTGTAGCATGTCCTCGTGGATAAAATGCTATATACTCAAATCCGTAATTAGCAACATTGCCATTGAAGCTGATAATGAGTTCTTTTCTATTTTGTAACATGGATTTTCTTGTATGTTTCATGTGGAAAGACCTGAAAAATGCTAGAATACTTCAAACACTGGCAATGAAAATGAAGTGCAATCTTATCTTTTTGAATGTGATTTAATTAGTCAACAAGTCTTAGTTTTTTTTCAGTCCCTAGAGAATCCCCATTGTTGGTCCATTAGGGAAGTGACCATGTTTATTGCCTGATTTCTATGAAATTATCACGAAGATGATATTTCATAGAAATAATTGTCATCAAAACATGCTCGAAAATTTACTTGCTGCAATGACTCTGGAATCTTTAACACAACTCCTTTAACAAGATCATAGGAGATTATTAGAGAGCCTGAGAATGAATCATATGTCTTGTCTAGAGTCATTTCACTTCAATTCTGGGGGAATGAGGTGAAGCAATGATGCAGAGGCATAAGCTAAGAGATGAAGTCATCGGTGACTTCATAAGTCAAAGTGGAAAGCTTTAAAAGAGATTGAGTCTCTTTGTATTTATGTTTATTAGAATAGGAATTTGAATTAAATAAAAGGATTTCTGATCCTTCGTTGTAACAGATAGAGATAAGATTAGTTAGGAATCAGTTTAGATTTTTTAGCATAAATTTTAGGAAGAAGTGGTTGAGTAAGAGTTTGTTAAGTTTCTCGATCCTATCCTTTTGAATCCGGAACAGAACTTTATTTGTATTTAAAGACAATCAGGGTTTATTGAAAAAGGGGGGGCTTGAGTAGGTTGGAGAGATTAGAGGCTTCGGATAGCTTAATAGATCATATAAGCTTGAAGGGATCGAAGAGGACTCAGAACCTATTGGTTGCTTGGAGCAAACATAAATCAAAATTATGGCTAATGTTTTCTATATGATCAATTTGGGAATGTAATTCAAGCTTGATGAAGTTTTATTGAAGGAATAGAATGATTTTTAGTGCATCTATACATTGTATTTGAATCGAATTAGTGATTATTGTGGCAAGTTTTATGGTTTCTTTTGTTTGTGTAGAGCATTACATATACACCATCGCATTATTTAAATACACAAAATTTAGATTGAAATTCTTATTAGACTCAAACAATATAGTTTGAATTGAAGTTAATTCCTTGTTTAAATCCCAAATTGTTGCTCGTATGAATCAAATTTCATAAGGAATTAGCAGGAAATCATTTGAATTTCACTACGTGATTGCAGAGAAGTCAAATTCTTAGAGAAATTGTAGGTATTCTGGTTTCTGAAAGGCGCACAGATCGAATAGAAAGAATTGAGGGTTCCCGTGCATTGCTAGATCAATGATTTTGAGCCAACTTTGTGATGACAGAATAATTCGAGTGAACCTGATATTGATGAGGCACCAACTTGAAATTTGGTCATGCAAACCCAATCTTCGAAGTCCATTAATGGAGGTGCTGTAGAAGAAGGTTCGAGCTCTTTGAGAGAATGGTAAGTAGCAGATTGGGAATCAAGATTGTCAAATTCCAGTTGTGGTCATTTAATTCTGGCAGTTTTGTTCTTTCATGGGTAATACAAGAACTAGAATTTCTTGTGTCCATTGCGAAAGACTCAACAACCATCCTATCAAAGCGATAGATGGTGGCGATCGATTTGGCATTTGGGAATTATCCCACATTTGCAGCAGAGTTAGTGTATTAGGTGTTTATAACGATAACTCTCACATTGTTTATTCGATGCGGAGAGCAAGGGTATGGTGGGGGCTCTTGGTGTTTGGATTCCATGAAAAGTCACCAGCCTAGAGCCTGGGATGACCTATCAGGCACCCTACCTTTTGGAAAAACTACCCAAATCTAAAACTTTTTATCTGCTTTAGATATGCAACACTAAACTGCAACGCTTTATAGATGTAAGGCCAGTCGATCTATGGAAAAAATGTCTGAATCTATAACTTTTTATCTGCTTTAGATATGCAACACTAAACTGCAACGTTTTATAGATGTAAGGCCAGTCAGTCTATGAACAAAGTGTTCTTTTAATATTTTATCTGCTTTACATATGAAACACTAAACTGCAACGTTTTATAGATGTAAAGCCAGTCGGTCTATGAACAAAGTGGTCTTTTAATATAATATAAGGAACTGCAAATTTTTCCAAGGAAAAAAAAACTTTTAATACTCATTTATATGCAAGTGAAAAATAGAAAACAACACTTATATTTAACATAATAAAAATACCATAAACATAAATAATAAAAGTTGTATCCACTTTTACTTGTACTCACAATTTTTTTATATATAAAATAACATCATCATAAATAATCACATTTAGAAAGCATAAATCCTTTAATTTTTAAAACCAAATATGTTTAAAAAATGGCATCAAATACTTCTCTAATATCAATAAAGTGTGTATATGCTTTCCACTAATTTCTTTTTGCTTTCTTCTATAATAACTTTTGACTAAAACAAACTTAAAACCTTTACACCAGATCTTTGAAACATACTCATGCAACATGTCCAACCTAATTAAGTAAACATAATCAATCCCAATGTTCAACTAACTTAATACATAAAATGTACTAAATTAATAATCTTAGGTGAGGGTGTTATGCAATGATTCCCTGGGTTTTGTATACCATGAACGTATCCAAGCCCCTAGGGTGCCTTGGGAGGCTATAAGCCTCCAAGGCTTGTTATAGGCCCTTGATAGGCCTTGGGTTCTCGAATACCCAACCACTCGTGCCTATTACAGGCCTTGGAAGGTTTAGTCAAGCCCAAAGTATCATGCCAATATACTAGGTAGATATATAAAGGGGTATAAAAAATGTAAATGAAAAAATGGATACATACAATATATAGGGAAAATAGGGGTTTTTTAAAATTGGGAAGGCATATTGGGAGGGGGTTAAAAAAAATGATTTTGGGAGGTATTTTCCAATATTTACTGAAATTAGGGGCATTGTTTCATATGCCATGAATGGATGTGCTATGGTAGGTAGTCATTGAGTGAAGCCCCCGTGTGAGCAGGTGGCTTGTGATGGAGGAAGAATATGATATAGTTTATGCAAAGAGTGTAGTATCCTGAATTTTGGACTAACTATTTTATGATGCTATATTGGGCCACTGCCCCAGCACATATGATTTATTCTTTTGTAGACTGACATATTGGGCATGGACCCTGACTGAATTTCATTATTTGAGTATATACTGGGCAAGGAAGCCCCAATGTTGTGATTTATGCTTTTACCATATGATGTGGGTACAAAACCCTAATATACTGAGATGACCTTTTCTTACATACTGTGCAGTGATGTGAATGATATAATTGAGTTGTATGGTGTGTTGAGAGTGGACTCAGAAACACACAGATTACCTACGTACTGGGAAAAAGCCCCAATGTACCTACAGGAAATATGATGTACTAGGAGTAAGCCCTAATGTACATTGAGTGTTGGGCATAAGCCCTGGAGCACTCCAAGCTTGATAAACGAATACCGGATCCGAGGAAACTTAAATATTCTAGATGTGCCTCACGACTACATTCTAGCACTAGTGTTGAGCAAGGACTCTGGAATTGCACTAGAGTAACGCCCATGTGAGACTGTTGAGTTAAATGGCTCTAAAGAGAACTCAGGGTTACGGAGTTTCAAAGTGTTGAGTTGGAAAGACTCTGAATAGCACTTTTATCACACTTATTTAATTGACTAAATGATTCATTTTTTTATCCATCATCACCTACTACGAGAGCTACCATGTTAAATGAGGGAATCCAACATGCAAAGAGAGAGACTAGAGGTACCTAACCAAGTTGACCATGACTGTCCAAAAGAAGTGGACCGCGTCCCTAAAAGTTAGAGAGAAAAGAGTGTCATGTGATGACACATGACTAAATAAAAGATAATTACCAGCAGTCTTTTATGACTAGCCTGATTAAAGGCCTCCAAGTTATTACTATTATTATTATTTATTAGTAGGAGCTTTAAATAATAATAGGTGTTATTATTTAATTATGGGATATAATTAGTACTATCTCTGATTTATGCATTATTTAAAATTTTAAATGATGTATTAATAAGTTAAGTGAAATATATTTAATATAAGAATAATTATTAGTATGATTATTGTTATTATTAAGAGCATAAATAAAAAATCACTTATAGACAAACAGTTGGAAAAGTCCTAGTTCAAGAGGACAAAGTTATTTAATGAAATAATATCTTTTAAATTATTAAATATTGAATTTAAAGAAACTAATTACTTCAACATCCCTAATACAAAATTTCTCTATTTAAAGAGGGTAGATCCCAAGTTTTGGGGATCACCTATCATTCTTGGTTATTATCATTCTCTTATGGTAGTCCAAGAAAACTATTCTGCTTTAAGGAGCTGAAGCAACCTTACCTCAACATTCTTAGAACTGAACTATAAGTGGATCTAGGGCCTCTACCTCTCATTGGATGTTGGAACCAATCTCGGGGGGATCCAGATAGAACCAGGAATGGTTCAGGGGTCAAGGTTGGGAGGAACACGGTAGCCCCAAAGTCATCCAGCCCAAGGCAAACATTCTACAGGTCAGCAAAGATACAACAGGCTCTACTTTAACTACTGTTGAGTGTGCAGGTTTCTATAGGGAAGATTTAAAGTGCCAAGCGGTTAGGATTCTCCAGGAAGGGACCAGGTGATCAAGCAGCCAGGTATGGAGCAGTTAATATTTCTTTTTAAAAAATTAGATACTACAACATCATTTTTCATTACCAAATTGTCTTCATTATCAGAAATCGAGGTTCTTCCCAGAACTCAGTGGAGAGTCTAGCAAGGCTAGCCAAGCTAGCCTTTGCTAGACAACGTATATTATCTTTTGGGCTAGGGTATTTATAATTTATTGCTTATAGGTAGCTATCTGCTATCAAAATCGTATCTATAATTTATTGTTTATAGGTAGCTATCTGCTGTCAAATCATATTTTTTATTCACAGTACAGGGTCCCATTTAAGCATGCTAGTTCCTTTACTTTATTAGCATTTCTATTTTGAAACCATTATAAAATAGAAATAAAACAAATAGACATCGACACTTTCAGAAACACTACTCTTTGAAACTATCAAGCATCGAATTATAGTACCAGGCAGAAGAAACAAGTTATAGTATGGACCAGAACTTTCATTACCAATGAATTTTCAACCACTATCACGATAGCACACAGTCAACGCATTACCAAGATTTAAATGAATCAAGTAAGTTCTAGGTCTCACGTTTTACAAACTTAGTCTCTGAAATTTCATTCCTACAAACCAAACTTTTGATTAAAAGCCCAACAAGTATCATTTCAGAAATCAAACAATCAACAACATTTAAATCGCTAACACACCATTTCCATGGGTCGGGTGATCGAACCCCATTCGAGGCTCTACCATCTTGCAAGACGCCACATGAATAAATTATTCTTGAGTAATCCATTACCCTCTCAAGCGTCAATCAAAACAATATCTATGGTCACGATTCCTATTTAAAATACAGAAGGGATGTACCATGTTCATCAGACAAACTCTACACGTCATTATATAAATAAATTCACAAGCATTGGTATAGGAATCGAGCCCCAATCCCATCTCATCCTACAACAAACGATACACAATACTACAGAGAAATCAACAAAAGATTGATACAGGGATCAATCTCATTAAAGATCATTTTGTCTTTCTATCAACAAACAGAAAATGCAGAAGTAAGAACCCAGGGCTCTTTAGATAAAACAACCATAGGGTTACGTTTTCCCTCCACTCCATCTTTCTTTTCAAACAGGCAGAGGTTCTACCCTTGTACATTTTACAACATGAAGCCATCAAATCAAGAAGACCACACCATGGAGCAACAACCACTTAAAAACGCAGAATTATATACATTCCCTTCATAGGGTTAAATACAAGTTCATCTGCAAATAGAAAACCCAAATAGTGTATGACTGTACAAGAACCCCATATCCATACGAATTAAATCAACGCAAAGATTTGGATAGGGTATTAAACCCTCATAAACCATACACAGCAGGGCATCTCAAGACCCATACAAATACTTGTTGAACAACTAAAATTGTAATATAAACCCCAGTTCATCCTTGGGCATTATTGCCAATTAACGAAATTTCAACCGAGTTAAACATAAGGCCGGATAGCCAAACCCCATACTAATAACCTCTAGGGTCTGCAAAAACGACAATAGATACATTCTCACCATAGTCCAGCCAAAAAGGTGACTTCCAAGGATTCGAAACTTGTCACATTGAACTCAAATAATTCCACTAGTTCCCAGCAATCATACATCAACAGTAATCCCCACAGGGGTGAAAGGAGGAGGTAAGAGTTGGCAAATTCTGGACTTACCATTGTCCAATGTCACCATGCTTGTGTAATGATCACACAGAAGAGAAACGCCCGTCAACACCTACATTCCAATCACATCATACAAGTCAAGACGCTGAATGTTATACCACAAAACATCTAACGTGTAAGAGAAGGAGTGTAGAACTTAAGCCTGAGAGGAATTACATTCGAGAGTTTGCACTCGCCATCACTATTTTTCCCAATGGAGTGCTGACCATAAGTCATATCTCAGGTCAGTAGAGAAACCCTCATTGCATCCACAACATACAAGAAAAGCGAACCATGAAAATGCTCTTCCTTGGTGTAGAACCCTAGGGTAAAACCCCATCACAGCTGGCAACGTGGCCATGTGCATTCGCAGAGGTGCATTCAACGCCACTACCAACTACCATTAATTCAAGAGTGACCCAATACTCTATAGTATTAGGACCATTCGATTTCACAACATTATAGATCACATTTAAACATTACAATGACTCCAAATTCTTCATTGTGCCATTAAATAAATACAAATTCAAACAAGTAGTGATGTTACACAAGTATCGCAAACGCTGTTGAGACTACAATAAAAGTATCAACTTCAAAACTATATCACTTGCAACTTAAAATAGTGGCTATAAGGGTGGAATAAGCATTCTCGATAGATGCCTCATAAGTACACCTGCAACCTGAAACAAGTAGATGCATTAGCAATAATGCTAAGTAAGTCTGGAGTCTCCAATTCTTACCCCTACCTCTGGGTAGCCCTGTTAGGGTACCTTGCCATTTCTAAAGACGAAGTATCTCATCATGAGCATCAACCACCACCAATAAAGGATCCAAGTCACCTGAATTACCAATGAAACTTTAATACAAATGCATTCAAACCTTTACAGCCGTAAGAAGGAGATTCATTTTATAGCATTCACAAATTGGTACACATGTGACAGTTTATACATCTAAACCATTTTAGAAATACTTCCGCAAAACTATAGAACCATATAATCAGCAAACCATGATACTTGAAGTAAGACATTCCAAAGAGTGAGAATTAAATATCGATACAACAAGTACTTGACAGTTATGAAGCTAGTATTCATCATATTGCTTTATCAGTTTAAGCTAGTATCATAAATTTTTTAAATTTTTGTTATTTTTAAGGGACATTACAAAGAGTGTAATGTCCCTAAAAATAGTAAATAGAAAAAAATTTACGTTACCATAATGAACTATTTAGGAGATGATAATTGTAAATTAACTTCAACACTGTTAAGAGAATACTATACCGATACTTTTTTTTCGACAATTTGAAGAGTCTTAGTTTTATAAGAATCATGGTCTTACTGGTTGTGAGTCCTACAGCTTTGCAGAAGCGTTGTAATGAATAGAAGTGTAAATCTGTCACCAGTGTACAATGTTTAGAGAATAATAATGCAAATCTCCTTCTTATAGTTTTAAGAGTTTGTGTGCATGTTCATTAGATTCTAATTGATAATTCAAGTGGGATGGACCCCTATTGGTAGCGGTTCAGGCCAATGGTTAGATGCTTGGTCTTTTCAAGGGAAACGTACCCCGGCAGAGCTGCCGAGAGGTAGCGTGTAAGAAATGGAGACTGCTAACTTACTTAGCGAGTTTTGCTAATGCATTCAATTTGTATCTATTTGTAGGTGTAATTATAGCGACATTCACCTAGGAGTGCTTACTACATGATTCCAATAATTTACAAAACCCAAAGTATGTGATGGTTAAAGATCGACACCTTTAAAAGATTTGAAGGTCCTTTGTAATACTTGTTGAACTTATAATAATTGTTGACTTGGTAATGTATTGTTGGTACTAGGCAATGCTTATGGTCTTTGGAATACTTGTGTGTTTATAAAACTTCTTGATCAAGTGTGACTCTACTACTATAGAGATTTGGGTCCAAACCAAAATCTTTGGGGATTGGTGGTAGCATTGAATGCAACTTCTGCGATGTGTAACATCCCTCCTATTTTCCCTATTATTATTATTTTGGTAAATGTAATTGTAAACTATGTAATACCTCCATTGTATACCTGAAAGTATATTGTGCTCGGTTTCTAGTGATAAGCTCAAGGCCAAGGCCCCACCAGTAAACCTTGTGAACTATATAGCTAATTCCTAAATTTCTAAATGATAAACGTAGGAAACTAAAGATGGTTACAAAACCATGGGTGGCTGATTGTTGTCCTCCGAGTGCCATGATCACTAAGCATGAGGGTTCATTAAGGGTCACTTAGAATTTGAAAGTCAACCATCGAAGGATACCAAGACACCTTACCTAGTGAAAATAACCTAAGAGTAGGTTACCTCATAAGGTATCATTACATTATAGTATACAATGAAGTAATGTATATATATGTTTGTGTGTATAACGATATATACATAGTAATCTTATACCCGCCAATAGATCTACTTATAGATGAAAGGGGGAGAATTACTTATTGGACCTTACAACTAATAAGGGTGGTCGCTCACCACGATCTCATATTAAGTGAGATCACTGAGTTTTTAAGCATAAGGATACTTTTTCCTAAATAAAAGTATATAGGCTAAAATATCCTTCTATCCTCGTCAAGGACACTAGTGACTTACGGGAACTAAAGGAGAAGGAATAATTACTCCTTAGAGAGTTATTGCAAGAAGAATGGAATCTTATATATATATATATATATATATTTATGTAAGAATATATATAAGTATATATGTAGTAAACAAAGATAATAAATTTTATAAATAGTCATATATGGATACATTAGTATCCTCTAATTTTGGGAATTTATTTATAGATATGCAAGTGAGAGATATGCATGATTTTATGGTGACTATAATATGATTAATCCATAAGTTTATTTGTTTTAAGAGTTCTAGTTGGGATTAAAGGTCAAAGGTCAACCTTGTTATCATCTACCCGAAGCTATGCGCTAGTACTTAACTTTTCCTTTCATAGTTATTCATCAAACGTAACTTTAGTGCTAAGAAAAGGCATTTGTCGAAGTGAAGGTTACTAGTGTCTAATCTATTGGAGGAGCACCAAGCTTGTAAACAACCACCACTTGTCCTTTCGAAAGAATGCCTAGTGCTTTATTTTTCTGCCAACTAGCACTTAACCTAGAGAAGAACCATCTTTCTCGGGCGGAGTCCGACCCTCTCTCAGGAGTTAGGTTTCTCTTTAAAAAGGAGATACGGGGGTTAATCATCGAGGGAGGAACGAGATCTTCGATTTCGAATTTCTGCCAACACAATTCACATCTTAGCTCAAGTTATGGGATAGTGGGATGTCACATAAATTCTGCCATTGAGAAGGACCATGAACAGCCCCGCAATCTCTAGATCCCACGCTAAAGTACGGAACTTATGGGGTTAACTCTTGCACCACTGCAACTATGTTATAGGACTTCTACGAGCTGGGAGGAATGCAAACCTCGAAACAGGGGTGGTACAGATACATACTTGGCGATTGAAATTAGTAAGGAATACTTGTACAAATAGTGGCTAAGTATTCATGGTGTAATTTTTGGTATTTCAGGATTGGCTGAGTTATTTATATTGTAGCGATTCACCTAACTTAGGATCAAGAGAGTAATAGTTATACCTACTCATCTACACCCTAATGTTTCATGGTGAGTAAACCCCTTACCACTTTACTCATAAAGTTTTACACCCAGTGTAGATCGGTCCACGATCTCGGCATGGTTTATTTCTTATTATGAGCATGCGTTCTTAGCCTAGTTTTTAAACCTGTAAGAACATAGAAACACCCAGTGAGGGCATAGATCATATGGCTCTACTTTACATTTTTTTTATTGGTTAATATGGAATGCGGCCAACAAAGGTTTAAGCGCCAGAGGTATACGATCTCTGTAGGAACGGAGCATGCTTATATACTTGGTTTTTGGTTGAGTATGTATCTCTGCGATGGGGTAAGTGATTGCTTGTTCCCATGCATCTCGTTTTCAGCATAGCTAGTTTTATGAAGACTGTTTTTGTCTAGTTTCTAGTTCGATCTGCTCATAGCATTGACATGTGGGTAGTAAACTCTAAGTTTTGCTTGTATTCAAAGTTGTCACCCTAATTTGCTTCGAATCTACCCCTGGAATTGATAGAGTTGCGTTTGACGTTTAGCGCTGCTAGTAACCTAAGAGTACACCTCTCTTCCATATCGATTTTTACCAATCCTCTGTTTTGTTTAGGTGGTTTTCGTTGCAGTTTCTTGGTTTATATTGTAAAGT
Source organism: Larix kaempferi (assembly GCA_027924585.1). Classification (NCBI taxonomy): domain Eukaryota; kingdom Viridiplantae; phylum Streptophyta; class Pinopsida; order Pinales; family Pinaceae; genus Larix; species Larix kaempferi. The sequence goes on along the minus strand of BSBM01000030.1, from coordinate 25,656,786 downwards.
TTTGATCCACAGCATTTGAATAGATGATGTGTGTGGGTATTCACGAAACCGTCAAAAGGAAACCGGGCATTCTACCTGAGGAAGAATCAAACCACAACCATTTTGCTTCCATTATCACTTGAAAATGTTGTTATGTGTCTATCTTGTGTGTCCATATCAAAGGAGCACCTGGTAAGCTTTTTGGGAGAACTGATAGGGATCATTCACTCCGTTGTTGTGTGAACTGGACATGCCCATTGTTTTGGGATCTTTCCCACTGTAGAAGTATACCTCAGGTTATTACGGTCTACGCATCCTGTTGTTAACGGAGTAGTGTATCCTGCAGCATATCACTCTTTAAGCACGCATCTGTAAGATAATGCGATATCCCTTTTGTACATATGTTATACCTGTGATTAGGTGATCGGGTGTTTTCGACATCTATGGTTATGCTAATGTTCATTTCCAGTGATTGTGGTTGCAGTGTAGTTATATGTACATGCCTACAATTAGGTGGTTCAACGTTATATCTTTAACATCTATTGCTAACACTATTTGTCCGTGATGATGGGTCCCATATTTGATCCCTGCCATTTTTACATATTATGTTTTCCGTCTTAAGCTATAGGTTGCCATTTTTTACATATTATGTTTTTTGTCTTAAGCTATAGGTTGATGTATGTCGAATGGTATTGTTACATGCTGAATTGTTAGTGGTAGTTGTTGTATAGCAATTTGGTTACGAATCTCCTTATGTATTCCATATGATAGATTTAATGTACACTTAACAATGTGTTGTATGTAGGACCTTCTTTTGTTCATTGGTAGAGAGAATGGGAAGGGAAGGCCTCTATGGGGCCCGATCCCTGTACCTCATATAATATTTTTTAATGAGCTATTGGCGATTATTATGGGAAGAATCTCTATAAATATTTTAAGCTATATTGTGGAGTGTTGAGAAGACGCTCTATGAAAACAGTTCTGAGAAGTGGGAAGCAATAACCATTTTGCAAAATGTAACGAGTCTTTTGATAATAAAGAAGTGATGAAGCTACCTTTATGGACATAGCCCAGTCGGGGTGAACCACCGATATCATTGTCTTGATCTTATGTGTGTTTAAAAATTGGCGTTATTGTTTTGTCAATAGGTATGTGTGTCAATTACTTGTATGACCTCTTCTAATGTGTGTATTGTTGTATCTAGATGTATCCGATAAATTGTAAATGATATGGATTATGTTCATGAATTTTCAGTATGATAAATCTTGTTCAAGTTAAATGTAATGCATTGAAAGAGTAAGGAATCAATAGAAGATGTTCGGAAGGAAATGTTACTTAGGGTAAAAATACAAGGTACTTCATGGAGATTTAGGAATAGTAGCTATTAGTTAAATGGAACATCTAACTTGTTTTTAATATTGTCACCAAGTAAGGATAGGTTAAATTATCTTTATCATGTGATGTGAAAAGTAAATTGAATTTTGAAATTTACAAAAATCTAAATTTCGGGTACGTTACAAGTGGTGTTAGAGCATTAGGTTACAACACTAGCGCCTAATGAGCTCAACATGCGATAAGCAAGTATAAAGGTTGTTAAGTTTACTAATCAAATTGTTTATGGGTTCATTTTGGATGCATGGACTATAATGGACAAAGGGAAAGTGAATCTCCAAGCTCGACTTCAAGTTTCTATCACCAGGTATTCCGTATTTCAATTAAGTGTGCTCCTTTGAAATTGTCATTTTTGCTTATAAGATGTTGTATTGTAGTTATACGCATTCCTGTTGTATGGTACAATTGTGATGTTTCGATTAAGGTAGTATTACTACTTATAAAAGGTTGAAGTGTATTCCCATATATTCTTTCTATATGGACTAAAATGATATTTAACATTGATGAAAGCCTAAGGATATCTAGTTGACTTATGAATCTTAGTGGAGGTGAGACCGTGTCTTGTTTTGATTGAACACATGCTTTTCGTATCAACTCTATCATATAGTTGAATGATTATGATGACTAGCATTAATGAATAGTTCATTGTCATGAACACTAACGAAATCCCATTGTTTAGCATTAAGTTTTTATGTTGAAAAGTATAGTTTATTTCATGCTCTAAATGTGGCCAATGACACGTGGAAACATATCCATCGTATTCTCAATTAAAAGATGTTGTTATATGGTTATATAAAAAGGAAAAATGGTTAATTCATCTAGATTATAGTATCTAATATATTTTTCATTAAGAGATAAAATGTTGTTCTATAGTTCCATGGATGTTTATCTCAATTTGTATTATAGGAATGTTGAAGGGTTGTGTGCTATAGTTATATGGAAAAGTTTATTAGTATTTCATTCTACATTACATTAATGAGTTAAGGGTGGTGTTTTATGTTTATATAAAGGTAATACATGAGTCATTTCCTAGATTAGGATTCAATAATTGTTTTGAACAGATCTAGCATAATGCAAACTTACAATTAGACTGATGATAGTGGTATGCATGAAATGAGTTACTATGTCTATAAGAAATTGAATGGAAATCAAGATATAAATTTGAAATCCTATTATGAGAAAATTTAAAGTTAAAATTAGAGGCTTTTGATAGGCTCTAGAATAGCAAACCATAAACTAACAATGTGATGATTGCAATACTTTTATTTTCAGAATTTTTAATTCTATGTCATGGTGACTGACAATACTTTGAGGTTATTACAGGTAAAGACTTATGGCGGTTTCCATAAAAAAAAACATAACTTAGAAAGATCGTGAACTCATGAAACCTGCAATAAGGAACAAGGAACTTTATAAAGACTTTTTGAGCTAACCACGGGGGATGCCCTGGGTTATAAAGCTCTTGGAAATTTTAAAGAAATTTCCTTACACTAAAACAAAATATTTATTGAAGAGTTAACCAATAAATGAAAGATGCAATTGAATAAGAAGAAAAAAAAACATACGTCTAAACAAGGTGACCTAAAAATTCAAATAAAGAACCTTTCCCAAAAAGAACGGTTGCAGAGAGAGGACTTTGCATGGGGCAAGTGTTCCCAAGTTCACTGGAGGGTCTAGTCATGAATCTGAGCGCTCAAAACATCAGATTGCTGAAATATGGTGTGTCCTATTAAAAAGGATTGTCCTAGTGAGAGGACTGTGAAGGTTGAATGGGAAGGTTAGTCAGAAAGATTCACACCATAATAGGCTAATAAAAGAACCTTGTGACTACTCTGCATTAGTAATAAAGATAGAAAACAAACTTGAGACTTCGACCAGATCCACAACATCGAGGTAAGAATCTTCTGGTATTGAATAATTACCAAGTATTTTATGAGAGTCATATGTTGAGCGTAAGCTCTGGAGCACATGGACTACCTTGTTATGTGTTGAGTGTAAGCTCTGGAGCACATAGACTACTTTGTTATGTGTTGAGCGTAAGCTCTGGAACACATGGACTACCTTGTCATGTGCTGAGCGTAAGCTCTGGAGCACATGGACTACCTTGTCATGTGTTGAGAGTAAGCTCTGGAGCACATGGACTACCTTGTTATGTGTTGAGCATAAGCTCTGGAACACATGGACTACCTTGTCATGTGTTGAGTGTAATATCTGGAGCACATGGACTACCTTGTCATGTGTTGAGCGTAAGCTCTAGAGCACATGGACTACCTTGTTATGTGTTGAGTGTAAGCTCTGGATCACATAAACTACTTTATTATGTGTTGAGCACAAGCTCTGGAACACATGGACTACCTTGTCATGTGTTGAGCGTAAGCTCTGGAGCACATGGACTACCTTGTTATGTGTTGAGCGTAAGCTCTGGAGCACATAGACTACCTTGTTATGTGTTGAGCGTAAGCTCTGGAGCACATAGACTACTTTATTATGTGTTGAGGGTAAGCTCTGGAACACATGGACTATCTTGTCATGTGTTGAGCGTAAGATCTAGAGCACATGGACTACCTTATCATGTGTTGAGCGTAAGCTCTGGAGCACATGGACTACCTTGTGATGTGTTGAGCGTAAGCTCTGGAGCACATAGACTACCTTGTTATATGTTGAGCGTAAGCTCTGGAGCACATGGACTACCTTGTTATGTGTTGAGCGTAAGCTCTGGAGCACATGGTCTACCTTGTCATGTGTTGAGCATAAGCTCTGGAGCACATGGACTACCTTGTTATGTGTTGAGTGTAAGCTCTGGAGCACATAGACTACCTTGTTATGTGTTGAGCATAAGCCCTGGCGCACATGGACTACTTTATGATATGTTTTGAGTTTAGAGAGAGTATTCTGTTTTCCAAGTTTGATTTGCTGAGTCTCAAGAGAACATAACTCAATGAAGAGTTCTGTGTACGGCTAAGGAACTGCTGAAATTCGAAACTCATGAGAGAGCTTGATGATCAACAAAGTCTTGTTGAAAGAATTGTGTTTTGATATAAGCAAATGCTAATGATTTTGTAACTAGACTATGAGATGTATTTATATACGAATGTTATGAATGCTAGAGTAAGCAAATATTCCCCCAAGATGAGAAGAATGGTGAACATTTACTGTTTTGAAATGTTGTATGTTTATGTTATACTAAAGGACATAGAAAGATCTTGTATGATCTGTATAATGTGCAGGATATAAGTGATAAGAACTTGTGGAGATCAGGAAAATGTAAAGATGATTAAAGCATAAGAACAAAGCAAGCCAAAGATGGTGAAAGGATGCGAAAGACAAACTATTGAACACTGAGGACGGTGTTATTCTCAAGGGGAGGAGGATGTAACATCCCTCCTATTTTCCCTATTATTATTATTTTGGTAAATGTAATTGTAAACTATGTAATACCTCCATTGTATACCTGAAAGTATATTGTGCTGGGTTTCTTGTGAGAAGCTCAAGGACAAGGCCCCACCAGTAAACCTTGTGAACTATATAGCTAATTCCTAAATTTCTAAATGAGAAACGTAGGAGACTAGAGATGGTTATAGAACCATGGGTGGCTGACTGTTGTTCTCCCAATGCCGTGATCACTAAGCATGAGGGTTCATTAAGGGTCACTTAGAATTTGGAAGTTAACCCTCGAAGGATACCAAGACACCTTACCTAGTGAAAATAACCTAAGAGTAGGTTACCTCATAAGGTATCATTATGTTATAGTATACAATGAAGTAAAGTATATATATGTTTGTGTGTATAACGATATATACATAGTAATCTTATACTCATCAATAGATCTACTTATAGATGAAAGGGGGAGAATTACTTATTGGACCTTACATCTAATAATGGTGGTTGCTCGCCACGATCTCATATTAAGTGAGATGACTGAGTTTTTAAGTATATGGATACTTTTTCCTAAATAAAAGTATATAGGCTAAAATATCCTTCTATCCTTGTCAAGGACACTAGTGACTTACGGGAACTAAAGGAGAAGGAATAATTACTCCTTAGAGAGTTATTGCAAGAAGAATGGAATCATATATATATATATGTAAGAATATATATAAGTATATATGTAGTAAACAAAGATAATAAATTTTATAAATAGTCATATATGGATACATTAGTATCCTCTAATTTTGGGAATTTATTTATAGATATGCAAGTGAGAGATATGCATGATTTTATGGTGATTATAATTTGATTAATCCATAAGTGTATTTGTTTTAAGAGTTCTAGTTGGGATTAAAGGTAAAAGGTCAACCTTGTTATCATCTACTGGAAGCTATGCGCTAATACTTAACTTTTCCTTTCATAGTTATTCAAAAAATGTAACTTTAGTGCTAAGAAAAGGCGTTTGTTGAAGTGAAAGTTACTAGTGTTTAATCTATTGGAGGAGCACCAAGCTTGTAAACAAGCACTACTTGTCCTTTCGAAAGAACGCCTATTGCTTTATTTTTCTCCCAACTGGAACTTAACCTGGAGAAGAACCATTTTCTCGGGTGGAGTTCGACCCTCTCTCAGGAGTTAGGTTACTCTTTAAAAAGTAGATATGAGGGTTAATCATCGGGGGAGGAGCAAGATCTTCGATTTGGAATTTCTGCAAACACAATTCGCAGCTCAGCTCGAGTTATGGGGTAGTGGGATGTCACATAAATTCTGCCATCGAGAAGGAACATGAACAACCCTGTGATCTCCAAATCCCACGCTAAAGTTCGGACCTTATGGGGTTAACTCTTCACCACTGCAACTATGTTATAGGACTTCTACGACCTGGGAGGAATGCAAACCTCGCAACAGGGGTAGTACAGATACATACTTGGTGATTGAAATTAGTAAGGAATACTTGTACAAATAGTGGGTAAGTATTCATGCCGTAATTTTTGGTATTTTGGGATTGGCTGAGTTATTTATATTGTAGTGATTCACCTAACTTAGGATCGAGAGAGTAATAGTTATACCTACTCATCTACGCCCTAATGTTTCATGGTGAGTAAACCCCTTACCTCTTTACTCATAAATTTGTACACCCAGTGTAGATTGGTCCATGATCTCGGCATGGTTTATTTCTTATTATCAGCATGCGTTCTTAGCTTAGTTTTTAAACCTGTAAGAACGGAGAAACACCCAGTTAGGGCATAGATCATATGGCTCTACTCTACATTTTGTTTATTGGTTAATATGGAATGCGGTCAACAAAGGTTTAAGTCCCAGAGGTATACGATCTCTGTAGGAACAGAGCATGCTTATATACTTGGTTTTTAGTTGAGTATGTATCTCTGCGATGAGGTAAGTGATTGCTTGTTCCCATCCATCTCGTTTTCAACGTTGTTGGTTTTCTGAAGACTGTTTTTGTCTGGTTTCTAGTTTGATCTGCTCATAGCATTGGCATGTGGGTAGTAAACTCTGTGTTTTGCTTGTATTCAAAGTTGTCACCTTGATTTGCTTTGAATCTACCCCTCACATTAATAGAGTTGTGTTTGACGTTTAGCGCTGCTAGTAACCTGAGAGTACACCTCTCTTCCATATCGATTTTTACCAATCCTCTATTTTGTTTAGGTGGTTTTCGTTGCAGTTTCTTGGTTTATATTGTAATATTTTGATCCACGGAATTTGAATAAGTGATGTGTGTGGTTATTCACGAAACCATCGAAAGGAAACCGGGCATTCTACCTGAGGGAGAATCGAACCACAACCATTTTGCTTCCATTATCACTTGAAAATATTGTAATGTGTCTATCTTGTGTGTCCATATCAAAGGAGCACCTGGTAATTTTTTTGGGAGAAATGATAGGGATCATTCACCCCGTTGTTGTGTGAACTGCACACCCCCATTGTTTTGGGATCTTTCCTGTGGTGGAAGTATACCTCAGGTTAGTACGGTCTACGCATCCTATTGTTAATGGAGTAGTGTATCCTGCAGCATATCACTCTTTAAGCATGCATCTGTAAGATAATGCGATATCCCTTTTGTACATATGTTATACCTGCGATTAGGAGATTTGGTGTTTTCGACATCTATGGTTATGCTAATGTTCATTTCCAGTAATTGTGGTTGCTGGCATAGTTATATGTACATGCCTAGGATTAGGTGGTTCAACATTATATCTTTGACATCTATTGCTAACACTATATGTTAGTGATGATGGGTCCCGTATTTCATCCTTGCCATTTTTACATATTATATTTTCCGTCTTAAGCTATAAGTTGCCATTTTTTACATATTATGTTTTTCGTCTTAAGCTATAGGATGATGTATGTCGAATGGTATTGTTACATGCTGAATTGTTAGTGGTGGTTGTTGTAAAGGGATTTGGTTATGAATCTCCTTATGTATTCCATATGATAGATTTAATGTACACTTAACAATGTGTTGTATGTAGGACCTTCTTTTGTTCATTGGTAGAGAGAATGGGAAGGGAAGGCCTCTACGAGGCCTGATCCCTATACCTCATCTGATATTTCTGAATGACCTATTGGCGATTATTATGGGAAGAATCTTTATAAAGATTTTAAGCTAGATTGTGGAGTGTTGAGAAGACGCTCTATGAAAACAGTTCTGAGAAGTGGGAAGCAATAACTATTTTGCAAGATTTTATGAGTCTTTTGATAATAAAGAAGTGATGACACTACCTTTGTGGACATATCCCATTCGGGGTGAACCACCTATATCATTGACTCGATCTTATGTGTGTTTAAAAATTGGTGTTATTGTTTTGTCAATAGGTATGTGTGTCAATTACTTGTATGACCTCTTCTAATGTGTGTATTGTTGTATCTAGATGTATCCGATAAATTGTAAATGATATGGATTAAGGTCATGAGTTTTCAGTATGATAAATCTTGTTCAAGTTAAATGTAATGCATTGAAAGAGTAAGGAATCAATAGAAGATGTTCGGAAGGAAATGTTACTTAGGGAAAAAATACAAGGTACTTCATGGAGATTTAGGAATAGTAGCTATTAGTTAAATCGAACATCTAACTTGCTTTTAATATTGTCACCAAGTAAGGATAGGTTAAATTATCTTTATCATGTGATGTGAAAAGTAAATTAAATTTTGAAATTTACAAAAATCTAAATTTCGGGTACGTTACACGATGGCACATGGCCAATGCTACCAGCTATGATGAGGGTTTCTCCCTTGGTTCCTACACCAACGAAGGTTCAACTTCGTGGTTCATTTCACTTGTTTTGTTGTGGATGCATTTGAGGGTTTCGTGTACTGACCTGAGCTTGGCTCATGGTCAGCACACTATATGGGTTTTGTATGCATAGATGGCACCTGATAAATGAAGGTAACTCGTCCCTAAATCATGCTACATTTCCTGCTATTTCGTTTAGATAGCTATGATATAAAACCCAGGGTTTTTGACTTTGTATGGCTTGTTTGTTTAGCAGGTGTTGGTTGGCATTTCTCTTCTATGTGGCCAGTACTCGACATTGATGGCGTTACCAGTGGTAAATTCAGAGTGCACCATTCCTTAATGCCTCCTCTTGCCTCTGTGGAGTGTACTGTTGGTGTTTTTTCTATGAGGAATTTTGTCAGCCCAATTTGGGTTTCTTGTAACGCGTTTTGGGGTTCCTTGAGGTCGTCGTTGGATGGACCATTGTGAAATGTATCTGTTGTTTTGAAGGGAGCATGATGCCATGGTTTGGGCCATTGTACTTTATGGAAGCTCTAAACTTGTTTTCAGAGGATGATAAACTTTGGTTGTGTGGATCTGTGGTTTTGAACAATCATACCACAATATACGTTTTCTATTGAGATTTGAACTTGTATGCCATGGCTGTGCTACCCTGTGGTTTCTTGATTTTATGTCTTCATGTTTTTAAAAGAAATGAGAATAGATGAGACACTCTGTCTGTTGAAGAAGGGATAATGCTTGTGCCTAAAATATTTGAAATGTTTTAGTCTACTAACTGTGAATGTTTGATAGGATAATTCGTAACCCTAAAGCTAAATGTTATAGATCTAAAACGTTCCGAGATTTGGTTCTTTTCTTACTACTGTGTTTCTAGGATTGCAATAGGTAGAAACCATAAGGGTATTTAAATGATGAAGTGATAGAGGGATTTTATCCAAGTTGCTATGTTTAAAAATAACACTTGTTTGTATGTTAATGTATACTATTTTGCTTGGAAGTGGATGTGGTGCTGACGATTGTCAAACTCTTTTGATTGAAAAGTGACAGTGTAAAAAAAAACCTCCTACGTTTTAGTTAAAGCTGTAACCCTAGCTGCTAAATGTTTTGCTTTTGAGAAAGAGATATGGGTTAATAGGCTAATACTAAGTTGTAGTGTTTATTATGATAGCAGGGTCAAATGGTAAAGTTGTGGGTGGGGTTTGATCTCTTGACTAGTATGTTGATACGTTTAAAAAAAGCGATAGGTAAAAAGCTATGAGTAATGTGTGCTGTTGATTCCTTGAAATGATAATCGTTGGGGTTCAAAAGTTTATAAAGTAGGTTGTAAATGAAATGCTTGAGTCTATTTTTGCAAATCGTATTTCCTTGAAATGCCTGATGCATTGTCTCTTTGTAATGAGTTGGTTGTTGGTAGAAATCGTATGGATGTTAATAATATGGAACTATACCTAGAGTTTAAAGAATGAAAATAAATAAATAATACTGTTGTGGTCTCTTCCACTATTTGATGTGTAGTGTGACTAGGATATCTGCTGTTTGTCTCGCTATTGTTATCATTTCTATTTAATGTTTCTCAAGGACAAAGAAAATGACGATATATGATTTAAAGAGAACATAAGAAATCTGTGCACTACGAATTGGTATGATGATTCAGACATAAAACATAAGAATATAAAACAATATAATAACCCTAACCTAGAAGTTAATATGGGAAAACAAAGGGAAGTCATTTGAAATTTAGAGTAGGGTTCCTAAGTTTGCTTATGGGGTGTTGTCTAGCATAGGCTGGCTTGGCTAGACCTGGTAGACCATCGACTGGGTTCTGGGAAGAACCTCTAAGTTGGTAATATTTGTAGTGAGAGCAATGCTTAAGTATCAATTTTGATTTGAAAGCCTAGGTTTATTATAACTAAAAAATGGAACAATTAATACTACATAATTGGTTGCTTGGGAACTTGATCCTTTCCTGTAGAAGCCTGTCTATTCAGCACTTGATCCCTTCCTGTAGAAACCTGCACACTCAACAATAATTAATGTAGAACCTGTTGTATTTAGCTAACTTGTTAGGATGATTTCCTTTGTTGGATAACTTTGGGGCTACCATGTTCCTCCCAACCATGACCCTTAGACTGTTCCTGGTTCTAATTGGATCCCCCTGAGCTGGTTCCTACATGCAATGAGAGATAGAGGCCCTAGGTTCACTCCTCGTTCAGATCTGGAATTATTATATAGGGTTGCTTCAGTTTCTTGGAGCAGAAAAACTTCTCTCTCATTACCACAAGAGAATGATAATAAAAAAGATAGATGATCCCCAAAGCTTGGGATCCGCCCTCTTTATGTAGGGGAGTCTTGAATTTTGACTGTTGGAATAATTAGTTTATTTAAATTATATAAATAATATTTAAAAGATATTATTTAATAAATATATTGTCTTTTGCACTAAGACTTTTTCAATGGTTTGATCTATAAGTGATTTCTGATTTAAGCTCTTCATAATAATTATGATAACAATAATTATAATAATAATATTTCTAACATATGTATTAATACATTAGTAATACTATTTATAAATGTGGCTACCCACTAAATATTAATACTTTATTAATACTATTAAATAATGTGGCATCCCACTATGCATAAAGTATATGCAATAATGTCTTTTTATAAATAATTAATCACATCATTATTTATTAAATATTCTTAATAATAATATTAAATCTTGTATCTTTACATGATACTTAGTTTTAACAACTTATGGGTAAGGTCCACTTCTTTGGACGGTCTTTTGGTAAGCTAGGATAGGCACCTCTAGTCTCTCTCTTTGCATGTTGGATTCCCTCGTTTAAAATTGTAGTTCCTGCAATATTTTATGATAGATAACAAATGAATCATTTAATCAAATTAAATAAATGTGATGAAAGTAAAAGTGCTATTCAACGTCTTTTCCAACTCAGCACTATGAGATCCAGTAACCCTGAGTGCTCTTCAGATCCTTTTAACTCAACACTCTCACATGGGCATTACGCTAGTGCAATCCCAGAGCCTCTGCTCAACACTAGTGCTAGAATGTGGTTGTGAGGCACATCTAGAATATTTAAGGTGCCTCGGATCCGGTATTCATTTATCAAGCTCAGAGTGCTCCAGGGCTTAGGCCCAACACTCAATGTACCTCAGGGGTTACTCCCAATACATGAACATTCTTCTAGGTACATCGAGGCTTATGCCCAGTACATAGGTTATATGTGTGTTTCTTAGTCCATGCTCAACACACTCATAAGTCAAATCATGTAAAATCATAGCTCTGCACAGCAAGTAACAAAAGGTCATCTCAACATATTAGGGTTTTATCCCTATCAAAGCTGAAAAACATCATTAAAACATTGGGTCCTTCTTGCCCAGTATACACTCAAGTAAAGAAGTCAGTCAGGGTCAATGCCCAATATGTCAATATATAAAAGAATAAGTCATTGGTGCTAGGGCTCATGCCCAATACTCAAAATAAATCATAGGTGCTGGGGCCATGGCCCAATATAACAACAAAAATAGTTAGTCAAAAATTCAGGATATTACATCCCTCCCCGATTAAACACAACACCATCCCAGTGTTTCTAGGGACTAGGAATGTCGAGGTCATGAAACAAGGTGGGGTATGCCTCTTTCATGGTGGTTTGATTCTCCCAAGTAGCCTCATCTGGTCCAAAGTGACTCCTTTTCACTTTCAACTAAGTAATGATCCTCCTCCTAAGATGTACCTCTCTCTTGTCTAGAATGTGGAGTGGCTTTGGTGTGAAATCCCCTTCGGGCTCCACCTGTAATAAGGACCAATCAATAACATGTTTAGTATTGTATACATATTTCTTTAATAATGAAGGATGAAAAACATTATGAAATTTTACATGAGCTGGTATGACTAACTCATAAGCCACTGGGCCCTTCTTGGCCAGTATTTCAAAAGGTCCACAAAATCTTGGGGCTAGTTTCCCGCAACGTCCTAAGCTCAATGGGCTTCATTTTGCCTTTATTTTTAAAAACACATGTTCATCGACTTGGTAGTCTTTGTCTTTTCTTTTCTTATCCGCATAACTCTTTTGGCGGTCTTATGCTTCTTTCAAGTTCATTTGTACCTTGGAGACTAGTTATTCCAAGTCTTTTAGTAGGTCTGGTGCTAACATAAGTCTATCTGCAGGACTGTCCCAAGTCACGGGTGTCCGAAATTTCCTGCCATAGAGTACCTCGAAAGGACTCATCTTGGCCTAGGTTTGATAACCGTTGTTGTATGCAAACTCTGCGAGCTGCAAGTAATCTTCCCACTTGGTGGGGTTGTTCATGACATACATCCTCAACATGTCCTTGAGGATTTGGTTTACTCGTTTTGTTTGTCCATTGGTATAGGGATGATACACCGTACTGAATTGTAACTAGGTTTCTAAACCAGAGAACAATGCTCTCCAGAAGTTGCTAGTGAACTTCATGTCTTGATCATAAATGATTGCCTTGGGTATCCCGTGCAATCGAAAGATCTCCTTTAAGAATATTTTCACGATGTGAAATGCCTTGTAGGTAGATTTTACTGGTATGAAGTGAGCTACTTTAGACAGCTTGTCTACCACTACAAAGATGGAGTCGTTCAGTTTCTTACTCTTAGGTAAGCCTGTAATGAAGTCCATACTTATTACCCCCCATTTCCATTCTGGAATGGGTAAAGGTTGCAGTAATTCGGAGGGGTGTTGTTGTTTTGCTTTGACTAGTTGGTACTCCTGACATTTCACGATGAACATGGTGATGTTAGCTTTCATCTTAGGACAAAAGTAATGTTTCTTGACTGCTGATATCATCTTTTGATATCCGGGATGCCTTGAATAGGGTTTTTGGTGAAACTCCATGAGAATGTTTGATCTAATGTCTCCACTCTCCGAGACGTATAGTCTTTCTTTCGACCATAGTAGTCCTGCCTTGTCTATCTTATATTCCTTTTGTTGCTAGAATAATCTGTTTTCCTGGATCTTTTCAAGGATTTCTATGTAGTAACGGTCACTCTTACATGCTGTTCGAATCTTGTGATGTAAGTCTGAGTCGGTTTGACTCACCATGACTTTGTAAAGCATATGTGCTCGACAGGTCAAGGCATCCACAATCTTGTTTTCCTTGCCTTTTATATGCTTTAGATCGAAATGGTATTCACTAAGGAACGCTAACCACCTGGACTGACTGGCATTTAGGTCGGGTTGGCCGAAAATGTATTTCAAACTCATATTATCAGTCATCAATAAGAATTTCTTTCTCATGAGATAATCTTGCCACATATTCAGAGCATGGATGATGGCGGCTAGTTCGAGGTCATGCGTAGGGTAATTCTAGTCATGTTCTTTTAATTTCCTCGATTCGTAGCATATGGAAAAATTGTCTTGCATAAGGACTCCTCCAAGTCCTTCCATGCTTGCATCCATGCAAACGATGAAGTCCCCATTGGGATCCGCAATACACAAAATCAGTGCACTAGTCAGTAGTTGCTTCATCTTTTGAAAGCTTTGTTCGCACTTATCCGTCCAGATAAATTTGTTTGCCTTTTCCTGCAATGCGGTCATGGGATATGTAATCCATGAAAAGTTCTCAATGAACTTTCAGTAGTAGCCAGCTAAACCTAAAAACAATCTTATATCAAATGCGCATGTAGGTGTGGGCCATTCTTAGATAACTTTGACCTTTTCGGGGTTGATGGCTATTCCCTTCTCAGAAATGATATATCCTAAGTATTGAATCTGGGGTTTGTAGAAATCGCACTTACTAAACTTGGCGTAAAGTTGGTGTTCCCTTAGTATCCATAAAACAATTTGGAGGTGCTCCTCATGTTCTACTTCATTCTTGGAGTAGATCAAATGTCATCAATAAAGACTAGAACTAACTTATCGAGGTATTTACTAAAGATGTTGTTCATCATGCACATAAAGTTGGTCGATGCATTTGTCAACCCAAAGGCCATCACTATGAACTCATAATGGTCGTAACGGGTTTGAAATGTGGTTTTGTTGATATCCTCATCACGGATCCTCACCTGATGGTATCCGGATCGCAAGTCGATCTTTGAGAAGATCTTTGCTCCTCCGACTTGGTCAAACAAGTCGTCAATCCTAGGTAGTGGGTAGTGGTTCTTGATGGTCATCTTGTTAAGTTGGTGGTAATCAATGCACATTCTCATCATTCTATCTTTCTTCTTGACAAAGAATATCGGTGCGCCCCAAGGGGACACACTTGGTCGAATGTACCCGTTGTCTATTAACTCTTGTAACTGAAGCTTGAGCTCCACCAATTCTGGTGTGCTCATGTGGTACGGGGCTTTAGAGGCTAGTACTGACCCAGGTGTTAGTTCAATGGAAAATTCTAAGTCTCGTTTGGGTGGTAATCCTGGTATTTCTTCCAGAAATATTCGAGCTTCTGTTCCCTATCAGTTTCTATGTTTTGGATATTGATGGAAAAGAGTTTGCAACCTTTTCTGATACACTTCTTTGCTTGTAAGGCGGAGATCTATCGTACCAACACTTTCTTAAGGATACCCTGAATCGTCTTCTGATTCCCCTAGTCATCCCTACAGAGTAAGGATTTGTTTAAGTAGTCTAGTAGGACATGGTGTTCTTCTAACCAATGCATGTGGATAAGTAAATCGTACGACCCTAGGGGCAGAATGTGTAATTCTAGCCTACTTTGGAAACCATTTAAGTCTATCTCAGAAGTTTTAACTGACTCGGAGACCTTTTGTTTGGTACCTGTGGCTAGTTTTACCAGCCACGGTTTCTCGTGAGGCTCTCAGTTCAATTTACAAGTGTCCATTAACTTAGGGGAAATATAACCTCGGCAAGCACTGGGATCTATTAAAACTGAAACGGTTGTGTTAGAGATATTACCCTCAATTTCAACCATGGTGGCTTGGTGATCTGCCTGTCGGCCATCCAGAGTGGCATAAATCCTGGGTGTCTTTGCCATGTCTCCAATGGTAGGTTCTGCTTGGATGTTGTGTAAAACTCCATCCGTTTTGCTGGGGCAGTCTCTGTAGTAGTGGGGCCCTTGGCATTTCCAACAAGAAATAGTTGGTGGGACAGATTTTGTCCCTTTGTTGAAAGCTGGCATGTTGACAGGTGGTGGGGGTGCACTTGGTCGTGCTTGAGGTCGGTTGAAGCCTCTATTCGACGAAAAACTGTTGTTATGTTTTCGGTAAGGTGGAGGTCTAAAACCTGGTCTGCAGTTGTTCGTGAAGGGTTTGAACTTATCTCTACTTATGTTGAGGTTGTCATTCCTTGGCTGTCCATGTTCATAACACAGTCTTGCTTTATGTAAGGTCACATCAAGGCTTTTGGACATGCCAAACTCTATATTTTCTCTAAAGTTTGCTGGTAGCCCTCCCAAGAACTGTTGTATTTTGACCTTTTCATCTTTGATGTATGGAACATAGTGCAGCAAGTCTAAAAATCAGTTTACGAAAGCCTCCATTGTGAGGGAACCCATTTTCAACACATGAAATTCCTTAACTTTCTTGTCAAAGAATCTTTCAGACATATATTTGTCTTGAAATATTCTGCTGAAAGTATCCCATGTTATGTCTCTCAATTCTTGTCCTTTGGTGTGTTTCAAGTCCCGCAACCATCTAGCTGCTTCACTATTCAGGTTGTATATGGCTAGTCGGGCTTGCATTTCACTGGAGTAATTATGAACCTTGAATTACTTATTCATTCCTAGTAGCCACTCTTCAGCCTTCTCCCCGGAGTTAATCTCTCTGTCATACATTGGGGATTTTATCTTTCTGAATTCTCCTTGTAAGATGTCGTCACCTTTCCTCCTTTTCTTGCAAGGAGGTGGTGAACCGTTATTGTTGGAAGAGCTCTTACAATCCTCTTCCATTGATTCAGGTATGTGTTCTCCCTGCTCTCCTCCATTAGGGCTGGTAGTACTTTTTGTGTGACTATTTCCCTTTTTAAAAGTGTTGAATGAGAGTGTGGGCTGTCCATGAGGTTTTGCCCCTGTTAAAGTCTGAAGCAAAGCTTCATTTATGGCTTGCTGCTCTCTTCTTTCCTGCATATTTTCAACTCGGAAACTTTGGACCTCTGTCTGCATATTTTGCATAGATTTCATCAAATTTGAGTTTAGTTCCACCACCACCTCTTTCTCTCATGGTGGTGAGTTCAGATTTCCATGTATGCTGCTGCCATGTTCTGCATTGATTTTCAAACAATATCTATACCTGAAATGTTATATAAGTATAAAGAGCAGAAAAATATGTTAGTTTATTTTCACATAAAACAAAAATAAAAATTTAAATCTATGTTTCTATTTACTGAGTATCGGGAGCGGATGTTCTATTTGTAATGAGCCCAATAGGTCACTTAGTTTTTGTAACTAAGCTCTGATACCACTTGTAATGTGCCTAAAAATAGTAAATAAAAAGAAATTCCATTACCGTAATAAACTAGTTAGAAGATGATAATTGTAAATTAACTTCAGCACTATTAAGAGAATACTATACTGATACTTCTTTTGCGACATTTTGAAGAGTCTTAGTTTTATAAGAATCATGGTCTTACTGGTCGTGAACCCTACAACTTTGCGGAAGCATTGTAATGTTTAGAAGTGTAAATCTGTCACCATTGTACAATGTTTAGAGAATAATGATGCAAATCTCCTTCTTATAGTTTTAAGAGTTTGTGTGCATGTTCATTACAGTCTAACTGATAATTCAAGTGGGATGGACCCCTATTGGTGGCAGTTGAGGCCCATGGTGAGATGCTTGGTGTTTTCAAGGGAAAAGTACCCCGACAGGGCTGCCAAGAGGTAGGGTGTAAGAAATGGAGATTACTGACTTATTTAGCGAGTTTCGCTAATGCATTAAATTTGTATCTATTTGCAGGTGTACTTATAGCGGCATTCACCTAGGGTGATTACTACATGGTTCCAATAATTTCTGAAACCCAAAGTATGTGATGGTTAAATATCAGCACCTTTAAAATCTTTGAAGGTCCTTTGTAATACTTGTTGAACTTATAATAATTGTTGACTTGCTAATGTATCGTTGGTACTAGGAAATGCTTATGGTCTTCGCAATACTTGTGTGTTTATAAAACTTGTTGATCAAGCGTGACTCTACTACTATAGAGATTTGGGTCCAAATCGAAATCTTTGGGGTTTGGTGGTAGCATTGAATGCAACTTTTGCGATGGCACATGGCCAACGCTTCCAGCTATGATGAGGGTTTCTCCCTTGGTTTCTACACCAACGAAGGTTAAACTTTGTGGTTCATTTCACTTATTATGATGTGGATGCATTTGAGGGTTTTGTGTACTGATCTAAGCTTGGCTCATGGTCAGCACACCATATGGGTTTTGTATGCAGAGATGGCACCTGAGAAATGAAGGTAACTCATCCCTAAATCATTCTACATTTCCTACTATTTCGTTTAGATAGCTGTGATATAAAACCCATGGTTTTTGACTTTGTATGGATTGTTTGTTTAGCAGGTGTTGGTTCACATTTCTCTTCTATGTGTCCAGTACTCGACATTGATGGCATTACTAGTGGTAAGTTCAGAGTGCACCATTCCTTAACTCCTCCTCTCGCCTCTGTGGAGTGTATTGTTGGTGTTTTTTCTATGAGGAAATTTGTGAGCCTAATTTGGGTTTCTTGTAACGCGTTTTGGGGTTCCTTGAGGTCGCCGTTGGTTGGACCATTACGAAATGTATCTACTGTTTTGAAGGGAGCATGATGCCATGGTTTGGGCCATTGTACTTTACGGAAGCTCTAAACTTGTTTTAAGAGGATGATAAACTTCGGTTGTGTAAATCTATGGTTTTGAACTTGTATTAGCACTATGTAAGAATTGTATATATTTATATGTTTATATGCCATGGCTGTACTACCCTGTGGTTTCTCGATTTTATGTCTTCGTGTTTTTAAAATAAATGAGAATAGATGAGACACTATGTTTGTTGAAGAAGGGATAATGCCTGTGCCTAAAATATTTGAAATGTTTTAGTTTGCTAACCGTGAATGTTTGATAGGATAATTCTCAAC
Source organism: Larix kaempferi (assembly GCA_027924585.1). Lineage (NCBI taxonomy): Eukaryota > Viridiplantae > Streptophyta > Pinopsida > Pinales > Pinaceae > Larix > Larix kaempferi. The sequence goes on along the minus strand of BSBM01000030.1, from coordinate 25,638,182 downwards.
CTTGAAGCTAAATGTTATAGATCTGAAATGTTTTGAGATTTGATTCTTTTATTACTACTTTGTTTTTGGGATTGCAATAGGTAGAAACTAGAAGGGTATTCAAATGATGAAGTGATAGAGGGATTCGATCCCAGTTCCTACGTTTGAAAATAACACTTGTTTGTATGTTAATGTATACTATTTTGCTTGGAAGTGGATGTGGTGCTGATGATTGTCAAACTCTTTTGATTGAAAAGTGACTGTGTAAAAAAAAATACCTCCTCTGTTTTAGTTAAAGTTGTAACCCTAGCTGCTAAATGTTTTTCTTTTGAGAAAAAGATATGGGATGATAGGATAATACTACACTGTAGTTTTTATTATGATAGCAGGGTCAAATGGTAAAGTTGAGGGTGGGGTTTGATCTCTTGACTAGTAGGTTGATACGTTTAGAGAAAATGATAGGTAAAAATCTATGTGTAATATGGGTTGTTGGTTCCTTGAAATGATAATCGTTGGGGTTCAAAAGTTTATAAAGCAGGTTGTAAAATGAAATTCCTGAGTCTATGTTTGCAAATCGTATTTCCTTGAAATGCATGATGCATTGTCTCTTTGTAATGAGTTGGCTATTGGTAGAAATCGTATGGATGTTAATAATATGGAAGTATACGTAGATTTTAAAGAACATAAAGAAATAAATAATACTATTGTGGTCTCTTCCACTATTTGATGTGTAGTGTGACTAGGATATCTGTTGTTTGTCTTGCTACTATTATCATTTCTATTTAATGTTTCTCAAGCACAAAGAAAATGATGATAAATGATTTAAAGAGAACATAAGAAATCCCTGCACTATGAATTGGTAAGACGATTCAGATAGAAAACATAAGTATATAAAACAATATAATAACCCTAACCTGGAAGTTAATATGGGAAAACAAAGGGAAGTCTTCCGAAATTCAGAGTAGGGTTCCTAAGTTTGCTTATGGGGTGTTGTCTATCACAGGCTGTCTTGGCTAGACCTGCAATACCCTCCACTAAGTTATGGGCAGAACCTCTAAGTTGATAATATTTGTAATGAGAGCAATGCTGAAGTATCAATTCTGTTTTAAAAGCCTAGGTTTATTATAACTGAAAAATGGAATAGTTAATACTACATACCTAGCTGGTTGGACACTCGATTCTTTCCTATAGATGTCTGGCTGCTTGGCACTTGATTCCTTCCTGTAGAAACCTGCACACTCAACAATAATTAATGCAGAACATGTTGAATTTAGCTAACTTGTTAGGATGATTTCCTTAGTTGGATAACTTTGGGGCTACCATGTTCCTCCCAACCATGACCCTTAGACCGTTCCTGGTTCTAACTGGATCCCCCCGAACTAGTTCCAATATGCAATGAGATATAGAGGCCCTAGGTTCACTGTTTGTTCAGATATGGAATTATTATATAGGGTTGCTTTAGTTTCTTGGAGCAGAAAAACTTCTCTCTCATTACCTTAAGAGAATGATAATAAAAAAGATAGATGATCCCCAAAGCTTGGGATCTTCCCTCTTTATGTAGGGGAGACTTCAATTTTGACTGTTGGAATAATTAGTTTCTTTAAATTAGATAAATAATATTTAAAACATATTATTTAATAAATATCTAGTCTTTTGCACTAAGACTTTTTCAATGGTTTGATCTATAAGTGATTTATGATTTAAGCTATTCATAATAACTTTGATAACAATAATTATAATAATAATATTTCTAACCTAGGTATTAATACATTTGTAATACTATTTATAAATGTGGCTTCCCACTAAATATTTATATTTTATTAATGCTATTAAATAATGTGGCATGCCACTATGCATAAAGTATATGCAATAATGTCTTTTTATAAATAATTAATCATATCATTATTTATTAAATATTCTTAATAATATTATTAAATCTTGGATCTTTACATGATACTTAGTTTTAGCAACTTATGGGTAAGGTCCACCTCTTTGGATGGTCTTTCGGTAAGCTAGGATAGGCACGTCTAGTCTCTCTCTTTGCATGTTGGATTCCCTCATTTAACATGGTAGTTCCTGCAGTGTTTGATGATAGATAACACGTGAATAATTTAATCAAATTAAATAAATGTGATGAAAGTAAAAGTGATATTCAACATCTTTTCCGACTCAACACTTTGAGATCCAGTAACCCCGAGTGCTCTTCAGAGCCTTTCAACTCAATACTCTCACATGGGCATTACGCTAGTGCAATTCCAGAGCCTCTGCTCAACACTAGTGCTATAATGTGGTTGTGAGGCACATCTAGAAAATTTAAGTTGACTCGGATCTAGTATTCATTTATCAAGCTTGGAGTGCTCTAGGGCTTAGGCCCAACACTCAATGTACCTCATGGATTACTCCCAGTACATAAACATTCTTCTAGGTACATCGGGGCTTATGCCCAGTACGTAGGTTATATGTGTGTTTCTGAGTCCATGCTCAACACACTCATAATTCAAATCATGTAAAATAATAGCTCTACACAGTAAGTACAAAAGGTCATCTCAGTATATCAGGGTTTGTACCCCTATCAAAGCTTAAAAACATCATTAAAACAGTGGGGCCTTCTTTCCCAGTATATACTCAAGTAAAGAATTCAGTCAAGGTCCATGCTCTATATGTCAATATATAAAAGAATAAGTCATAGGTGCTAGGGATCATGCCCAATACGCAAAATAAAACATAGGTGCTGGGGCCGTGGCCCAATATAACAACAAAAATAGTTAGTCCAAAATTAGGGATATTACAAAGAGAGCATTGTGACGAGTCTTTGTCATTGTGGTTCAACAAATAGGCATGGGGGTTTCAGAGCAAGTAGTTTGGTTGTTCTGGAAGTTTGGTTGGGAGGAACAACGACCTTCATTTCTGATTTTCGTCAATAGTATTCAGGTTCCATTTATTTTTAACTTTTAAATTATGAGTTAGAATAGACTATCTATTTCGTTGATGTTTATATTAATTTTATTTATTTTCTTCTCATAATTGGTGTATAAATATTTTTATATACATAGTAAATTAGTTTTTATTTACTGATAAAGAATTAGATTTCATATCAACGTTAGAATTTATAGTTATTCAAAGGAATATCATTAGTATACAGGTTACATGAAACCGAAATTAGAGTAGGTAAATCTTTAATTCAAATTAAGAAAAGTTCATAACCTGATAACACTGATATAGGAAGAAAGAAATATCACAAACTGATATTATCTATACAGAGTTATTAGCTATCATAATACGAGTAGACTGAGCATTTATTTCAACTTTTAAATATAAACCTAACTTCAATCTAAACCTATTCAAATGATCATCAATTTTATACATATAAAATATACAAGTGCATAGAGTTAATATAATAGCCGAGAGGCTTCTTAGAAGACTAAAGGCAAGCAAATATTAATTATGCCAAAATGACCAGAGTAAACCCTTGCAAATTCAAGGTTACATAGAGTAAGATATACAAACCCTAGATATCTAATATCAAATTTTCCAAGTTTTAAACATAGTAGAAAGGTAAGCAAATATCCATACAAATGTTACCTAATAACATTAATAAAATGAGTACTTTTTATATGAATATGTGGAGTAACAATGCCAATATAGTATTCTTCACAAGGAAGCGCACAATAGAAAAATACATCAAAAATCTAAATCTATCAGAGTTCAAAATAAAATGAGACAACACCTTTAAAACTAGAACCAAATTTTATAAAAATATTATTGAGTTTGATGTATGAATTTTTTTATCAAAACTTAAGAGTTTGATACATAGGCTAAATGCCATGGGAATTCAAAGGAACTTAACCTAAAATATTAAGATGCATGAAACCATGAAGTCACCTTTACAGAGTTCCAATCCCATAACACAGAGACACAATATCATGCCAACCGGGTAAAGAATGTCTTGCATACCTCTTGAACAAAGCAAGATTTCCCCAAATACGCATTTCGTAGTCAGGTTCCCTCGGAATGCTAGTGAGCGATACCCAAACACATGTAAGGAAACTAGTTAGTTTCTAGGTTAACATTTTGAAAGAAAATTTAAATTAACTGACTTTAACTAAAACCTAAACCCTTGTAAGATCCCAAAAATTTACAAAAATTTAAAATTTTCTATGTAGCATTAAATGTGTACATTCGTTATGCGGAAATATAATAAACATCGGTTTGCTTAATTAAACTACAACCTACCTTTGTATTAGGACAACACCTTTTTTCATTTTTCATCAAAGTTAAAAAAAACATGTTACGTCATGTACCAACTATATTTGTCATAATACCCTTTTTGTTTACGAATGATTAAAAGTATGTATCTATGCTTGTTATTTACTGTTGGATGTTTTAATACCACTTTTGTTTTGTGAATATTTATTGTAATATCCCTAAATTAGTAAAAATTAAAAATTTTCCCTTTACTGCTATCATGCCTAAAATAGATGATGCATTATAAATTAACTTCAGCACTGGGAAGTTGTATCGGTACTTTGTTTGGAAACATCTAAGATTCTCAAGAATTCTAAGCAAGATGGTTTTAACAGTTATGTTCCTTTCTGCGGAAGTGATGCGATAAGGTAGTTCATGTGTCTCTAAAAGTATGTTTACAGTTAATAGAGTAATACTTAGAATCCTCCTCTTACCTTTAAGATTCTATTGCATATTAAATTGTGAAATGTTTAAATGGTGCCTTCAGGAGTGATGGACTTGTTGAGGTTAGATGAAACACCTTGGGAACTTGATGTTGATCCTAGTACCACTGGCAGGGCTACCGAGAGGTAAGGGTGAACTTATGGGACTTCTTGGCTTACTTAGCAATTTGCTAATGCATTGTAATGTAATTTTTTTGTAGGTCTAGAGTAATGGTTCTTCCTTAAACTACTCATAACCAAAGTTATGGCTAAGACTTAGTCACTTTTAAAGGGTGTAACATCACCCAAAATATTGATGTTAGAATTTAGTGAATTTCAAAATTTCTTTTCACAGCACATAATAAAGATAAATAAACCCCCATGGAGTACTTTGTAGGCCTCCACTAAGTAACATTGCATTCCAAACATTTCTATTGATTTCTTATTCTTTCACTACATACATTAAACTGGACAAGATTGTCCTGCTGAAAAATTCATGACATTTACAATTTATCACATACATCTAGATACAACATTTATAATTTATCAGATACATTTAGGTACAACATTTATAATTTATCACATATATCTAGAAGAGGACATACAAGTCATTGACATAACATCCCCATTGACAAAAAAATAATCCAAATTTAAACACACATGATCGAGACAAGGATATAGGTGGTTCACCCCGGCTGGGCTACGTCCACAAAGGCAGGTCAATTCTTGTAATATTCAAAATCAAGGGATACATTATGCAACTCAATGTTGCTATTCTTTGAGCTTCTCCTCTAGAGGGAGATCAATCTCAACAATAATCAAATTATATTCTTCTCAAAAGAGATTACATATTGCGACACAGTTGTTGCCATAATTATTTGCCACTCTCAACAAGAGCATATCCAACACATAAAATTATCTTCTTGTGGGATTTTTCCAAGCCTATCCTTCAAACTATAAATACTAACCAAACATTTTGCTATTGCTTACCCATTCCACTATACATAAATAACATTGATCTTTTAATACCTCTAACCGTTATACGAGGTCATGCCCTTACACACACTACCTACAATCACTAAGCACAAGCTATAAGAGTCTGAGGTAATTTATTCATGGACTCTACCCATAATATAAATGAGTTGTAGCACATCCCCTAGTAGCCTGATTCTATTGGAGAGGAGTATCTAAATTACAAGTCTGTGTAAGTTCATATACAATTATATATATACCTATATATATGTTTCTATACATATATATATATATATATATATATATATATATATATATATATATATATATATATAGATATAAGTATTCATACCATAAATATGATGAGAAGTGTAAATACTTACTAACATAGGGAATGATACTAACATGCTACAGTTACCTTTAAGGGCATTCTCTAAAATAACAATGATTTGTATTGGCACACTATAAATGCAAGTCAACCCTAAAGGGAGAGTAATTTCTAAAAAAATCCTTAATAGCTACACATAGAAATAAATAGTGATGATATATATCACTTATACTAACGTTTTACATTTCATTTTAAGAGAGTCGCTTATTTGAGTCGTTATAGAGTTTTGATAAACATAAGTCAAGGAACATAATCAAACTTATGAGCTAACTCTATGATCTATAATACGTTGGCACGGTTGAAGGTAACAACACTTATTATAGCGACAAGTAGAGAAAACTTATATGATACTAATCATAATAAGTTTAGCAGGGATTCTAGCTACAATTTTCTAAATGATCCTTCTATTAATGACAGAATCATATGTAACCAAACTTGATCCTTAACTCTGACAGGACCTAATGCTTTCACCCAGCATAACAATGAAAATAAAACCATTGTTTTCATCTAGCAAGCAATAGTACTGAGTATTTCCTCCATGTACGACCACAATGCAATAAAGAATTGAAGCAAATCGCGATCCATGCTATTCCAACAATCAATCAGCATGTACATCGTTATAGTATTTTCACACATGTACATTAGTAAGTAAACACAACTTTAATACAAAGAGCTGAACAAACTGAGATCTATGCTGTATTCAAAATTTACAGAACGTATCTACATTCTTATCGATGATCAAGCCGAGAAATGCAATTTCACTTCAACATGGAGATCAGAGCACAATTAATATAGATCTATACTATCATTCAAACTACCTAGTGGTGGATCTATCATTAAATCAGCCTATAAGATGGATTCACATTTCAGTAATGGGAAAAATACTATTTCATTTCCGCGTAGAGATCCTGAATCTAATAACAGAGGTTTGCACTAGCATTCTAGCTGTGCTACCACAGAAAACCACAATATTTCCATCGATTCCAACTCGGCATTCAATAATCGTAAACATCCTTTCAAAACAAACATTCAAGCTTAAAACGCAACCATGAACAAACAACATTTTAGTATTCTCTCCCCAATCGCAGCCCACTATAGTAAATCTCTTCCCTTCCCAACTACTCAACGCCAGAAAGAGCTCAAAACAGAACCCTACAATGCAACAATGTTTAATTTGGATCAAGACTAGCTTAGTAACAAAATACAAAACAATTGAGTTTTACTTAGGGATCAAGCAAGCTTGGTAAGATCATACAGAAGGAAACAACAAAGAAAGCAGAAATCGACCCCTATAATTCGTCAACGACAGTAGATCTATCTACATTGATATAGCTAAGGATGGAGGCAATTTCCATAATAACCAATTTGCAGAGTATAAAGATGAGAGAAGGTTCAATGACTCTAGCAAGCATGATGTATGGTAATACTACTAAGCCGTCATGGCTGAGATTTCTCTTATGCACACACACATAGATCAGAGATAGAGCCAGCTACTCTGGGTTATAACGTTGTGCGTAGATCAGATTTTGACACCATGATCATAAGCCCCATGCAAGGGTTTGAGATTAATACATAATGCAGGGATATAAGGTAGTTAGATATAAATCACCCCCTCAATAAACAAATTATACCCATACTTATAGAACATGATTAGCTAAATCCTGCTTTCAGTCGTATGCATGGTTCCTTGTCGAAACTGCTCACCAAATGCCAATTTCCCATTCGCTGTTGTGAGTGGATCAATCCTCCAGTTGATACTCTTTCTTAGAACCCTCTCCTTTCTCCAGTCTTCAACAAGCACTAGATCATAATTTTGAAGACAACAACCAAGAAATAATCCCCAAAATATCTCGACCTAGCGCGCCCTTTCCAACCCAAAACTCTCTCCTTTTAAAGGTTTAGTGCTCGGCGGTTTTAGCTGACACTTGGACATGTTTAAAAGAATGTGCCCTCCACAACTAGATTAAATAGCATTGGTACAACTATTCAAGAGCTACAGTATGGAGACAACATCCTACTCTTTCTCTAAACAAAAGATTGTTTAAAACTTCTTCGACCCAACCCTCGTATACTAAGTTACGAATAAATGTATTCCCCTGTTTAATATTTTTCATATATAGCATATATATATATAATAATAATACATAAATACAACATATGCATTATTATTATCTCATATATATATATATATATATATATATATTTTCCCATCATTCCTTAATGGTCAAAAAGCAATGAAATTTAGATCCTCCTAAATATATGTGCTAAACCCTTATGAATGTTTTTAGCCGACAATACTAACTTCTTAGTGTCGTAACTAGATTTGTATGGCTTCTAGCCATAACCTCTCCTCTTGAAGGAAAAATAGACAGACTTATAAGTTTCATGGTTTAGGAATTAGTATAGTTAGTTTATTTTATCTTCGGTGTCCCAACGAATCTTATGTCTTGTTGTTTTTAGTCTCTTATATTTACAATTACAAGCTAAATAAGTTACCAGGTGAAATGGTGGGGCCTTTGCCTTGAGCTCCTCACCAGGGCCATGTGCACAATTACAAATACATTTACCAATGTGGTAATAATAATAGGGAAAATAGGAGGGATGTTACAAAGGGTTTAAGTACATGCCAAGGTTAAAGACCTTGGAAGGAAAATCGTATGAAAGTGTTAAACCATGCAACTTTTGTGAAATAATGTTATAGCATGAATTTGATGTTTGGAAAGGTGATGTTGGTAGTTGGAGTAATTAATGTTGACTGTGATATTGGTGGCCAGCTAGGGAGGGGGTTTAAGTCTCGATTTTCACCTCTGCGATTCTATTCTTTTCATGTCCAGCCTTGGAGGAGAGGGTTTCTCTGCAGTGTGTGGTGTTTAGGTGCTCGCGACCTGATCTGGGCTCATGGTCAGAGAACCCGTGGTCTGTGGTGAGAGGCGTGGGATTTTTAGCCACGAATCTCAGTTAGGTAATGTTAAACAAGGCCCTCTTGAGATTTATCTTCTTTAGTTATCCTATACACATTGTTTTCATCTGGGATTTTAATCCATGGTTACATGTTGTATGCCTGGAAGGTATGATTCATAATTGCTCGATGTTGGTTTCTATTGGTGGACAACTCTTGGTTCTCGCATTCACATGGAAAGTCGAAGTTTCAAAACCCAGTTTCACCCTTTCCTATCACAGCTATGGAAAATAGTACTTAACAGCTTTAATGTAAATTGAGCCTCGTGAGGCCTTTGGCTCACTTAAGGTTTTGGGGTTTCCTTGGGGTCACCTTCTTGGCTGGACCTAGTATGAACACGATGTATCTACTATGCTTTGGTGGAAGGGCTGAACCCATGAGGGTTTCGTTTTGCTACAATGGTGGTCTGTTGACCCTGCAAAACCTTTGTAGACTTATTTATGGGAGCATTTATTTAAGTTCTGTATAAATGGGGGTTCTGAAAGTATTGTTGGGCATTGGTTTCGTTTTCATAGTTCTTGTAACGTACCCTTTTTGCTGAAAAACATTTTATGTTGGAAACATTATGTTAACTTTTATTGTAAGGTTTTATATTGGACAAGTGTCGAAGGATGACTGTAATTGTACAATATTTTATTGTTTAATAAATTAAACATGAGACAAACACCTAAGGGGATTGTTGAAAGAGTGCTTACTAACCCACTAGGTGGAATGGAATCTAGGGTAGAAGGCAATGGACAAGTGGCAGCATCATGATGCAACTAACTAGTTGTTTGTATGGGACAACTCCCTTGAAATGTGGTCATAGTGCCCTAGAAGGTGGGACTGGAGCTTGAGGCTCCTTTATTCAAAATTGACCACTAAAGACCTAGGCAGTCTATATAAGAGCCATTGAATTATGAACTAAGGTTCATCACTTTTCCTGACGAGGAAATTTACCTTGGGGTTTTGCTGTGCTTGCACCCAAGAGATTGGATGAGGGGATATGTTGAGTTTTTTACCATGGTGTAAGTCTTCCTATTATACTACTGAGTTCAAAAGGTACATCGTTGAGTGCAGAAGGCATATTTTGAGTGCAGAAGTTATACTACTGAGTGTAGAAGTTATATTATTGAGTGCCTTGCTTCTACACAGATTCCATCTACTTAGTGGTTCAGTAAGCAACCTCAAGGGTTCAAAGGAAGAAAGTGGTTTGGCTGCTTCTTTTGGAAAAGGTTGGGAGGAACAAGTCTTCTTGGGTGTTTGTCGACCTTATCTTCATTTACAGGTTCTACTTGTCTTTTCTAATTCTAAGTAGTTAAAATTTCTATCTGCAATTATTAAATTACTGTTTTCAAGGATATTATTAAACAAATGCATTTATTTTAGTTGATGACCTAATTAGGATTATGTATAGTAATGATTAGGTAGAATTGAATAAAATATTCTTTGCATTTTTCCCCATGCTAATGGTAATGCATCGTACTCTAGTACAATGACGAGATTAAGGTAGATAAATTCATAGGCAGATTGCCAAATGAATGAGAAGATTAATACTCTTGTATTTCATTAGTTTTCTTACCATTAATATTCTGTATTAAATAATATAATTTTATGTCTTTCTCTTATCATTCCTTTTATCAGTCAAATGTTTATGGTTGACTGTATTTTTATTTTCACAAAATTTTATTGAAATAACAGCTGCAAAATAATTATTTTCTAAGTACATAGTACTGTTATCCAATACTGCTAGAAAGTAATTATAATCACATAAACAAATATAACTCTTTCTATTATAAACAATGCATAATTATTTAGCACTAATCTTTATGCACAGTATTCATTTTATGTTATACTATTTATTTATTTAAACTACAGTTAATCCCTTTCACATTTAGCATTGGATTACAAACCCTAGCTTGTGGCTTCATCATTTTCCATAGTTATCACAACTATTAAAACAAAGAACTATTAGGTTATCCAAACATAGTTTCGTTTACAAACTTAAAATTTATGACAGGATGGTAACCCTTCATTGATCAAACCCTAGAAGTATCAACATCTATCTCTCAGATTTAGAGTTTCATTAAGATTCAAACACCATTAGTTAATAACATAATAAGAATCTAGATACAATCTCATTACATAGTTGCAAACATAAAACATTTGCTCTCGGCCAACACTTAAAATCGACAAACATGAACGACGAGTAACACTTACAATACCATAAGGTTGGGCACAAAAACGAATTATCATTTACATTCCTTAAGACTCAAAATCAGAGCATCTCAACATCAACATGAGACTATATTATCACATTTCAATTGAAAACTATTAAGCAGTAAACCATATGATTTGCTCGATTTAGATATCTACTTTCAGAAGCTAAACACTTGTTATCATAACACCAAAACACTTCCGAGAACCACACATTAGGGTTTGACCATTTTAACACATGGCTAAACCCTGAGTGTCACATCCCCAAATTTCATAATAATTTAAAATTTTGAAAGTAGCGTTAAAATGTTGAAATTACCAAAATAACTATACTAGCTCCTATATTTCTCCAATTATAAATGCCTATAGAATTATACTAATATAGCAAGGTCTCTTATGATATTACCATCATATTCCTATTTTGAAATTGCTACACTATAGGATTGAACCTTTCTAATTTAATATTTATGCATTGTGATATACTATGCAACTTTGTGAAAAGATATTGTACTATAAACAAACATTACAATGTACAAAATGATGCAATGGTCTCATTGTTAACATAATTTGTAATCACAATATTAATTAATGCTTACATCTTGCTTAGGATATGAGGTGACTACCAAATTTACTACATAACCCATGTTACGCGACTCACATAAAGATATGGTACTATAAACAAACATTACAATATACAAAATGATGCAATGGTCTCATTGTTAACATAATTCGTAATCACAATATTAATTAATGCTTACATCTTGCTTAGGATATGAGGTGACTACCAAATTTACTACATAACCCATGTTACATGACTCAATGCTTAATTCTTTAAGCGATACTTGATCCTTTGCTTCACCATGTATGGTTCACATAATAAAGATTTAGCACCATATAATTGACCATTCTAATTTTCCCATGTCAAACACTTGTAATTAGTTACATTATCTCATAAAGTAACACACTTACCCTTGAAAGCAACACTATTATCTTGTCCTTCTTCATCCGAAACTTACTAACGAATATAACATGAAAACATTATAAAATAAAAACAAGCATAAATATAACCAGCCATTATCATAATCTAGCATCGCTTTTCATGGATTAAAACTTATCTCATACAATGTGTGTATTACTAACAATTTGTATTTTTATTTATTACAACCTCCATAATTCGAGGAGCCTTTATCTCTATAACCTATACTTATTATAGAGAACTTTATAACTACATAACATAGTCCCATGTATACAAAATCTTTAATCAAATGCTATAACTATCTTTTTTCATATTCATTGGAATGTGAATAAAATACATCCAATTTAACCAATACACATGTGAAAGAGACAAACCATTCAACATAATCTCACAAATAAGAGGAACAAGATATACACGTGGTTCACCCATACCATGGGTTATGTCCACAAAGGGGTTGTTTTTATTAAGTAATCGGCTAAGTTTACCTCTGCAACACTAATGTTGCTACAATTACCTTTTCAAGGCCTCTCTCGTAGAGAGCATTTTCAACATCAACAAGAAGTGTGTAAACAAATTCGACAAGCAACCTTATAAGGTCATCTAATACTTACAAGGGTCTGGATTCTAAATTTTTAAAATATCTAGACCTTCATTTAGATAAGGGAAACAATTTCATTTTTAAAAGTTCCTTTACTTACTTATATTATAAAAATACTATGACCCAAAATTTAGATCTTACACCCCTCCTTATAGGTGATGAAGGTATTTCCTTCCTTCAATTAAAAGTGTACCTTAGTATTTAATTCATTTAAATAAATGCAATGAGGCTTTTCTTTTTCTTATGCATAAAAATAATACTCATGTATTTAAAGACCAAAAGCATAAGTGTTGTAAAGACTAGGGACAAAGTCTTAGAGTAGCTCCTCTCAAAAACGTTTTAATACCCTAATACTACTATTTTTCACGCTGAGGATATTAGTCTTGCTAACCAAAAAAACAACAATTATTACTTTCAACTTACAACAATAGGAAAAATCCACCCACGGTTGTATACTTATCCCATCCTTAACTACCTTTACCCATGCACCAAACCTACTCCTTGTTTGACTTATCTATTTATATTTTACTTGATATAAGTCATTTCTATAACTATCAACACGAACCAACTGACAATCATATGACGGTGGTAATTCCGTATTGGAGGGACACAGAGCAAAACGTGGCTGTAGGGTTGCTTTGGGAAAAACAGATTTTAATATATATATATATATATATATATATATATATATATATATATATATAGATATAGATATATATATATGTATATATATATATATGTATATATTTAACAAACTCTAACCAAATGTAAACCACATTTGGCTGTAGCGTTCTCTTTTGGTGGGAGCAGATTATCCAAAGAAATAAATAATATCTTAACATAATTTCATCTACTGAAAACTATAAGGGTTGTGGCGCTTCCGTGTTAGAGAAAAACATAGCATACCTTAGACATCCCCTTCAATGCTATGACAAATCGAATGAGAAAGAAGAAATGTTATCTTTTCCGAATGCCAAGCACACAACACTTAAGTTACGCGCCAAACTCAGGCTTAAAGATGCAGAGTAAAGCCAAGAGAACACATCTATGATGAAGACTCCCGTAGATCCGTTTTAATGAATAATGGATTCGAATAGGAAGAATAGACATTAACTTGCATGATACACAGATGCATAACACAATGTAAAATTTAACTTTGATACCAACAACTTTTTAGAATGCATCAAACTCAAGCTAAAAAAAAATGAATACAATGCCGAAAAAACGCATCTCTACGGAAACCACTCTAGTAAAATCAATAGATTATTACTGAAGCTGTGATTTCAGAAAACTTTCACACCATTTACACGGTATCAATCATTAAGCAATGCCGGAAGAATATATTACAATGTTCAGGTGGTCTTACCGAAATCACGCTCCAATATCAAGAGGCCTTACAATGATTATCCTGTACCTGAGCCGTGTAAAGGTGTCTATTCCTCTTCAACTCTCCTTTCACCCATGGATTCACATTGTCACACCCTCAATCTAAAACGAGTTTTTTTTCTAAAATAATCTCTTGCAAGGGTAGGGAGAGTGGTAACGAAAGACCCCCGAGCTCCCTTCTTATTTCTTCTATCCCCTCCTATGAAGGCGGTTTCCTCAAGCTGACAGACTACTGTCCACCAACACTTGGCCCAACAAAGTAAACAAGTTGCGGGTTCAGTTCGCTTCTGGCGCTCCTTCACCAGGATTCCTACCCCAAACATTTAACTTCCACAATCTGTCTTAACTCCCCACTCTCTTGAAGGAAGGAGAAAAACGGTCGACAGATCAGGATGGTGCCGAAACTCCTTGGATTCTCAATCTCTTCATGTAAGTTTTGCTAAAAGGAGTATGACTAAATATATATATATATATATAACATTAATAAAGGTAGCTATATACCTTATATAAGTGTCATTTCAAATTTTAGGATTTTCATCCTTGAACTTTATAATATATAATTGCAATATATTCATTTATAGGGTCGGTCCCTCTTAATGCTTTATGTATATAATTAATAATTTTATAAAAGAAATGTCAACTCTTTATACATAATCTTTATGTAATTATCCACATTAAAAGATTGGTTCTAATCAATTTGATACATATATATATAATAAGCTAATACATTAATATCTATTCATAATTATATATGATATGCATATGTTTATAGATAAAAGGTACCGTAAGATCCTTTAGAATATTTAACCATTATAAATTTATATGCTTTCTATCATAAATCCACATACTTTCATCTTAATTCCCCCTTTTAAGATTTTACTATGTTTTATCATGATAAATTATATATCATTTAAAATATCTAGTGTTTAATAGTAGTTTATACTAATGACTAGATAAAAGAATTTGGTGGTGTCTACTTAGAAGAAAATGGTTTATTAAATATTTCTGCCTAATACTCCATAACAACTAATTAGGTCTATGTGGGTATTAGACATATATATGCCAATATATAAAGATGATGTAAAGATGATGGTTAATACCTTGACTTAACTTGGAATAAAATGATAGGAATATTTTAGTTTGTATTTGTAAAATTTCCATTAAATAGTTTTATCATAATTATCAATCTTTCACATATATATAATATCCACTTTTACTTATATATATATATATATAACATAAATCTAGTCAATTATTTATGTTTGTATTTTCTTAGGTAGGTTCTTTAAGCATTTTAAGGAAACATCACTAGTTTCCTCACTCTTTAATGTTTATATTATTGACATCTCACATCTTCTTCCTTGAGAGGATGCAGTTACTTATTGTTTAATCGTAATGCCACTCTAAGTCCCCTAAGGTTTAGAATAGCATGTTGATGTATATGTAACTTCATAATGTATTTCATCTGTGTATTTTATATATATTTATTGTACCCTTATAAGAGATGTGTTATTCCTCTATAAGGACGTGTCGTCATGTGGATTGACAAGTGTCGCAAGTGTGTGTACTTGCCGATGGGTTATTAGACCACCATGTGTGGGGTCGGCCCTAAAATATATATATTATAATGTGGATGTACCTAGCTAGACAAGTCATCCCCATAAGGTCACTGGGAAAACAGATTAGTATAAATAGAGATGAGGTGATCTATATTTTAGATCATTCGGAAAAGTACATCTCTCTCACTCAGAAAGTGGCACACTAGTGAAAAGGAGGATCATCTGCTACTAGGAGACTATCTTAGTGTATTTTGGTTGTACTTTGGTTGAGCCATTGCTCTCTCTATCTCTGACGAAGTTGTGGGGTTTTTCACCTTAGGGTTTTCCCCATGAAAACTCTGTGTCTCTTGTCTCTTATGCTTTTGATTCTTGTGATGCTTGTCATACTTATTATGATTGTCATGCATTGATATACTGTATATTTTATTCTCTCAGTGAAGATCCTAGAGTATTGTGAATTAATGCTCAAAATTTAACATGGTATCAGAGCTAACCTGAGAAGAAGACATTTTGCAGTGACAAAAACTTGAGTTTCTTGTTTATTCAGTTTCTCTCCATAGTTTTTGGAAAAGCAGTGTAGTAGATTTACTCTACTCATCAAGGCGCATCTATTTGTCCAATCAGAATTCAATTCCGAGCATTTTCAGATTTGGCCCTAAAAATTAGGGTTTCCACAAAAATAGGAATTTCTGGAATCTCAAGACACAGCTGGAAGCTCCTTGAAAAAATTGAATTTTAGAGCATTGGACCGAGATTTTTGGCTGGGTAGATCTCTGGGAAACTCAAACCCTAATTTAGGGCTCTCCCCACTGAACCCGAGAAGACAAAAAGGAAAATATGAAGGGTAAAACTTTGCTGATCTCAAATTCTTAACACACCAGGCTGATCAGCTCATGAAGGCGCATCTTTCTATCCTCTCAGAAATTTGAAATTCACTTTTTGAATTTTTAGGGTTTTTCTGACAAACCCTAATCCGGGACTAGATCCAGTTTTCAGCATTTCAAGTGGTAAGACCTAAATCTTTTCTATTTCCATTTGAAGTACTCTTTAAAATGTCCCACCACACCAAGCTTGAGGATAAGCTTGAAGGGGCTGATAACTTCCGAGCTTGGAAGTATAGGATTGGGTTAATCCTAGAAGAGAATGAGTTGGACTCATATATAAAAGAAGACATCTCTATCCCAGAGGATGAAGAGGCTAAAGTATTGCATAAGAAGAACTTGGTTAAGGCAAAGAGAATCATTGCTGATTCTATCAAAGACCATCTCATACCCCATGTGTCTTCTCTAAAGACACCCAAAGAGATGTTTGACTCTTTGACCAAGCTATTTGAAGGGAAGAACATAAATCGGAAGATGACCTTACGGAACTAATTGAAAGGAGTAAAGTTTCAGAATGGAGAAACCATTCAATCTTATTTTTCAAGAGTCTCCCAGATCAAGGAACAACTAGAAGCAGTGGATGAAATGGTAGAGAATGGTGAAGTTGTCATGACCACTCTGAATGGCTTACCTAGGTCATGGGACTCCTTCATTCAAGGAATCTGTGCAAGAAAGAAGTTGATTTCCTTCAGTAGACTACGGGAAGAATGCTCACAAGAAGAAGCAAGGCTTGTGGCATGAGAAGAAAAGATGGGGAATGAAGATCAAGATCTCACAGCTCACACCAAGAAAGGGAAGTCCAAGAGAGAGCCATCTCACTCCAAGAAATCTTCACATCACTTCAAAGAAATAAGAATGTGCTTCACCTATAATGAGAAAGGACATATTGCCATAAATTTTCCCAAGAACAAGAAGGACAACAACAACTCCAAGAAGAAGAAGAAGGGCGGCAAAAGAAGTTTCATGCTCATGCTGCCGAGGATGATGAACCACCCAAGAAGAAGGCTAGGGAAGAAAGTGATGATAACTCATAAAGTGAAGAAGAGTATGTTCTGATCTCTGCTCTCACAGGTACCATCTCCCATGGTTGTAATGATTGGTTGATTGATAGTGGGGTTTCGAAACACATGACTGGGTTTAAGGAATCTTTTGTGAATCTATCTGAACATGAATCGCCCCATAAGGTGAAACTTGGGGATGATTATCAATACTCAATCAAAGGAAGTGGTGAAGCCTCCTACAACCTAGATTCTGGAAAATCTTTGAAGATGAAAGAAGTTCTTTATGTACCTGGGCTCAAGAAGAACTTACTCTCTATCTCTGCATTGGATGCGAAAGGTATGAGGGTTGCATTTGTGGATGGCCAAGTCCTAATGTGGCCAAAGGGAAAGAACATAGATGATGCAGTAGTGATTGGAGAGCAAGAGGGAGGTTTGTATAAATTGAAGGGACAACCTGAACATGCCATGGTACATGAATCCATGGAGCCAAGTGAACTTTGGCATAGAAGACTTGCTCATATGCACTATAGGGAACTTCCAATTGCAAGCAAGGCTGTAGAGGGTCTTCCTGAAATCAATACCAAACATGAAGGTGTTTGTAAAGGATATGTAAAAGGTAATAACATTAAGAAGGCTTTCCCAAGCAGTGAAAGCAAGGCAAGAGACATCCTGGAAATCATCCACTCAGATGTATGTGGTCCTATGTCATCCAATTCTCTAAGTGGGTATGTTTACTATGTCTCATTTATTGATGACTTCTCCAGGAAGACTTGGGTATACTTCTTGAAGAACAAAGATGAGGTGTTTGATAAGTTTAATGAATTCAAAACCTTGATGGAGAATCAAACTGACAAGAAGATCAAAACATTCAGATCCGACAATGGTGGAGAATTCACCTTAGGTGACTTCAAGAAGATTTGCAGTGATTCAGGGATTAAGAGGGAGTTGACTGCTCCTTACAATCCACAACAAAATGGAGTTGCAGAAAGGAAGAACAGAACAATCATGGAAGCAGCAAGAGCAATGCTCCATGACTAGGATCTACCTATGCATCTATGGGCAGAAGTAGCTAGAACAGCTGTATATGTGCAGAACAGAACACCCCACAAGATATTGGACAACAAGACACCAGAAGAGGTCTTTTCTGGTAAGAAACCTGAAGTCAGCCATCTCAGAATATTTGGTTGTCCAGTATTCACTCATTTCCCAAAGGAAAGAGGACCAAACTAGATCCTTCAGGAAAGAAGGGTATCTTTGTGGGTTACAGTGAAAGCTCGAAGGCTTACAGAATATACTTTCCAGGGTTCAAGAAGATTGATGTCAGCAGAGATGTGACATTTGATGAAAACTCAGCATTCATCAAATCAAGGAAGGCACCGACCAAGGTTTATGAAGAACCTAAGGAAACTAGATTTCAAGACACTACCATGACTGAAGCAGTTCCAGAAGTTGTTTCTGAGTTTGAAGATCCGCAAGAACCTGTAGATCCACCCCGTGAGGACAACTCTCACAAGAGGAAACCTGCATGGGCTAGAGAGCTCATTCAAGATGCATAAAGATTTGGTATTCCAGAAGAGGAACACAGAGAAAAGAAGAGAACCAAATCACATACCAACTATGTTGCTTTACTCTGTGACATTATGAACAAAGAGCCTTCCGGTTATGAAGAAGCAACGGAAAAGAAAGAATGGAAGGATGCCATGGTTGAGGAATATCAATCAATAATGAAGAATGATGTTTGGGATGCTGTCCCAAGACCTAAAGAGAAGTCTGTTGTGACTTCCAAATGGATTTACAAAATCAAGCATGCTACAGATGGTAGTGTGGAGAAATACAAAGCAAGATTCGTAGCTCGTGGCTTCTCTCAGAAAGAGGGAATAGATTATGAAGAAACTTTTGCACCTGTAGCCAGGTATAGTTCCATCAGAACAGTACTTGCCCTGGTTACAGCGATGAAATGGAAAATAAACCAGATGGATGTCAAGACTGCCTTCTTGAATGGTGTAGTTGAAGAGGAAGTATATGTGGAGTAGCCACTCGGTTTCGAAATACATGACAGGGAGTCATATGTGTGCAGATTAAAGAAAACCTTGTATGGCTTGAAACAAGATCCTAGAACCTGGTATGGTAGGATGGACAGTTTCCTATCTAGTTCGGGCTTTACCAAGAGTAAAGCGGATTCCAACCTTTACTACAAGGTTGAAGAAGGGAATCCTGTGGTTCTACTCCTATATGTGGATGACTTATTTGTAATAGGAGATGACAGATTGATTGCAGATACAAAGAGGAAGCTTGCTGCTGAGTTCTATATGAAAGATTTGGGAATGATGCATTATTTCCTAGGTATGGAGGTGTGGTAGAGTGCAGGTGGGATCTTCCTTGGTCAAGGGAAGTACACAGTAGATATCCTAAAGAGATTCGGGATGATGGATTGCAAGGCCATGGCCACACCTATGGCATCGAATCTGAAGCTTCTATGCGATGCTTCATTTGAGCTAGTTGCTGTCTCTATGTATCGCCAGATGATTGGGTCCTTGATGTACCTCACGAACACGAGACCGAATATTTGTTTTGCTAACACATTGAGCAAATTCCTGATGGATCCGAGGAGTGTTCACCTGGTTGCTATAAAGCATGTTCTAAGGTACCTGAAGGGTATAGTGGATTATGGGCTCAAGTATGAAGCAAATCAAAAGTTTAACCTGCAGAGTTATGTTGATTCAGATTGGGCTGGTAGTGCTGCAGATAGGAAGAGCACATCTGGGTGCTGCTTCAGTATGGGATCAGGTGTGATCTCTTGGTTTAGCAGGAAGCAGTCTTGCGTAGCACTGAGTACAGCTGAGGTAGAGTATGTTGCAGCCTGTTCAGCTAGTTGTGAGGCAGTATGGATATGAAAGCTACTGTCTGAGTTATTTGATCTCCCATTGGATGCTACTGGTATCTTCTGCAATATCCAGAGTTGTGTGAAATTGTCTAAGAACGCAGTGTTTCATGATAGGTCGAAACACATAGAGATCAAATATCACTATATCAGGGATATGGTGTAGAGAGGAGCTGTGAAGCTCTTGTATGTTACGACAGACAAGGAGATTGCAGATGTGCTGACGAAGCCACTAGCCAGGGTGAAGTTCGAGTACTTCCGGGAGAGGCTTGGTGTTATTCAGATCGAGGACACTTTGAGGAAGAAGTGATGGACACATTTGCTGAAGCCATTCCAAGCATGCTGGAAGGAGGATCCTTCACATGGCTATCAATGTAAGCACTGGATGATGAGCATTAGGATGATGTTCTATTTTTTGCTTTGTATGATCAAATGGATCATTTATATGTATGTACGCATCATGTTGGATGCTAGATATGATCAGTTTGATCATTTATATGTATGTACGCATCATGTTGGATGCTGGATATGATCAGTTGGATCATTTGTATGTATTTTGTATATGCATCATGTTGGATGCTTGGACCATGTATCTGTATATGTATCAGGTGGATACATTGTATGATTAGGTAGATCATGTATGTTGATATGTATCAGGTATGATCAGGTAGATCATGTATGTTGATGGATACAGTGTGTGGATCATGTATCTATGTATCAGGTGAATACACTGTGTATGATGATATGTATCAGGTAGATACTTGGTATGCATTAGGTAGATGCATTGTATGATCAGGATGATCGTGGATGATGAGCTTCTCCAGATGACATGTAGCAGGATGTTGCAGTGATGATGATCAGGATGATCATGTGTACATCAGGATGATGTATGGTGAGTATCAGATGATACTTTGTGGCCATGGATCAGGTTGTGCAGATGAGCATGTTTGGGAGATCCTATAGGTCGGAGTTGCGTACCCATAATATCCTGGGATGCTCGTTCGATACATTGCTCTGGGAGGACATGTAATTTGTGCACTGGGAGATCTTCAGTTCGGAGTTGTGTACCCATAACATCCTAAGATGCTCTTGCGAGGTTTTGTCCTATGGCATGTAGTTTGCTCCTGGGAGATCTGGACAGGATGAAAAAGGCATCAGATGCTTCAGCCAGGTTTTGCCATGACCACATGTAATTTTCTCCTGGGAGATCTAGACAGGATGAAAAAGGCCTCAGATGCTTCATCCAGGTTTTGTCGTGGACCACATGTAATGTCCTCCTGGGAGATCTGACAGGTAGAGCTATGTGCTCCTAACAACCTGGGATGATTTAGCTAGGTTTTGTGGTGAGATCACATGTAATGTGCTCCTGGGAGATCCGACAGGTAGAGCTGTGTGCTCGTAACAGCCTGGGATGCTTCAGCCAGGTTTTGTGATGGGTCACATGTAATGTGCTCCTGGGAGATCCGACAGGTAGAGCTATGTGCTCGTAACAACCTGGGATGCTGCAGCTAGGTTTTATGATGCACATAATAAGTCTTGAGGATTACACAGTATGGCCAGTAATGATGAAGACCTACAGGTGGTGGGCCTACATCCAGTATGAAAAAGGACTGGCTCTGTAGAACTTCCTATAACGAGTAGAGTCAGAGATTGGTTGAGATAGCACCAGCAGTGATGATGATGATGGCAATGCATCGATGACGATGATCCCAAGAAGAAGACTTGTCTAGCAGATCTGTGTCGAGAAATACCTTCCTAGTTAAGAGGGAGTGTTGATGTATATGTAACTTTGGAATGTATTTCAGCTGTGTATTTTATATATATTTATTGTACCCTTATAAGAGATGTGTTATTCGTCTATAAGGAAGTGTCGTCATGTGGATTGACAAGTGTCGCAAGTGTGTGTACTTGCCGATGGGTTATTAGACCACCATGTGTGGGGTCAGCCCTGAAATATATAGATTATAATGTGGATGTACCTAGCTAGACAAACTGGCCCCATAAGGTCACTGGGAAAACAGATTAGTATAAATAGAGATCAGGTGATCTCTATTTTAGATCATTCGGAAAAGTACATCTCTCTCAATCAGAAAGTGGCGCACTAGTGAGAAGGAGGATCATCTACTACTAGGAGCCTATATCAGTGTATTTTGGTTGTACTTTGGTTGAGCCATTTCTCTCTCTATCTCTGAGGAAGTTGTGGGGTTTTTCACGTTAGGGTTTTCCCCACGGAAACTCTGTGTCTGTTGTCTCTTATGCTTTTGATTCTTGTGATGCTTGTCATACTTATTGTGATTGTCATGCATTGATATACTGTATATGTTATTCTCTCAGTGAAGATCCTAGAGTATTGTGAAATAATGCTCAAAATTTAACATAGCATTGGTTTTCAATCATACTAACTCGAGGTCCAATGGTGGGGCCTTGGCCTTGAGCTCCTCACCAGGGCCATATAAATACAATTATAATACATTTACAAAATAATAACAATAGGAGTGAAATTGAGGGATGTTACACTTAGCCCTTGAAATTTTCTTAAAATACAATAGTGGCAAAACGTTAAACTTCAAATGCATATAAACTGGATCCCTGCTCTTAAAACTCAAACACAAACACAATAACATAGGAAAACAAAGCTCTTGTATTATCAAAGACATAGTAGATTGCAAATGATAAGCTTCACTTCCTTTACACAAAATATAGCAATGCTCACAGTATCATCCACACAAACATAGGTCGAATGAAAACACAAATCCTTTCACCTACCAAGAACAATAGAAGAGTGAAACCCTCTCCTGGGTATTTTCTTTTACGGATTATACAATGGAAATCAAATACTACTAAAAACAATGATGAAAGGGTCGCGGATTTTATCCTCCCCAAGCTACCAACAGCTCATAGGATTTCAACGAAGATCAATCCTCATAGAAAACATGAAGTCTCGAAAAAACAAACATGAAGGCCCATTTGTTTTCTAACCGGATTAACAAGGTAACCACCAAGGCTTACTGGTCTGTTTGTAGTTTCTAGCTATCAAAACCTAAGCTAGGAAGCCATCAACAAAGGTACCTGCCATTTGAACATGAGTGTGGTTAAAACAAGCATTTGACAGAAGTCATTACAAGTGAAATAACAACAACTAAAACTCTCAAAACAGAATGGAAGACACAGGGTTCGAACCGAGAACCATTACCTTTAAATAAATTATCACTGGAGCATAATGCCAAGACAATGCAAACTGTACCCATTACTCCATCATCAAATGCGAAGAAGGGTGGACAATAGCTCTGAAAACTATCACCTAACAGACAAGAAAAGCCAAGTATCGAACCAACTTCCACGAAGAATCTTACACTCATTCTGGAACTTTGATTACAAGCTGTCACTGTAAAACACCATGAGAGTATCAGATCTTAAGCTATCAATAGGTCATGGTTTCAAACTGTGGGCACTCTACAAACACCTGCTAACAAAACCCTGAAGGATCTGGGCCTATCGACCTCTCCTTAGAGCCACTACACTGAATGCCAAGGAAACAATAACTTTGTAGAACATAGTGGTGGTTAGGGTTAGATCCCAATGCCAAAATCCTTGCTAGATCAATGGTGGAGATCACCAAAGGGTTTTCACGTAAACCCAAGAAACAACCACATTAAAGACACCATCAATACCATAGCCACCAAGGAAAACAACTCAATTAAACTTCGAACCAAAACACTTACAGCTCGTCACGAGGTTTGAATTATCACCACATCATCATGTGCCTAGCACCACGACAATGTCCATGGATCGACTGTCTCGGCAGTTGGGAGTATTAAATGCCAAGGGAAGCCAAAGTGCCTCCCAACATGAAACCTTCATAGTGTTAATGTCACCCATTTATATAATGTATCGAGTTTGTTGATAAAATGCACAACTCGATCATGTAATAACACCTCGTGGTAAGTCAAGGTGGTATCAGATTCATTGCTAGGAGTCCATAATGTCATAAAGGGTCACGTAGATGCACACACAATACCATATAAAATATTGTTCATAGGACTATGTATAGGACTTGGCATATATATATTTCAATATAGAATAAAATTTAAATAGAAATTTGTATATAGTTCATATGCTAGCATTTGACTATGAATTGCAATAGTTCCTAGGTTAGAATTCAAATAAAACTTGCATGTAATTCTTAGGCTCTAGAGTATATAAAAGAAATGTATATAGATATCGCATTTTATTTGCACTTAGCCATTGTTGATGTATATGTAACTTCAGAATGTATTTCATATATGTTGTATGTACTCCTATAGAGATGGTATTATTCCTCTATACGGAAGTGTCATTATTTATATTGTAAGTGTCGTAACTTATACTTGATGGGTTATTAGACCACCTTGTTGGGGTCGGCCCTGTATAAGTCATGTGGGTCGAAGGGTTATTAGACCACCCTATTGGGGGTCGGCCATGTGGGTCAAAGGGTTATTAGACCACCCTATTGGGGGTCGGCCCAGTCAGCATTATATTATGTGGTTAAGTTCGAGCCTACATGAGTTAGGTAAAAAGGCAAGTCAAGTCAAGTATAAATAGAGTGCGGGAGGCACTCTATTTACTCACTCACTTCTCACACATGCACTCAAGGAGGAGTGGCGCACTTATGGAGGAGGAGGATCTGCTGCTAGGTTATGGCTATCTATCTTGGTTGGTTGTATCATTGCTCTATCTATCTCTGAGGAAGTTATTGGGGTTTTTCACCTTTATGGTTTTCCCCAAGTAAATCGTTGTGTCTCTTGTGTGCTTGCATTATTGTCTCCATGATTGATATGCTATAGATATGCTGTACATGTTGTTCTCTCAGTTAAGATCCTAGATCATATTGAATTAAATTCAGAAAATTTAACATGGTATCAGAGCTAGCCTGAAAGAAGGCATGATATGGCATGTATGACACTTGTTGCACTTACGATGCTAGGGCTTGATATAGCAAAAACCAGTCATCGTAGCACTTTCACTATAAATCCATTTTAGCGAAGTTTTCGGATCTGAAATTGTTACAAGACGAAGATTAAATCTCCAGGTACCTTGTGTCCAAAGGACAAACTCTAATTCGTTGTACTTTGTGATTTATGATCTGTACAATATAGGGTTTCTGCCTCTTCCAGATCTGAGTCAAAATCAGGTGACCTTGGGAAAAAGGTCATATCTTGGGCTGGAAAGCTCCAAATGAAATTTCGTAAAAAGTGACAGGTAGTACACAGTCTGTACTATCTCAAAAAACGTTTTTAGAGGTCTAAATTGAACCAGTGACACGTGGAACGCCATACAAGTTCACTCTCTTGTATTATCCCATAAACAGGTCACGTTGCGACACTTGGCATAACTCTCTCTCAGAGAGTCCAATTGAGGTCAGACCTATTAGGATGGAAAGATAACAGGCCGATATATCTCAGGAAACTTTTTTAGAGGCCGAAGTTGAAACAGTGACACGTGGCATGCTGTATAAGTTTTCTCTACTGTTTTATCCCATAAACAGGTCACGTTGCGACATTTGGCATAACTCTCTCTCAGAGAATCCAATTGAGGTCAGACCTATCAGGATGGAAAGATAACAGGTCAGGCTATCTCAGGAAACGTTTTCACACCCTGTGGATTGAAAATTTCAGAGTTATACCAGAAACAATCAGGTACATTTTTCTGTCAAAACATAATTATTTTTTAGTACCTTCATTCATGGCTTCCGGAATTTAGGGCTTTGGAGAAAGTTGGAATTTTTGTAATTAGAGACTACGGCTGAATGATACTCATCAAAATAAAAATTTAGAGACCAAAATTAGAATTTTTGGTTGGGGAGAAGGCCGGGTTTGATCAGACCCTAGTTCGGGACTTTGATCAGAAAAGTGGAAAATTTAGGGCTTCTGTAAAAATGAGAATTTTTGAAATATGTGACCACGGCTGGAAGCTCCTCAGAAGAATAGAAGCTTAGAGCTTTGGATCAAACATTTTGATTGGGCAGAAGAGTGGGCTTCATCAAACCCCAGTTCAGGGTTACGTCCAGTGAATCCAGAAGTTTCAAAAGCAAAATTGAGGAGTGAAACTTTGCAGTTTTCAAATTCTGAATATACCAGTTTGATCAGCTCATCAAGGCGCATATTTCTATCCTTTCGGAAGTTTGAAATTCAAAGTTTGAATTTTTGGGGTTTCTCTGACAAACCCATATCCAGCTCCAGGTCCAGTTCTTGCAAATCAAGTGGATTGGGTTAATCCTAGAAGAAGATGGATTGGTCACCTGCATAAGTGAAGAAGTTCCTATTTCAGAGGGAGATGAGGCTAAGGCTCTACATAAGGCGATTACAAGCGATCTCGACAGGTATGACTCATCGAGGTATGTTTTGAGATTTGCTCATGATTAAGTTTATGGTATGTTTGTCTTCATGTTATTACGGTTAGTACAATCTTGATTTTAGATTTGTCGTATCACCTTAACAAAATTATGAATGCATGATAGAAGATATTCATTGGTTAGGGTGTTGACACTTATGATTGTACTCATGCATTATGGTGTTGTATGAGTTTTATGTTGTCTACTAACATGAAAGGTACACCAAGAAAGACAAATCATGTTCTATTCCAAGAACGTATGATCATGGTGACATGAAGACAAGGATTCATCCATTGTCATGGATCCCATAGAAGATCCATTTACAAGGTATGTATAACTTGGTTTTGTAATGGTTAACATATGAGACATGCAGGTTACTAGCACAAGTCACTGAAGAGAACCAGAAGACATTATGCGGGTATGTTAGACATAAACTAGCTAGCATGCTAATCCAGGTATGTTTTTCCTATATCAAGATAGAATCCTACCTTGTGTTAGGATCTGATACTGTTGTGTTGTTTGATAATGATTATTCATGAAGTCGTAGGTTTGAATAAGTCATGGCCGTATGCATATTATATTTCTTACCATAATTGATGATATGACTGACCAGAAGAATCATGAAGGTATAGGTTTGAATAATCACAAGTTTTATTATCTTGATTGATGATTCAACTAACCCGAAGAGTTATAGATTTGAATAATCACAGGTTTTTATGCATATTATATCTCTTATCTTGATTGATGATTCAACTAACCCGAAGAGTCATGGGTTTGAGTAATTACATGTTATGTCTCTTATGATTTGAATAACCATAAGAATCCTACATAAACCTTGAATGATAATGCTTATTATTTTTGTTTGAAATGATCATGACTATACACGCTTGAGATTATTGTGTTTTAATAGTATACTAATGAATGTATGATTTTGTATGAGACCTAGAGGATAACACAATGATGATACTAATAAGCATGCAAGGATGAATATGAGTTCAAGAACAGGTAATTCAGGAAGCAAAGATCAAGAGGGAGTACACTCCAGTGGTTTATGCAAGGATGCAGATATTCAGAGGGAGTTGACCATCTCTCTACTCTCCACAACAAAAAGGTGTAGAAGAAGCTACTTCAGATTAGGATTCCAGCAGCTCCTGCAAGGAAGCAAAGACTCAGAGGGAGTCCACCCAACGAACAAAGAAAGATAAGTATTATAATCATCATTTCTTACATATTTGTTTGTTTAAATAAAATTGTTCAATGATGTATATGCTCATGTTCCTAGACTTAGGATATGTATTATGCATAGTAGAATAGTTGCATTAATGAGCAGTATACTACTAATATACATGGGTAAGTAGCCTATGGCACTGTACAACATTCCATTGCTACTTATCTAGAATGAAACCTCTTTGTTGACATGTTGGGAGTTGTGCACACTCTTAACAATGTTCTGGTAGAGATTGGAAGGCATCTAGAAAGTTACGGAATATGGATAAATGTTGTATTGAAGCATTGGCTAAGATAATTGCATGACTGTATGGCATATTTCTTTATGTGTAAGAATTTGTTCTGAAAACTATGAGATGTTTTCTAATCATGCAATTTAACTTGTTGTGTAGGAAAGATCGTATGCCATCTCCTACAAAAGAAGAACTACAACATTTGTTCTAGCAACAAAGATATCTATTGAAGATATTGAAGTTCCCAGGATCTGGGATGAAGAAATGAAATGCCATGATCTGTCGATCATGAAGAATGATGTTTGGGATGTAATCCAAAGACATGAAGGGAAGTTTGCTATGACTTCCAAATGGAACTATTAGATCAAGCACGTTGCAGGCGGCAGCATTAAGAAATATAAAAGTGATGAAATAGAAGATGCACCAGATGGATTTCAAGATAGCATGGTGTAGTCATATATGTGCAGAACTTGGTATGTTGAAAATAAATTGATTGCCGACACGCAGCGGAAGCTTACTACCGAGTTTGAGATGAAGAACTTGGGGATGATGCACTATTTGTTTTTGGCATGGAGGTGTGGCAGAGTGCAGAAGGAATCTTCCTTGGACAAGGGAACTATGGAGTAGATATCCTGAAGAGGTTCGGGATGATGGATTGCAAGGCCATGGCCACACCTATGGAATCGAATCTGAAGCTTCTATGTGATGCTTCATCTGAGCTAGTTGATGTCTCTATGTATCGTCAGATGATTGGGTCATTGATATACCTGACGAACACGAGACCAGACATTTGCTTTGCTGTGAACACATTGAGCCAGTTCCTGACGGATCCGAGGAGTGTTCACCTGGTTGCTGTAAAGCATGTTCTGAGGTACCTGAAGGGTACAGTGGATTATGGGCTCAAGTATGAAGCAAATCAAAAGTTTAACCTGCAGGATTATGTTGATTCAGATTGGGCTGGCAGTGCTGCAGATAGGAAGAGCACATCTGGATGTTACTTCAGTATGGGATCAGGTGTGATCTCTTGGTTTAGCAGGAAGCAGTCCTGCGTAGCACTGAGTACAGCTGAGGCAGAATATGTTGCAGCTTGCTCAGCTAGTTGTGAGGCAGTATGGCTACGGAAGCTACTATCTGAGTTATTTGATCTCCCGTTGGAGGCTACTGGTATCTTCTGTGATAACCAGAGTTGTGTGAAGCTATCCGAGAACCCACTGTTTCATGACAGGTCGAAACACATAGAGATCAAATATCACTATATCAGGGATATGGTGCAGAGAGGAGCTGTGAAGCTCCTGTATGTTGTGACGGACGAGCAGATTGCAGATGTGTTGACGAAGCCACTAGCCAGAGTGAAGTTCGAGTACTTCAGAGAGAGGCTTGGCGTTCTTTAGATCGAGGACACTTCGAGGAAGAAGTGATGGACACATTTGCTGAAGCCATTCCAAGCATGTTGGAAGGAGGATCCTTCACATGGCTGTGGATGTAAGCGCTGGATCATGAACATCAGGATGATGTTCTGGTTTCTGCTTGGATATGATCAGTTGGATCATTTTATGTATGTATGTACGCATCATGTGGATGCTGGATATGATCAGTTGGATCATTTTTATGTATGTATGTAGGCATCATGTTGGATGCTTGATATGATCAGTTGGATCATTTTTATGTATGTATGTATGCATCATGTTGGATGCTGGATATGATCAGTTGGATCATTTATGTATACATGCATCATGTTGGATGTTGGATATGATCAGTTGGATCATGTGTATGTATTTTGTATATGCATCATGTTGGATGCTTGGACCATGTATCTGTATATGTATCAGGTGGATACATTGTATGATCAGGTGGATCATGTATGGTGATATGTATTCTGTATTTGTATTTGTATCAGGTGGATACATTGATGATCAGGAGGATCATGTATGATGATATGTATCAGGTGTTAAATTTTCAGAATTTACTTCAATATGATCTAGGATCTCAACTGAGAGAACAACATGTACAGCATATCTACAGCATATCAATCATGGAGACAATAATGCAAGCACACAAGAGACACAAAGATTTACTTGGGGAAAACCATAAAGGTGAAAAACCCCAATAACTTCCTCAGAGATAGATAGAGCAATGATACAACCAACCAAGAGAGATAGCCAAAACCTAGCAGCAGATCCTCCTCCTCCATAAGTGCGCCACTCCTCCTTGAGTGCATGTGTGAGAAGTGAGTGAGTAAATAGAGTGCCTCCCACACTCTATTTATACTTGACTTGACTTGCCTTTTTACCTAACTCATGTAGGCTCGAACTTAACCACATAATATAATGCTGACTGGGCCGACCCCCACATGGTGGGTCTAATAACCCTAGTTACCACAACCAAATCGGAGGAATAAACATCTCCGGATTTATAGTATAATCACATCGGAGGTATGGAACATCTCCAGAATAAATAATATACAAATATAATATTCTTTGAAGTTACAATATTTCAACACTCCCCCTTAACGAGAAGGATATTATAACAGTATCTGCACGAGCAAGGAGTCATCAACATCATACATGATACATCTATAAATTATTGGAAGCTTTCTCAACATCATTAGTAACTCAAGTAGTTACTGGAACATCTTCAATACTGGAACATCGACATCTTCAGTATTGAGTCTTTATCTTCTGTAGCACTTGAACAGCTATAACAATATCATCATATGGATCCTCATGATACATGATCATCAGCATCATCATCTCACGATCATCAGCATCGTCATCACACGATCATCAGCATCTTCATCACACGATCATCAGCATTGTCATCTCACGATCATCAACATCATCATCACACGATCATCAGCATCGTCATCACACGATCATCAGCATCGTCATCACACGATCATCAGCATCGTCATCACATGATCATCAGCATCGCCATCACATGATCATCAGCATCGTCATCTCACGATCATCAGCATCGTCATCACACGATCATCAGCATCGTCATCACACGATCATCAGCATCGTCATCACACGATCATCAGCATCGTCATCACACGATCATCAGCATCGTCATCACACAATCATCAACATCGTCATCACATGATCATCAGTATCGTCATCATACGATCATCAGCAGTACAAGTATTCATGCCAATACAAGTGACCATATCAACAATACGAGTATCCTACCGATACAAGTAGCCACATCATCAATACAAGTATCCTAACGATACAAGTAACCACATCATCAATACAAGTATCCTACCGATACAAGTAACCACATCATCAATACAAGTATCCTATCGATACAAGTAACCACATCATCAATACAAGTATCCTACCGATACAAGTAACCACATCATCAATACAAGTATCCTACCGATACAAGTAACCACATCATCAATACAAGTATCCTACCAATACAAGTAACCACATCATCAATACAAGTATCCTACCGATCATCAATGCAACATCCTGCTGCATGCCAAGTATCTACCTGATACATATCATCATACATGATCCTCCTGATCATCAATGTATCCACCTGATACAAATACAAAGCATATGATATATATCACCATACATGATCCACTTGATCATACAATGTATCCACCTGATACATATACAGATACATGGTCCAAGCATCCAACATGATGCATATAAAATACATACACATGATCCAACTGATCATATCCAGCATCCAACATGATGCGTACATACATACATAAAATGATCCAACTGATCATATCCAGCATCCAACATGATGCGTACATACATACATAAAATGATCCAACTGATCATATCCAGCAGAAACTAGAACATCATCCTGATGTTCATCATCCAGCGCTTACATCCACAGCCATGTGAAGGATCCTCCTTCCAACATGCTTGGAATGGCTTCAGCAAATGTGTCCATCACTTCTTCCTCGAAGTGTCCTCAATCTGAAGCACGCCAAGCCTCTCTCTGAAGTACTCGAACTTCACCCTGGCTAGTGGCTTTGTTAGCACATCTGCAATCTGCTCGTCCGTCGCAACATACAGGAGCTTCACAGCTCCTCTCTGCACCATATCCCTGATATAGTGATATTTGATCTCTATGTGTTTCGACCTGTCATGAAACACTGGGTTCTCGGACAGCTTCACACAACTCTGGTTATCACAGAAGATACCAGTAGCCTCCAACGGGAGATCAAATAACTCAGACAGTAGCTTTCGTAGCCATACTGCCTCACAACTAGCTGAACAGGCTACAACATACTCTGCCTCAGCTGTACTCAGTGCTACACAGGACTGCTTCCTGCTAAACCAAGAGATCACACCTGATCGCATACTGAAGCAACACCCAGATGTGCTCTTCCTATCTGCAGCACTGCCAGCCCAATCTGAATCAACATAACCCTACAGGTTAAACTTTTGATTCGCTTCATACTTGAGCCCATAATCCACTGTACCCTTCAGGTACCTCAGAACATGCTTTATAGCAACCAGGTGAACACTCCTCGGACCCGTCAGAAACTGGCTCAATGTGTTCACAGCAAAGCAAATATCTGGTCTCGTGTTCGTCAGGTACATCAAGGACCCAATCATTTGACGATACATAGTGATATCAACTGGCTCAGATGAAGCATCACATAGAAGCTTCAGATTCGATGCCATAGGTGTGGCCATAGCTTTGCAGTCCATCATCCTGAACCTCTTCAGGATCTCTACTGCATACTTCCCTTGTCCAAGGAAGATTCCATCACTCTGCCACACCTCCATGCCAAAAAATAAATAGTGTATCATACCCAAGTTCTTCATCTCGAACTTGGCAGTAAGCTTCCGCTGCGTGTCGGCAATCAATCTATCTTCACCATACCAAGTTCTGCACATATATGATTTCCTATCATGTGTCTCAGAACCAAGTGGCTGCTCTACATACACTTCTTCTTCAACTACACCATTCAAGGAAGTTGTCTTGAATCCATCTGGTGTATCTTCTATTTCATCACTTTTATATTTCTCAATGCTGCCATCTGCAACATGCTTGATCTGATAGTTCCATTTGGAAGTCATAGCAAACTTCCCTTCATGTCTTGGGATTACATCGCAAACATCATTCTTCATGATCGACGGATCATGGCATTTTATTTCTTCATCCCAGATCCTGGGAACTTCAATATCTTCAATATCTTCAATAGATATCTTTGTTGCTGGAACAAAATGTTGTAGTTCTTCTTTTGTAGGAGATGGCATACGATCTTTCCTACACAACAAGTTAAATTGCATGATTAGAGAACATCTCATAGTTTTCAGAACAAATTCTTAAACATAAATAAATATGCCATACAGTCATGCAATTATCTTAGCCAATTCTTCAATACAACATTTATCCATATTCCGTAACTTTCTAGATGCCTTCCAATCTCTACCAGAACATTGTTAAGAGTGTGCACAACTCCCAACATGTCAGCAAAGAGGTTTCATTCTAGATAAGTAGCAATGGAATGTTGTACAGTGCCATAGGCCACTTACCCATGCATATTAGGAGTATACTTTTCATCAATGCAATTATTCTAATATGCATAATACACAACCTAATTCTAGGAACATTAGTATATACATTATTGAACAGTATTATTTAAGAAATGACAATTCAAATACTTATCTTTGTTTGTTCGTTGGGTGGACTCCCTCTGAGTCTTCGCTTCCTTGCAAGAGTTGCTGGAGTCCTAATCTGAAGTAGCTTCTTCTACACCTTTTTGTTGTGGGATGTAGAGAGATGGTCAACTCCCTCTGAATATCTGCATCCTTGCATAAACCACTGGAGTGTACTCCCTCTTGATCTTTGCTTCCTGGATTACCTGTTCTTGAATCTCATATTCATCCTTGGTCCCTATGCATGCTTATTAGTATCATGAATGTGTTATCCTTGTGATCTCATATAAAATCATACATTCATTAGTATACTATTAAAACACAATAATCTCAAGCATGTATAGTCATGATCATTTCAAACAGAAATAATAAGCATTAGCATTCAAGGTTTATGTAGGATTCTTATGGTTAGTCAAATCATAAGAAACATAACATGTCTAAACCTGTAATTACTCAAACCTATGACTCTTCAGATTAGTTGAATCATCAATCAAGATAAGAGATATAAAATGCATAAAACCTGTGATTATTCAAACCTATACCATCATGATTCTTCTGGTTAGTCATATCATCAATTATGGTAAAAATCATAATATGCCTAAACCCATGAGTACTAACTTCAATGAATAATCATAATCAATCATGCCAAGTATACTTAAATAAAGGATGTTATCACAAGGTGAGATTCTAACTTGATATAGGAAAAACATACCTGGATTAGCATGCTAGCTAATTATGTCTAACATACTCACATGATGTCTTCTTGTTCTTCTTCAATCACTTGTGCTAGTAACCTGTATATCTCATAGGTTAACCATTATAAAACCAAGTTATACATACCTCGTAAATGGATCTTTTATGAGATCCATGACAATGGATGAATCTTTGTCCTCATGTCATCATGATCATATGTTCTTTGAACCAGAACATGATTTGTCTTTCTTGGTGTACCTTTCATGTTAGTAGACAACATAAATCTCATACAACACCATAATGCATTAGTACAATCATAAGTGTCAACACCCTAATCAATGAATATTTTCTATTGTGCATTCATAGTTTTATTAAGGTGATATGACAAGTCAAAAATCTAAATTGTACTAACCGTAATAACATGAAGACAAACATACCATAAACTTAATCATGAACAAATCTCAAAACATACCTCGATGATTCATACCTGTCGAGATCGCTTGTAAACTTCTTATGTAAGGCCTTAGCCTCATCTCCCTCTGAAACAGGAACTTCTTCACCTATGTAGGTGACCAATCCATCTTCTTCTAGGATTAACCCAATCCACTTGATGTGCAAGAACTGGACCTGGAGCTGGATATGGGTTTGTCATAGAAACCCCAAAAATTCAAACTTTGAATTCCAAACTTCCGAAAGGATAGAAATATGCGCCTTGATGAGCTGATCAAATTGGTATATTCATAATTTGAAAACTGCAAAGTTTCACTCCTCAATTTTGCCTTTGAAACTTCCGGATTCACTGGACGTGACCCTGAACTGGGGTTTGATGAAGCCCACTCTTCTTCCCAATCAAAATGTTTGATCCAAAGCTCTAAGCTTCTATTTTTCTGAGGAGCTTCCAGCCGTGGTCACAGATTTCAAAAATTCCCATTTTTACAGAAGCCCTAATTTTCCACTTTTCTGATCAAAGTCCCGAACTAGGGTCTAATCAAGCCCGGCCTTCTGCCCAACCAAAATTTCTGATCTTGGTCTCTAAATTTCTATTTTGATGAGTATCATCCAGCCGTGGTCTCCGATTACAAAAATTCCAACTTTCTCCAAAGCCCTAAATTCCGGAAGCCATGAATGAAGGTACCAAAAAATAATTCTGTTTTGACAGAAATATGTACCTGATTGTTTCTGGTGTAACTCTGAAATTTTTGATCCACAGGGTCTGAAAAAGTTTTCTGAGATAGCCTGACCTGTTATATTTCCATCCTGATAGGTCTGACCTCATTTGGATTCTCTGAGAGAGATTTATGCCAAATGTCGCAACGTGACCTGTTTTGGGATAAAACAGGAGAGCAAACTTGTACGGCGTGCCACATGTCACTGTTTTAACTTCGGCCTTTGAAAAAGTTTCCTGAGATATCTCAGCCTGTTACCTTTCCATCCTGATAGGTCTGACCTCAATTGGACTCTCTGAGAGAGAGTTATGCCAAATGTCGCAACATGAGCTGTTTATGGGATAATACAGTAGAGCACACTTGTACGGATTTCCACGTGTCACTGGTTCAACTTCGGCCTCTGAAAACGTTTTCTGAGATAGTATAGTCTGTGTACTACCTATCACTTTTCACGAAATTTCATTTGGAGCTTCCTAGCCCAAGTTATGACCTTTTTCCCAAGGTCACCTGATTTTGACTCAGATCTGGAAGAGGCAGAAACCCCATATTGTACAGATCATAAATCACAAAGTACAACGAATTAGCGGTTGTCCTTTGGACACAAGATATATGGAGATCTTGTCTTCGTCCTGTAACAATTTTAGATCCGAAAACTTTGCCAAAACGGATTTATAGCGAAAGTTCTACGATGACTGGTTTTTGCTATATCAAGCCCTAGCATCGTAAGTGCAACAAGTGTCATACATGCCATATCATGCCTTCTTTCAGGCTAGCTCTGATACCATGTTAAATTTTCAGAATTTACTTCAATATGATCTAGGATCTTAACTGAGAGAACAACATGTATATCATATCTACAGCATATCAATCATGGAGACAATAATGCAAGCACACAAGAGACACAAAGATTTACTTGGGGA
Source organism: Larix kaempferi (assembly GCA_027924585.1). NCBI lineage: Eukaryota > Viridiplantae > Streptophyta > Pinopsida > Pinales > Pinaceae > Larix > Larix kaempferi. Next base: position 25,601,494 of record BSBM01000030.1, on the reverse strand, counting down.
AAACCATAAAGGTGAAAAACCCCAATAACTTCCTCAGAGATAGATAGAGCAATGATACAACCAACCAAGAGAGATAGCCAAAACCTAGCAGCAGATCCTCCTCCTCCATAAGTGCGCCACTCCTCCTTGAGTGCATGTGTGAGAAGTGAGTGAGTAAATAGAGTGCCTCCCACACTCTATTTATACTTGACTTGACTTGCCTTTTTACCTAACTCATGTAGGCTCGAACTTAACCACATAATATAATGCTGACTGGGCCGACCCCCACATGGTGGGTCTAATAACCCTAGTTACCACAGCCAAATCGGAGGAATAAACATCTTTGGATTTATAGTATAATCACATCGGAGGTATGGAACATCTCCGGAATAAATAATATACAAATATAATATTCTTTGAAGTTACAATATTTCAACATCAGGTAGATACTTGGTATGCATCAGGTAGATGCATTGATGATCAGGAGGATCATGTATGATGATATGTATCAGGTAGATACTTGGTATGCATCAGGTAGATGCATTGATGATCAGGATGATCATAGATGACGAGCTTCAGGATGTTGCTCTAGATGACATGCAGCAGGATGTTGTAGTGATGATCAGGATGATCATAGATGACGAGCTTCAGGATGTTGCTCTAGATGACATGCAGCAGGATGTTGCAGTGATGATTAGGATGATCATAGATGACGAGCTTTAGGATGTTGCTCCGGATGACATGCAGCAGGACGTTGCAGTGATGATGATCAGGATGATCATGGACACATCAGGATGATGTATGGTGAGTATCAGGTTGATACTCTGTGGCCGTGGATTAGGTTGTGCAGATGAGCATGTAATCCGGTGCCCTGGGAGATTTGCAGATGGTCTTTCGAGGTTTTTCCTATGGCATGTAATTCGGTGCCCTGGGACATCTAGCAAATGCTCTTTCGAGGTTTTACTCTGGGAGGACATGTAATTCGGTGCCCTGGGAGATCTGCAGATAGTCTTTCGAGGTTTTGCCTATGGCATGTAATAGTGCCCTGGGATATCTGGCAGATGCTCTTGCGAGGTTTTGTCCTATGGCATGTAATAGCGCCCTGGGGGATCCAATAGGTTGGGCTGTGTGCCCGTAATCAGTTCTGGGATGCTCTTGCGAGGTTTTTCCATGACCACATGTAATAGCGCCCTGGGAGATTTCAGGTCGGAGTTGTGTACCCGTAACATCCTGAGATGCTCTTGCGAGGTTTTGTGGTGGGGTCACATGTAATGGCGCCCTGGGAGATCCTACAGGTCGGAGTTGTGTACCCGTAACATCCTGGGATGCTCTTTCGATGTTTTGTGACGCACGTAATAAGTCCTGAGGATTCCACAGTATGGCCAGTGATGATGAAGACCTGCAGGTGGTGGGCCTACATCCAGTATGAAAAAGGACTGGCTCTGTAGAACTTCCTATGACGAGTAGATTCAGAGATTGATTGAGATAGCAGCAGCAGTGACGATGATTATGACTCGATGACGGTTATCCAGTGACGATGATCCAGAGAAGATGACTTGTGCTAGAAGAACTGTGCTGAGAAATACCTTCCTAGTTAAGAGGGAGTGTTGATGTATATGTAACTTTGGAATGTATTTCATATATGTTGTATGTACTCCTATAGAGATGGTATTATTCCTCTATACGGAAGTGTCATTATTTATATTGTAAGTGTCATAACTTATACTTCATGGGTTATTAGACCACCTTGTTGGGGTCGGCCCTGTATAATTCATGTGGGTTGAAGGGTTATTAGACCACCCTATTGGGGGTCGGCCATGTGGGTCAAAGGGTTATTAGACCACCCTATTGGGGGTCGGTCCAGTCAGCATTATATTATGTGGTTAAGTTCGAGCCTACATGAGTTAGGTAAAAAGGCAAGTCAAGTCAAGTATAAATAGAGTGCGGGAGGCACTCTATTTACTCACTCACTTCTCACACATGCACTCAAGGAGGAGTGGCGCACTTATGGAGGAGGAGGATCTGCTGCTAGGTTATGGCTATCTCTCTTGGTTGGTTGTATCATTGCTCTATCTATCTCTGAGGAAGTTATTGGGGTTTTTCACCTTTATGGTTTTCCCCAAGTAAATCGTTGTGTCTCTTGTGTGCTTGCATTATTGTCTCCATGATTGATATGCTATAGATATGCTATACATGTTGTTCTCTCAGTTAAGATCCTAGATCATATTGAATTAAATTCAGAAAATTTAACAGCCATCACATATAGACATTGGTTATTCTCATAATTTGCATCAAATATAAACTCACGATAACAATATATATAGAGTTAAATTATGATATATTGATCCTATTCATTTGTTTGAACAAATTTATGAAAGGTTAGTACAGGGATTATGAATATTACAATTGACATACTTCTGTTTTACAAGCTAGGCTAACCGAAGTTCTCACCAATAACATTTTTTGACATTATGTCTCTTAAATCATTAAGACTTTGGACACACGGGAACTGGTTAGAAACTCTTCGGTCACATGTCGTAAACACTAAAGCTCTTACCTATAATTTGCGAAAAGGGATGATTCAAATGCTTTAGGACGAATGCTAAGTAAGCCTCGGGGCATCCATAGGACCCCTTCATCATCAAACAGAAGAACAATAGCTAACATATATAAAATTATATCATTGGATCAGCAACAAAAGAATCGTGAAAGTACAGTTGAGTGAGTTTAACATCAAAATGAAGATATTAATTATATTGATGCAAACATTACACTTTTGACCAACACAGAATTTAGTACAGCAAGACGACATTTAAACATTTATTATATTTTCACACGGTTAGATTACGCATTAAAATCTATATCGAAAATTTTTAAATTTTTGTAATTTTCAGGAAGTATACAGTTATCAATAACTAAATCGATTTCCCTCCATTGCAAATGGTGCCTCTGTTAGTTTGTTTATATGCATGTTGTATGTAGACTGAGAGGGACTGGATGTACCCAATATTCCCAGACGTTTGCGTTTTCATTTTATATTTCAAACCTAAGTTTGTGTTCTTGAAATTATTTGATGGGAGATAAATCGGCTAAATGCCTATCTGAGAAATATATGTATGGGTGAAAAGAAGCCATACGGATCTACGTTTGATTCGTATTAATACTATATGAAATAGGTCGATTTAAGATGTGTAACGGTAGGGCCGAGAGTAGCTCTGTTGTGGTTAGTATTGGTTCTAAAAAGTTTGGGTGTCTGTACTGTTTAGGTAATACGTCTTGTGTTTTATATAATTATTTAAAGTAGCTAAAAAGAATGTGTTTGAATGCTAAGTATCGATTTCGTTTTGTGATGGATCCCATTCTTGTGTTGCGAATGCTTCCCATCAGGTTTTGGATGAGAAATGTAAACGTTAAAGATATGTATCATTTCTGAATTTTAGGATAGAGAAATCGTAATTATTATTGCTTTGTTTGATGGTGGAAAGAATAAAAGAAATGATAACTGATTATTTGTTTAACTTCTGGAAACTAAAGGTATAGGAGCCATGTTGTATACATACTCCTGTGTTTTCGTGTTGGTAGGCAGCGACTAACAATGTATAGTAAAAACAATCGTATTTTAATAGTTTTGATATGAAATCATTGGAATGAAAAGCATTATTTCTGTAATCAAGTTACGCTACTATAAAATGCATTTGCTAAACCTGGGGATTTATACTAAAGTGATTTATTTAAATGAAAAACCTCCACCCATGTCTACGTTTTTATTTCTCGGTTTTAAAACAATATAAGTAAACTGATGTAAGGGAAAGACTCTATTTAAATATTAGATCTGGAGAATACAGTATAACTTTTCAGAAGTAAAATGCAGGTTTAAACATAAGTCTCTTAGGAGTTCTGTCAACATCTTACATATTGATTTGACATTCTAAGGTTTTATTAGCTGACCTTGGCATCTAGCACAAGCTATCTAGGCTAGCCCTGCTAGAACTCTAGTTGATTTCCGTTTTAGGTTCTTGGTTTAAATCCAATGTAAATAATAGGGAAATTCAGTGTTGTAACAGTAAATTCAAATGTAATATTCCTAGCTTCTATTGTAAATTGAAATGTAGGATTGGAGTTCACAGCTGGTTACCTGGAAGCTTGATCCTCTTTTGCAATACCTGCACACTCAAACAATAAATAATGCAGAAAGCTTAAAAACTTAGCTGACCTGTAATATGATCTTTTAAATGGATATCTTTGGGACTACCATGTTCCTCCCAACCATGACCCTTAGACCATTCCTGGTCCTAACTGGATCCCCCCAAGCTGGTTCCAACATGCAATAAGAGAATTAGAGGCCCTAGGTTCAACTGCTAGATTAGATCTGGATGTTAATGTGGAAATGCTTAGTTCTTGCAGCACAATTCTCCTTTATCACCATAAGATAATGATAATGAAAAGATGATGATACCCCACTCTTTGGATCTGCCCTTTTTAAATAAGGGAGTCTTGAAATATAGTTGTTTGAATAATTATTTAGTTTCTTTAAATGAAATTAATAAAAAAGATATTCTTTACTAAATATCTAGTCCTTGTTGAACTAGGACTTTTTATTGTTTTAACTAGAAGTGATTTTAAAATCATCTTTACATAATAATAATAATAATAGTAGTTATATATTATACTTAATATTAATAACACTATTAATAATACATTTTACTAGTGTGATAAGGTGGTAACCATTCTATGCATAAACTCTATGCAATATATATATATATATTATAAATAAATAATAATAACACTATTATTAATACCTTTAATAATCATACTAACTTGGAGACCTTCATGCATCTCATTCATATAAGACTATTCTTTAGTCATGCTTATAGTTAAATGCTGGTAATTTCCTTTTAATCATTTATGTATCTTTTCACGATACTTCTTTTAAAATCAAGGACAGGGTCCAACTCTTTGGACTGACTTTTGGAAGGATTGGATAAGCACCTCTGGGTCTCTCTCTTGCATGTTGGATTCCCACGTTTAACATGGTAGTTCCCGCAGTACTTGATGATAGATAGAAAAAGATTCATTTAACCAATTAAATAAATGTGATGAAAACTAAAAGTGCTATTAAGATTCTTTCCGACTCAACACTTTTGAGATCTAGTAACCCCGAGTGCTCTTCAAATATTTTAACTCAACACACTCACATGGGCGTTACGCTAGTGCAATTCCAGAGCCTCCTGCTCAACACTAGTGCTAGAATGTGGTTGTGAGGCACATCCAGAATATTTAAGTGGCCTTCGATCCGGTATTTATTTATCAAGCTTGGAGTGCTCCAAGGGTTATGCCCAATACTCAATGTACATCGAGGCTTACTCCCAATACATAATATTTCCTCTAGGTACCTCAGGGCTTTTTCCCAGTACATAGGTCATTCATGTGTTCCTGAGTCCACGCTCAACACACCATATAAGTCAATCATGTCAATCACATCACTGCACAGTATGTAAATAAAAGGATCATCTCAGTATATTAGGGTTTTGTACCCACATCATATGATAAAAACATGAATCAAAACATTAGGGATTCCTTTCCTAGTACATAATCAAATAATGAAAAATAGTGAGGGTCCATGCCCAATATGTTAGTCTATAAAAGAGTAAATCATGTGTGCTAGGGGTTATACCCAATAATCAAAATAAATCATATGTGCCGGGGCCGTGGCCCAATATAACATCAGAAATAGTTAGTCCAAAATTTGGGATATTACATTTATGGTTACTTGTTTAAATGCATAAGCCTCCTCAAATATGTTTAGTAATGTTTTAATCATCTATACTAACTGTTTGATTGTCTTGATGCTGAAGGGGTCTTATGGGCACCCCAAGTCTTACTTAGCTATTTAGCTAATGCTCTTAAACTTCTATTGCAGATCATAGGTAAGATCGAGACTTCTTTCTGGAGTATTAATGATGTATGTAAAAAGGACTTGTTTAAAACTTCAAATAGTCTCCGATGTTTTAAAGCATAAAGCAATTGACTTGTCCAAGTGTGAGATCTACCTTAGCTTCGATCATCCATTTCGCAAGTTTATTCAATACAATGTCGCCTATTTTGTCGTATAGTTGGAATGGCATAATAATTGTGTAAATCATTTTCATCTTATAGCATTTAAACTTCCTACTCAAAATTGATGTTTAAACCAATACATTTCATTTGTATTAAGTTATGGCGTAAAGTGATCAAACTTTGATTATGACCAAACCCTACAGTAAGGGTTTTATACCATGTGCTAACCTCTGTGTTAGACATATTTTTAACTTATAAGCTTATCTAATAATGCTAGAAGTTGTAATCCTTATTCATCTATACTATCGCTTGAAATTATAAACTATATGCACCAACCTAATGATTTATGCATAGTATGGCATCTTCAAACTCCCATGAGTAGAAACTAAACATTTAAAAACTTGACTATATGCAGAACATAATATTCTTGCTATTCGAATTACTCTAAGTAGGGACTATATGTTATGAGTTTGGTTGTATGCATAGCATATTATACGTCGAAGAAAAAGTGAAGACTATAACTAAAGTCTTAGTGGATCATGCATTGGCAGGCACACGTAACCAGTAGCTATCGAATTTAAAGTTTATTAACTACATTTAGGTGGAATGCCCATTGGCATCTTTCATGGCAGGGCTCCACGTGAAGTTTCTTGGTCTTTTTGTTTAAACCCTAGCTAGGTTTTGAGTACATGATGAGGCCAAAAACTGGAGCATTCATTTTTGCAAAGAGTAAGGGTGGAGAGGCCAACAGGCTCTCCGTTTCTTAGGGTTTGTAACAACGATGTACAAGCATCTTTCTCGGGTTTCGATGTTGAGACCTGTAACCTTCATTTATTTTTACCACTAGGCTATATGAGCCGAAGCAATACAGAACTGTTACCCTACTACATTTGATTGTGAAACGTGCACCTACAGAGTTGATGCTGTAAGCTTAAATTGTTGCAGATGAGTTCAAGCATGCTTCGTGGGTCTTTGTAGGTAATGTCATGGTCCACCACTATGTTTCATTGAGTGTTTTATATTATAAATGTTTAAGCTTTAATGTATGAGCCATTCAAGGTTTTAATCACTTATTCGTTTGATGGTTTGGGAGGTTCTTCCTCGGTATTGGTTTCGGGTTTAGCCAGACAAGAAAAGAGGTTGAAATACATGGTAAGCCTTGGTGACTCCCTTGTGGGCATCTATTTTACTCAGAAGATTTGTGGTGGAACTTTGGCACAAGGCCGGTCTTCATTCGGTTTGGCCGAGAATTCAGTTTTTGTTTCAAACTTTGGTGTTTAGTGTCATAAATATTTAAGCCATATGGCATTTTCAGTACATGGAGGGTTGAACCCTCGACCTGTCCTTCATTGGTTTCTCAACGCTTACTGTATAAATTTTTCATGATAAAAATATATGGTTTAAGCTTGGAAAATATTTCGAAAGGTTTTCTCTCGGCAATTTGATAATTTTGGAAAATGAAATGTTTTATTAACACTTCTTAGTCATTAGGGTTTTGAAGCATAGTTCTATTTATGCCTATATGTTGTAGGGAGGGTTGAACCGTTGACCTAGTCTTTGCGTTGCTTCCTTGTGTACTTTTATGAGTATAGGATTTAATAAGGTTTTTGCAATAATAAAAGAAGTTTGAAAAATACCGAACCTGGGAGAATGCTCTCGGCAATCTTTGTTATTTTGTATTGCCTATTGTGTTTTATGATTTGTTTGTGGCTATGCTAAGGGTTTTTGAACCCTGAATCTGTTATGTAAATTAAGGTTTATTTTAATGGCTTAAAAATGTTTTAAGGTTGAGTCGAAACTTGAACCTTGCACACCTGTGTATTTAAACTATAACTATTTGTGTTTAACATCTTTATATAAAAATATGAGGATTTGTTTGGGGAACCCTTACAGGTATCGAACCCTGGTCCTTGCATTACTTTCTCTTTCGGAGAAACATGGTATAATATTACAGTGATAATTGTTTGTGGAAGGAAGAACTGGGTTTCCAACCTTGGAGTGATAGAATCTTTTAGAGTTTCGAATATTTGAATAATATTAGTGTATTATGATTATTAAAACTTCTATTTAATATATAGTAGGATTGAAAGGTCCATGCATAAATATTTATGTCAATAAATAAGGTGAATGGAAAATACGATAGACTAGGGTTTTGCATTAACAATGATTTTACTTGAATTGATTCTCTGTATTTATTATAAATGTTCTAATACTGATAAATACAATAATGTTGTTTTCAAGGGATAATGATAAGAGAGTAAGTCGATTTGTCGAATACCATTTCTGTATAAAATGATATTTTTGAATGTTAAACTGATGTGGAATATTATGAACTTTTTCCTATTTTTAATATTTAAAAGGAAGGTTTTGTACTAGATGTATGTATACCAATGAGGTTGGATTAAATATAAAATTTTGTATCTATTAAAGATTATGCATATATGCACAAATATTATTAGATTCTGTTGCTAAGCATGTGCATAAAAAATACCTATGTTTCCTAATTAAATTCTGTGATGTTTACTAAAAAAAATAAGATAGTATTAAAGTATTGAAATAAAATAGATTTATTTATGAAACTCAATCATTCCAATATTTTCACACTATATCACCATTAGAATCAATTTTAAATACATCTTCCCTGTACTAGAGTACGCCAATAAAAACAGTGTGTGAAAAAATGCAGGGAAGCATTTGTATTCTAACATTCATCAATTTAACTTTAACTATCCATTTAGCATTTTAACCTAACAGATGTATGAATTTTCAGAGTAGATAAATTGCAGAAATAAAATAGTTAATAACAATTGAGAATATCTAGGATTAACTAGAAAAGTGATAACATAAATTCATTCATTTGGAAGAAGGTAAATAAGATAACACAATTTGAACTTGGTAACTGTAGATGAGACAAACACCCAAAGGAGCCCATTCCACTCAACCTTTTCCTAGATATAGCCAAGTTACTTGCCTTAGGACCCCTGAGTATGTTCACTGAACCACCAGGACAAAGATGCTATGTGGAGAAATGGAATAAATTCCTTTGCAACTCAGCAATAGCACTTGATAGTAGTACTTCTGCTTTTAGCAATATTGAACTCATCAATGTGGCTGCACTAGTTCAGAATGTAGTCTTAACTCACTTAATCACGCGTAACCTTCCCCTCATCGAATCTCTTGTGCTCTCTTGTCTTTCACAATTCATAAATTATCACAAGGTAAGAATGAACAACCTCCTGCTGAATTCGATAGGTAGATAAGCATGCCTAGGTCTTTTGGTCAGTTTTTTTTAGTTAATGAGCCACCTGCTCAATTCCACGTTCTTGAGGAACATGACCATAAAAATAGGGAAGTTCCCCCCTGAAATAGTTAGAAGTGAGTTGAGGATGTTGCCAAGTGTTAGTTTTCTCTCCACCCTAGTCCATTCCTCCTAGTGGGTTAGCGAACACTCATTCAAGAGTCTCCTTTGGATATTTGTCTCCTCTTTTATTTATAAATAATAAAATATTCAGAGTAATTAATTACAGTCATCCTTGATCCCACTTTGTCAATAACATAAAACTTTTTAATAACATAAAACATAATGTTTTTCTGACAACACAAAATGTTCAACATTGTCCTCGATGTTGCTTTATTCATCATCCTCTAGTTCCTCTTGGAACAGATTTGGATATGCCTCTCGCATATTAATTTCCAACTCCCAAGTTGATTTATTTGGACTAAGGTGCTTCCACTACAACTTTACCTGTCCAATGGTATAATTACGAAGCAAAATTTCACTCTTGTCGAGGATACAATCCGGTTCCACTAGAAAATCTCCTTTTGGTTACACCTGTACATCATTCCAATTAATCACATGAGTAGCATCATGCACATACTTTTTCAAAAGAGAGATGTGAAATACATTATGTACTTCAATATTTGGAGGCAAGGCCAACTAATATGCTACTGGTCCTACCCTGGACAGTATTTCGAAAGGTCCACAATACCTTGGTGCTATTTTAGCACAGCTTCCTAACTTTAAGGAGTGCTTTTTTGCTTTACCTTGAGGAACACATGTTCATCAACCTAAAAATATTTTTGAGTTCTTTTGAGATCTACATGACTTTTCTGTCTATCTTGGGCAATTTTCAAATTGCCTTGAACTAGTTTCACGGTTAGTTCCATTTCTTTTAATAATTCAGGTCCTAACATTAACTTGTCAACTGGATTACTCCATGAAATAGGAGTGTTACATTTTCTACTATATAAAATTTCGAATGGACTGAGTTTTGTTGAAGCTTGGTAATGATTATTATAATCAAACTCAACAAGATGCAAATATTCCTCCCATTTACCTGGCTGATCTCTAAGATACTTTCTTAACATATCTTCAAGAATACGATTGACTATTTCGGTCTGTCCATCCGTTTTTGGATGAAATGATGTACTGAAATTTAAAGTAGTATCTAAACCTTTAAATAAAGACTTCCAAAAATTTCCTGTAAACTTTGAGTCTCTGTCAGAAATTATAACTTTTGGAATCCCATGCAAACAAAAGAATTTGTTTCATAAAAATTTCAGCAATGTTAGTAGCCTATAGGTTATCTTAACAGATATGAAGTGGGTTGTTTTACTAAGCTTATCCACAACTACCATTACATAATCATTATGTTTCTGATTTTTAGGTAAAACAGTAATAAAATCAATACTAATTATATCCCACTTCCAATCTGTAATAGGCAGTGGCTACAACAATCCAGTTGGGTGTTGATGTTCAACCTTTATTTGCTGACACTCTATACACCTAACAATATATTCAGCTACTTTGGTTTTTCATACATGGCCAAAAATAATCCTTCCTAAGCATTCTTATCATCTTTTGGTAACAAGGATGCCCTGCGTATGGACTTTTATGCAATTCATTTAAAATCAACAACTTAATTTCAGCAACATTAGGTACATAAAATCTGTTTTTATACAACATTAATCCTCTTTCATCAATTCTGAAATCTATTATTAAATTTTCAGCATTATCTTCAGCAATCTTTCCAAGTAATTTTTGACATTTGTCATCCATTCTAATTCCTTCCTTAATCTGATTTTCTAGATCAGTTTTATAAGTGTCGATTGCTGAAACAAAATTTAGCCTAGCATTTCTGCTTAAGGCATGAGCAACTTTATTTTCTTGACCTTTAATGTGTTGAATCTCAAAATCATATTCACTAAGGAAAGCTAGCTACCTAGCTTTCCTTGAGTTCATATTTGGTTGATCCAATAAATATTTTAAACCTTTATTATCTATCATTAAGGTAAATTTTCTTCCAATTAAGTGATCGTGCCACCTCTTTAACGCATGCATCATAGCAGCCAACTCTAAGTCGTAAGTTGCATAATTCTTCTCACGAATCTTTAACTTCCTAGATTCATATACAATCACATGACCTTCTTGTGTTAAGACCCCACAAAGTCCATCATTGCATGCATCAGTGCACACGATGAAATCCTTGTTTGGATCTTCAATTTTTAAAAGAGGTGTTGTTGTTAACAGTTCTTTTAGTTTCTTAAAAATTTCTTTGCATTTTTTATCCCACACAAATTTCTTACATTTCTTTTGTAAATATGTTATAGGATTCGCTATTCTAGAGAACCCCTCTATAAATTTATGATAGTAACATGTAATTCCCATAAAAGACCGTACACCAGTTACATCTTTAGGGGTAGGCCATTCATTAATTGCTCGTATCTGGTACGGGTCTACTGCGGTTCCATCCTTGGATATCACATGCCCTAGGTACTGTATTTTATCTGTATAGAAATCACATTTTCTAAACTTAGCGTAAAGTTCATGTTCTCTTAACACTTGTAAAATTATTTTAAGTGTTTTTCATGTTCTTCTTTAGTCTTAGAGTAAATTAGAATGTCATTAATAAAAACAATTACAAACTTATCTAAGTACTGATGTAAAACATTATTCATAAGACACATGAAAACTGCTAGAGCGTTGGTCAACCCAAAAGGCATAACCACGAACTCGTAGTGCCTGTAATGGGTTCTGAAAGCAGTCTTAAATATGTCCTCATCTTTTATTCTGACCTGATGGTACCCCGACCTCAAGTCTATCTTAGAAAATATCTTTGTGTCGCATAGTTGATCGAACAGATCATCAATGCAAGGCAAAGGATACCTATTCTTTATGGTCATTTTATTTAACTGATGATAATCTATGCATAAACGCATAGTTTTGTCCTTCTCTTTAACAAAAATTACAGGTGCTCCCCATGGAGACACATTGGGCCTTATATACTTTTATCAATTAGTTCTCTAAGTTGTGATTTAAGTTCATTAAGCTCCAGAATGTTAATTCTGTAAGGAGCCTTTGAGTTTGGTACCACTCCCGGTACTAACTCAATGGTGAAATCTAGTTCCATTTTCGGAGGTAGTCTTGAAATTTCTTTCGGGAATACATCAAATAAATATTTTTAGAATGCTTATGTCTTCCAATTTTAACTTATCTTCCTTAGCTGATTGTTCGTCATTAATTACATTTACAGCAAACAACCTACACCCTTTACGAATAGCCTTTTTAACTTGTAAAGCAGAAATTTGTCTAACAAATGTCTTTCTAGGAATTCCTTTTATTGTTACAATTTCACATTCATCATTCAAGCAAGTAAAAGTCTTTTCAAAGCAATTTAATACTATCCTATGCTTCTCTAACCAATCCATTCCAATCAGAACATCGTAAGAACCTAAAGGTAACCCAGTCAGCTTAATATGGGTCCTAAACTGATTCATTAGTAATTCACATTCTTTTACATAATCAGTCACTTTCCTTTTTGTTCCAGTAGCAAATTGAACCAACCATGACTTATCAAACTTGTCTATTTCAGATTGCAACTTTTAACTAAATCAGGTGACACATAGATAAGACTTGCTCTGGGATCAATTAAAATAGAAATGGGTTTATTTTTCAGCATACCTTCCACTTCAACGATGGAAGTTTGATGATCACCTTGTCTTTTTTCCAAAGACGCATTTATCCGAGGCATCTCCCTTTCTAAGTCACCAACTGTAGCCTCCTCCTGTACTTTGTGTATGTTGTTGACAATCCTCTTTCTGAGTGGGTAGTTGGATGCATAGTGACATCCCTGACAGTCCCAACATTTAACAAGTTCTTTCTATTCCTTACCTTTAAGAAAATGTTTAGGTGGATCACTGTTTCTTGTAGCTGTAAATTTTGACTGTGTATTAACTGCTACCGTATTTTCTTGAAATTTTCTGTTAGAGTAATTACGTGAATTATTATTTCCAAAGTTATGGTTAAAAGAGAATTACTTCTTCCTTTGTTCAAAGTTATTAGGAATTTTTGCTTTCCATCTTGGTATGGCTTCTCTTATCTTATTCTGTTCATAACAAATATTTGCTTTTCTCATGGCCTCTTCAAGAGTTCAAGGACAATCATACTCAATCCGGTCCTTTATATGAGAGGACAAATAGCTCAGAAATATCTGTACCTTAGGCTTTTCTTCAGTGATATAAGGCACATACCTTAATAAATTTAAAAACTTGCTGCATAACTCCCTCATATCCATCGAACCTAACTTTAACTCATAAAACTCTTTAGCTCGTTCCTCATCATACTGTTCTGATATAAATTTTCTTTTAAAATATTTCTTGAAATTACTCAAATTTAGACTTTTCTCTTTTAAACGTTTTACTCGTTTCAGATCTTTCCACCAGATGTCTTCTTTTCCAGTCAAATTATAAATTGCCATTTTAGTTTTTAGATGACTTGAGTAGTTGTAAATCTGGAAGTAGTTATTCATACTAGATAGCCATGCTTCGGTTGTCTCAGTCTTTTCTGTTTCTCCATTAAAAGTTGGTGGTTTGATCTTTTTAAACTCACCATAAATTTCTTCATATGGCCTATACTTCTTCTTCTTAGTGTAGTAGTCTCCATCATTACTATCACTAAAATACATGTGTTTTTTCATAAATTTTAGAAGATGAGTTGTTGTCATAAATAGTCAATTTTAACATTTTATCCTTACGTTGGTAGGACATAGTTCCATATTAAACATTATTTTATGTTCTCTTTTCTTTATCACTATTATGAAAATTATTCAACAGGATTTGATTCAGCTCCTCTTGATCTTTCAGAATTCGTTCGTTTCCTTCCTTAACAGTTTTTAGCTCAATTTTTAAATCCTTTACTGTTCTTAATAATTCAGATGAATTATCATGCAGTTCAACAAATAAGTTTTTTTGCATTAATGTGTCCTTGTTCATTATTATTTTGTTCATTATTAAAGGACCTGTCCTCAGCCGACTCTTCTGGTCCTTCCATACCGCAGACTAAATTTATAAATGTTGAAACTGAAAACAAAAATAAAAATCAGTAATTTGCAATTCTGTCCTAAATTTTTATTTGCGTGAGTGAGCCACTTTAAGCATAGTATTTGAACGTGTGCTCTGATACCACATGTAACATCCCAAAAATTCACAAAAATTGAAAATTTTCTATGTAGCATTAAATGCGTACACTCGTTATGCGGAAATATAATAAACGTCGGTTTTCTTAATTAAACTATAGCCTAGTTTTGTATTAGGATGACACCTTCTTTAATTTGCCATTAAAGATAAAAAAAACATGTTACGTCATGTACCAAATATATTTTTCATAATCCCCTTTTGGTTTATGAATGATTTAAAGTATGTATCTATACTTGTTATTGTAGGGTCTCTCATCGTGAGAATGTGAATTTTTTTTTTTTGTATTAATAATCTTCATATCAAGTGTAAGTCATAAACCTAGCTTTAGGAGACAATCATCACCATTCATATCCAATCTTATTATAGGATAGGAATTACAAAATCAATCATGACTCAAGATTTATTTACCCTAGCCATAACCTCAACAATTCACTTAATACACATACCATCATTTCTCTTTTAACTTACAAGATCCTAGGATTGGACCCTAGAATAATTAAATAATACTAGAAAGCATGAGTAGTTTAACCATAAGAAATATAAGGTATAATTGAAGTTTTAAAAATAAATACCTTTGAAATTCTAGTCAAGAATTCTTAAATGCATGGTAATTCCTAACCATATGTATATTTAATAATATATAATTTTACTTACCTTCTAACCTTTAAACATATAAAATGTATTTGTAAATCTAGTATAAAATTATACTTGTGATCACATCCATAATAACTTTATGTACCTATCAAAATCCCTATCCTTGCATGCATTCTTAATTTGTAATAAAGTAATGCAATTCTTTTAAATATGAGAAATATGCAATGCTATACCATCAAAATCCCTCTATCATGCATTCTTAATTTATAATACATTCTTAATTTATAAATAAGTAATGCAGTTCCTTTAAAATAAAAGTATGCAATGCCATTAAGATCATACATATATAATTCAATTTCATTTACCTCCTTATTTATATAATTTCTTGTAAACAACATCTCATAATCATAAATTTTCACTTTACTAAATAATATTTAATTTATATAAATATCCCAATACAGTAAATTATGTTAAAACTATTCATTCCACTAAACTATGTTATAAATATTGATTCCATGTATGAATATCCTTCCAATTGAAAATGATCAAAAATAAAGAATTCATAATCATGAATTTTCACTTTAATGGATAACAATTTCAAATTATAAAATATCTCAAATAACTAAACTACGTTATAACTATTCATTCCACTAAACTAGTTTATAACTATTCATATACTTCCAATTGAAAATGATCAATTTATAAAGAACTCATAATCATATTTGTTCACTTTAAAAGATACAAAAATATCCCAATAAACTAATCCTTATTATAGCTATTCATTTTCATGAATGTGCATGTCTTTCCAATAGAGGATAATCCAAATTAGTAAATGCTCATGATAAAGTAGTCATAGCCTAAACATTAACTATGCATACGACAAATCCTTATTCCAGTTCATACTAATTTAGGGCAAGGAAAAATATATCAATTAAATTTTTTTTAATTAAAATGAGAATACATATCATAACTATATGGCTCATGAGATCCACTCATATGAAATAAATGTTCAGTAACAAAATTTATAACTAAAAATATGAGAATACGTATTATAATTATATGGCTTATGTAATCGACTTATAACCAATGAGTAATAATTACAAAACTTATTGTTAAACATGAAGACATACATTATAGCTAATTTGCATATGAATATTCGATTTAATCTAAATTATAAGCACGCAAAGGCTGATCAAATTGATCAAACACAGGTTTTGAAATCATATAGGAAAATATCACAAAGAAATCATAAATTAATTTAAGGAAGATCTGCAGATGGATTCCAAACACAAACAGTGTTTAATCACATCGCAGTCTTTGAAATCAAATCCTTTTAAAATAAATTTATCAATTAGAAGATGTAATGCTAAGAATACATATACTCAATAAAAATTAACCAGAGTTGAAAAAAAAGAAATACATTCGTTTAGAACTGGAAGACGCCGATGTGAATTAGATTTCACGTAGACTCCACAAGAGAAAGATCACAATCATACTCTTAAGAGCTGGAAAACAAAATACTCGGAATCTAGGTCCATCCGAATTCTCACAGAGAAGGATCACAATTGAAAAAGGGAAAACTTATCCAGGGCTGGTTTCACGCAGACTCCTACAGGGGAAAGATGCAGTCAATCTTAAGAAATTTACAGAGATTTAGGAGGTTGAATAACCCTAAACCTGAATGTAGACATGATAGAAGAAAGTCACAAATTCCGAACTCTCAATTACCAACTAGAAAACGCCAATAGTTAGGAACAACTGAACTGCATTTAAGTTAAATATCTGCCACGGTAAACCAGGATTCTTTAGAGCTTCAAAATCTAAATTTAAATAACAATGAGATCATCATACAGCCAATATATTTTAAGGATCGGCTTAATTCATTAAAATAAAAAGAAATAACAGAGATCAAGCTTCCCAAGGGAAGGTTTCATGGGTTCTTAAAGATCGACTAGCTTCAAATTCAAGATCTGAGATTCAGAGTGATGGGAATTCTTCATACGACCACACGAATTTGAAGCTTCAATTTAAAACAACAAAAAAAAATAGAATAAGAAATCTTGCCCCAATTGAACTGAATCGCAGAGAGGTCAACAATCGAGGTTACCGTTCTTAAATTGCGTTTCTGGAAATATCGATGATTGCTAGACTTCCCAAATCGAAGCATTATCAGAATTTTAAACCCAACATCAAGATCTAAACTCTAAATACTGGAAGTTTGAAATTATATTGCCAGATCTAGAACGCCACTCCGGAACATAGAGATTTAAGAGACAAATTTAAAGCAACCGTAAATTCTAGAAACACCAAACTAAGATGTTGAAACTACATAGCGCTAAATCCAGATTCAATATTGGAAACACCAAACTCATGACAAGTCTAAAATAAAAGACGCCAAGTCTGGTTTTTAAATGAGACTCAGATATTTAGACCATCACTTATATCCAATTTTAATTCATGACCAGAGCTGGGATAATTCAGAGGTAGAGTACCTAGTGTAGATCCAAGTTTAATCCATGTCTAGAGCTGGAACAATGCAGAGATTGAAGGGAATGGAATTTTAAATTCCTATTTTACAAACTCGAAAACATGGTAATTCCAGATTGCTTCCAATAGTCTACACTAAAGGGTTTCGATCCAGCCTAAAATATGAACTATAGGTTTATAGTAAGCCAGATTAATTCGACTCTATAAGTACATATTTCCATTTTCTTTTTTTTTTTGCGAATAACAATATCAATTCCAAATACAGAAAAATAATAATCACAAAAGCATTAAACATGATTCGGTGGTCGAGCTGGGGTTGAGGATATGGTTGCATCGAATGTCCAATCCTCACCTTAACAAAGATACCAACAACCCCTCGATTGACCCCCCTATCGTATCGGGAGTAGTCTTCTTTCTCCTAAATCCCCAAGCAAGTGGGGTGGTAAGAACACACTAGCGAGCTTCCCGAAAGGATCTCCCAATCCTCGTTCCAGTTAATCCCAACTTCCAAAAATCATAACATAATCCAAGATTATCATGCCCATCCAGCATAAGGGAGCAAGAGATGTCTTTCTCTCCTTTTCCTCCCTCATTATATAGCAAAAGTCCGTGTGCCATGTGTCTCTCCATGCACATACTAAATTTAATTTAATAATTTAATTTCAATTATTCTCAAATACATGTGTCTCAAATATAGTTAGTGTGCACCTAATTCACTAAATGAGTGGGAGTTAGGTGTGGGAGAGTCCTACTTCTCTTTTGGTTCTCATTTAGTTTACTTAATATCTTTTCTTTGTAAACTAGTTGTTTTTCATTTCTTTATTTTAAATATTTAGAAATAATATTTATAAAAGAGAAGATATCTTTTAATTAATAACTTTTAATCTATTTTGATTCAAAAAGTTTTCAAAGATGATAAATGATTTATATATATTTATACATATACTTATTTAATTATATTATTCCTTAATAAAATACTTTTATCGAAAGTTTAACTTCTATTACCATTCATTTCTAAAACAACTTCCTTAGCATACTTCTAGTTTAGTTTTAGGTTTCCTTCTCTTCATAATGTAAACAATTAAAATAATTTAGACTAAACAAATTGTTTTTGTTTTGTTTCTTTTTTCATTTTTAATATTTTTCTTTTCTATTAAAAATAAAATAAGGAATACTATTTTATTTTAATTTGTCTTTTAATGTAAAGTCACCTAAATTTATCTTTGATGAGTTTTCAATTTCTTTATTTAAATAACATTATCTTTTTCTTGTGCAGGTGCCTCTTCGGCAGGCCCTTTCAACAGTTTCATTTCTTACTTCTTATGGGGAGTACTGCATAGTGACCGAGAATCGTTACCACAATATCTCAACTACACTTCTTGGAGACTAAGGGATGTTGAGGGATAAGGCTCTCCTTATTGCATGGCCCTCAAATCATCGTACGCGACCAAATCATTATGGCCTTGCCCGTACGACATACGCTTCCCCGGGTGAGATGAAACAGATTCACCCATGCATGGATTTCTAATTCAGGGTCAAAAGTCAGTCATCGTACCCCTAAGTGTTCTTTATGTTCTTACGACCCATGTAATTCCATTGTGGGTCAGTCGGTAAATCGTCTTACCTGCCACTACAAACACTCAAGTGCACATTAGTAGCACTGCACTATAAAACATTTTTATCATTCCTTTCAGTATCTCAGTCAGTCGAGTCTACTAAACATTAATCATTTTAACATTATGCTTGGGTCAGTTGAGCATATTCATCATTCGTTATTTCATCTCAGTCAATCGAGTATAAAACAAATCATCATTTTCATTTCAAGTAATTTCAACATTCATCATTATGTCTCTGTCAATTGAGCATACATCATTTTCATTTCCATTAATTTCAACATTCATCATTTTCCAATCTAAATCATTTTCATCGTTTTTCATTTTTCAGTCAGTCGAGTATATTCATCAATCATCATTTGTCTAATCATGCTCATTTCACATATAAAATTTAAAGCAATGATTCATGGTCCCAGTTTTTATAATTCTGGGTCACTTCAAACCAGTGCCCTCAATAGTCAAATCAGTCTTAGGTCTCAAAATAGTCTGATCAATCATAAGTCTCAAATAATCTAATCAATCATAAGTCTAAAATAATTAAATCAGTCATAAGTGTTGAGGTGGGCATTATACACACCCCATCTTATTAAAACTTCGTCCCAAAGTTCAAAACAAAAAAAAGGAAAGTCCCAATGCATCTCAGTTGTGTCCTCCCAGGTTGTAGAACTGGGACTATAGTTATCCCAATGAACCTTGATTTGAGCAATCACACAGTGCCTAAGATGGCATGTTCGAAGGTCCAATATGCATATCGGCTCCGCCGTCATGGACCCTTCATCCGTTATCTATAAGTTACTCATGTCAATGATATTTGCTGATTGAGAAATGTAATGTCTAAGTGTCGATACATGAAAAACATTATGCATCCTATGCAATGATGATGGTAGTGCAAGACGGTTGGCAATTGATCCTATCCATTCTAATATCTCAAAAGGTACCACGAACCTAGGAGATAGCTTCGTCCCTTTCCCAAATATGATAGTACTCTTTTGCGGCCTTACTCGCAAAAATAATCGATCTCCAACCTGATACTCTCTATCAAGTCTATGTGCATCGATATAACTCTTTTGTTGATCCTCTGCTTCTTTCAGTTGAGCATAGATATCTACCATCTATTCTTCCATCTCCTGAATCACCTCAAGTCCAAGTCGAGTCCTATCCTCTAGTCTATACCAACTCAAGGGTGTTCGACAAAGGTCGGCCATACAAAAAATTGAATGGTGCCATCTGTATCGAACTTTGATAGATGTTATTATACGCGAACTCTACTAGAGGTAAAACTCCTCCCAATGGGTCTACTGATCAATCACATACATCCTCATCATGTCCTCTAGTATCTAGTTCACTCTCTCAGTATGCCCATCAGTCTCCAGATGGTATGCAGGGCTAAAGTTGAGTCGTGTCCCCATGGCTTCCTGGAAGCTCGTCCAAAATATACCAGTGAATACTAATCCCCTAATCAGATATTATCTTCCTCGTCACTCCGTCCAGTCGTACAATCTCATCAATGAACACTCTAGCAATATTTGGGGCCTGATAAGTATTCTTAATGGGTATGAAATGTGCACTCTTCGTGAGAGTGCCTACTACCACAAAGATTGTATCATGCCTCTTACGGGTCAAAGAAAAACCCACAATAAAGTCCACGGAGATGATCTCCCACTTTGACTCAGGAATGGCATGAGGCTGAAGTAGTCTGGTGGGACGTCTATGTTCAACTTTGACTAGCTGACAATCCATGCATTTGGCAACAAATTTTACCATATATCTCTTCATGCCATGTTAGAAGAATAGAGGATAAATATCTGCATACATCTTCTTCACGCTAGGATGTGCTCTATAAACAGCTCAGTGAGCTTCTTCTAGGACTAGGCTGCTGATCTCATCATTCTCTGGCACATATATACGGTTGTTCTATGTCAACAACCCATCATTCTCCAATGAATAACCCTTATACTTGGGTAATTCCATATGTTCCTATTCTGTCACCTACCCAAATTTTTGAACATTATTATTTATTTGCAAAAATACGTTATGTTAAATTTAATTACAAGTTTTGTAATTATGATCAGTTTTGATCATGGATGAATGTAATTACTGAATATTATTATTTAAATAAATTAATTTAAGAGACAAACACTAAAGAGGATTGTTGAATGAGTGTTCACTGACCCACTAGGAGGAATGGAAGTTGTTGGAAGGTATGGGACACATGGCAGCAGTTACCTCACACCACTAACTATTGGTTATAGGACAATTTCCCCTAAAATAGGGCATTATCCCCTAGGTGGAGGGAGTGAGCAGGAAGCTCATTTAATGACCCAGTAAAATTTGAAAAGGCCTAGGAAGCCTATAAAGGAAAATTCAAATTGGGCAGGCAGCCCTTAATCAATATTTCTGCAGAATATTTTCCTCTTAAAAATCAGGTGATTTCAAGAGAGATTCAAATAAGGGAGGTTAGTGGTGATTGAAAACTGAGTTTTGCTTATTTACCGAGGAGAAACAGAGTTGTAGGAGCAAGTCTTTTTAGACTACTACCTATTGAATATTTAGAAGATTACTACTACAACAAGAAGAAGTCCTAATTCCTTAAGCTTATTCCTCCTGGTGGTTCACCGAACAGGCTCAGGGGTCCTAAGACAGTATTTAACTGTTTTCAGGAGTTTGGTTGGGTGGAACAGTCTTCCTGAGTTGTTTCTTACCCTACAAAGATTCTCAAGTTCCTAAAAGATTTCCTAACTTATTCTCAGTAAATAATTATGTTCTGTTTATCTAGTATTATTCTGTTTATTTACTTCCGAAAATAATCTAATTCTGGGAATGTTTAAGTCTGAATGTTTAAGTTTAATGTTAAATTGATAAATCAATATTCCCATTTTTCCACATGCTATTTGGTAGCATCGTACTCTAATAGAGAGATGCAAATTAAAATAGATTAGAAGATAGGCAAAATTTGCCATTGAATTCGACAGATAGATAATAATCTTATATGTATCAGTTTTCTGTTCCCAAGTTAAATAATTGTAGGAGGTTCTGTATAATAATTAGTATATATAATATTTTTACAGTTATATGATAAACAGTCAATAAATAATTCCTGTACAATCATCCTGCATTACATTTAAATTATGTCCACGGAAGGTAGATAAATTACGTACTGTATATTCTTTTAAGACTACTAATATTGAATAAAACATTCCTTATAATAAGCTGGAAAACAATAGTTTTTCACACAATTTCATATTCATACATTTCACTCACACACACAGTTTCATTACAATTACTTCACCAGTATTATATGTATAGAAATTAAATTATAGATAGAGTTATAATTTACGGTCTTCACGATTTTCTGCACTATACACTCACATTGCTCTCATTTTCTATAGTAATTTTGTATTATCTCAGAAATTTAACAAATGATAAGAACTTACTAAACACTACTATTATCACCATGTATTTATTTCTCTCTTTTAGATCTGCTAATATTGTTTGTGATTGTTGTAAATCTGGGTCTCGTATCAAAACGAAAACCGTAGCTAGATTCATACTTTTTATTTTATTGTTTTATAACAAAAACTTTACACCCTATTCAAACCTGGGATCAAAACCGATCCATTATCTTGAGTATTGTTTAGGTTATCATTTTCAACAAAACCTGATTCAGGGTTTGACCCTATTCAGTTTCTTTGCAAAACATTATTGAAATCTGAGTCCAACTTTTACTCTACTTAGATTCCAAACATTGAAAAATAAGAACACACAGATCTACAAATTGTAGAAACCAAGAAGTAGTCAAACGAAAACAAAAGACACGAGCTTATTTTCGAGATTTCTTCAACTATCAACATCGACAAAGAAAACGTCGAGCCCTGATAAGCCTATTACTCATTCTTAAGAACCACTTCAACCACCGTCCAAGAGAACTATGAGGGTTATGGAAGACCCGAGGCTTACCAGTTTTGAGGCACGCTAACACCTTTGCCAAAACATTACTCTTTTGCTTCCTTAAACCCTACAGCTGACAAATGACGGAGTTAAGTTAAATAAATGTTACATTTAAAATTGAAAATGAAACACATCAAAGAAATATATTTCATCTCAGAAGGACGCTTACCTTCATAAACCCTGGCCAAGTCTTGAAGTTCTCAGATGAACGACGAGATTGGTGCTGTGAACGATGTGAGGAAACTTTCAACCTTGATTTCAATACTACTCCAAACCAGAGACTTAGATGTCAACTAAAAATGACATTACACAGGTTTAATACCTGCAACCTCAATCTGGTTCACTAGTCTCAGGTTCGAAACCTTGCAAAACTTCCTACCAAAATCTCGGCATCCTGTCGGCCACCTCCAACGAAGACAATAACACAATGAAACCACTTTCTCCAAGATGATAAACTCAACACATAGTAGGTGTTAGGGTTTTCATCCAACGACCCTTTTTTATCACAATCGACGGTTATCATCTTGCTAGTGATTGTAGCTTTGGTTTAAACGACATCAACAGTTAATGCTCGACCCACTTCACAGGTCGAAATTGCCACCATGGCACATGGTGGAGTAATCACGATCAACACCAGGCATATAACCCTTACACAACAACATACATGGAAGCATTCACGTCTACATGGATTCCTGGAGCTACAACTCAGCAGGAATGCAGTACCAAGCCTTTAATTGTAAGATCCTTATGTGATCTTTACCACAGCTCGAGACAAACGTCGAATTTATGAGCCAGCCACCTTTCAAACCCCATTTCAATGCTTGTCAGTACCTTGATGTGATAACCAATATTACATGCTTCATTTGTTAACATAAAAATATTAAACAATGTCGTAATTGTCATAATAGTAATAACGTATATGCAATACATGATTATAATTCCAAGGTTTGCACTTTATTGTCATCACTTTCATACATTATAATGTTTATATTTAATTTACAAACACTTACATAGTATTGTCATGATCCTAACGATGCATATATTGCCAACACCTCTGATATATGTTTTAATATTGACATTAAATCGAATATAGGTATAGTCACACTATTGTTTTCATAAAGACTTTGGATAGGTTGTCTTTTGTTTATAAATAGAATAACAATTATATATATAGTCCAAAGCTTATTTTGACTATATCTACATAACATTTGGTTTAGTCATGTTTATATATTATTGTTTATATATTTTCATATATATTGAATAATATTGGTTGCAAGAGTTTACAAGCTCATAGCTTTTACATACATTTTTGGTACTATCATTATAAATGACGACAACAAGACAGCTATCACTACAACCAGCTAGAACAATGATGACAACAACAACCATGCTTTTAATAAGATACTTCTTCGACAGTTAACTTGGGTTGATCTTACTCAGTTATAAGATGAACCTTGGAAAGCAAAGGTGTAAGTATGCGAGTCATACCTATACATTTTTATAGTTGCAACAATCTCTAAACATGTTATTTCATTTACGATGTTGAATTGAGCTTTACACGAAAACTGAAATTTATTGCAATCATGAAACTTCTTACCTATCTTCTACACATAGAATAGGTCAAATGCTTTAGTGTTGCAACTAATTAAGCTTCTGGGTCCCTCATAGGACTCCCTTGGACAGCAAAGAAGCAAACTATCAGTATCATCTCAAAGAAAAAGTACCATGTCATATTTCTAACTTGGCATTTCATTATTATATCAATCATACATTTCATTGCATTAAAAAGGTGTCACTGCAAAAGTTGATCCATTCATGCATTTAACTACCTTAATTATAGTTGTTATACATATAATTAGGATGTCGCTGACGTATTAGTTATAACAGAATTTTATTTATGTTTAATACAACAGTTGTTAAGTTAACATTGTTGCAGCTCGCATTATTAAATTCCACAGTTACAAATTATCATAAATAAATCTAATTGTTGTTATTTACAAAAATTTTAAATTTTTATGAAAATATGGGATGTTACATGTGGTATCAGAGCACAAATTCAAACTCTAGGCCTGAATGAGGTCCAAAAACACGTAGTAGAAATTTTTATATACAACAGAAAATTATACTAT
The DNA here is from genome assembly GCA_027924585.1 of Larix kaempferi. NCBI lineage: Eukaryota > Viridiplantae > Streptophyta > Pinopsida > Pinales > Pinaceae > Larix > Larix kaempferi. Next base: position 25,576,212 of record BSBM01000030.1, on the reverse strand, counting down.
CTTGAAAATTTTATTATTATGTTATCTTCAGAAATTATTTTCAGTTACAGGTATGGAGAACTCAGCTGAACATTTAAGTGATAGATTTCAGCCAAACAGTCACAGTTCGAGATAGCAGTATGTAGAGAAAGGTCACAGGGAAATAAATATCAGTTCGACGGAACTGTTACGTGCCTTTCAAGATTTAAAAGCAGAAATCAGATCTGTGAAACTAGATAATGAAAGGATTCTGTAAGCACAAGAATAACTGAATCAAGTGTTGTTTGAACATACCCAAACACACGAACAAGAGAAAAACAATGAGGATATTTCCAAAGTTGAGGAGATCCCTCATGCTGATAAAAATCAGAATATCAAATTTAGTGAAGTAAAAGATCGCTCAACCTCATCTGGAGATGCTATTGCAGAACTCAAAAAGAAACGTAATTACACCAATGACAGCAGTGAAGAAGATTCCAAACCAAGAAGGAAAAATAAAAAAGAATATGAGCAGATTTATGGAGAATTAAAGAACATAAGACCTCTAACTTTCAATGGAGAAACTGAGAAAGGTGAGATAGCTGACGCTTGGCTATTAGGGATGAAGAAATACTTCCATATCTACAACTATTCAGAGTTCTTAAAAGAAAAAATGGCTATATATAACTTAACTGGAAAAGTGGATGTCTGGTGGTAGGATGTCAAAAGGCTAAAGGGCATCAAGGATAATGATGTAAGCTCGAGTGCTTTCAAACAATATTTAAAAAAGAAGTATCTATCTGAATAGTACTACGAAGAAAAATCTAAAGAGTTCTACGATTTGATGTTGGGAGGTATGAACATGAAGGAATTAAATAGTAAGTTCATGAACTTACTAGGATATGTACCCTACTTCATAGAAGAAAAACCAAAAATTCAAAGGTACTTAAGTTGTTTACCTTTCAGCATTAAAGACAGAATTGAGTATGACAGTCCTAAAACATTAGAGGAGGCTATAAGGAAGGCATTTTACTGTTATGATACAAATCGAAAGAGAGAGGGTATGTCTAATTGGAAAAATCATAAGCCCGACAATTTTGAATAGAAGAGGAAAAATTTCAGATTCAGTGGGAATTCTGGATTCCAAAGGAAGAATTTTTAGAATCAAAATTCCCAAGGAAATAATTCCAGAAATAATTCACAGTAGAATTCGACAACACCGAAAAATGCATCTAATACTGCCAAGACCAGTGAGCCAAAGACACATATTAAATGTTTTGAATGTCAAGGCCCTCGTTACGCATCAGAATGTCCCTTACAGAAGCGGAAAGCAAACAACATCGACTCTATTCAGACTAAACCTACTATTGGAGATGTAGCAAGGGAGATGCCAAGAATTAACGCAAGACTTGACAACAGGAAAGCAGATCATCAAATCTCCATTGTAGAGATTGAAGGTATGATATATGACCATCGTGTTACTGTTTGAATTGACCCAGGTTCCATTTTAAGTTATATATCACCAGATGTTGTAGAAAGCCTTAAACTGAAAACTGAAAAGTTCAGTAAATCATGGCTAGTTAGATTAGCAACTGGGACCCAGAGGAAAGTTTTAGATTTTATAGAGAACTGTATTTTATCCATGAACCATTTGCAAACACAAATCAAGCTGAATATTTTACCTTTAGGTTCATATGATATTATAGTTCGGATGGACTAGTTGGAATCCCATCATGTCATCCTAGACTGTTATGGAAAAAGTTTTATATGCTTAAATGATGAAGGGAAAATTGTAGAAATAAAAGGCATTCTAAGGAAGGTAACCCTTAGACAAATTTCAGCCATGCAAGTTAAGAGAGCAGTTAGGAAGGGATGCCAAATGTTTGCAGTAAACGTGGTAAACGATGAGATTATGGATAAAGAGGACAAACTGGAATTAGAAGACATAACTGTCTTAAAAGATTTTAAAGATGTATTTCCTAAGGAGATTCCAGGATTACCACCCAAAAGAGATTTAGATTTTACCATAGAGTTAATACCAGGAGTAGTACCAAATTCAAAAGATCTGTACCGAATGAATATACTGGAGTTAAATGAATTAAAATCTCAGTTGAAGGAACTTATTGACAAGAAGTATATTAGACCAAGTGTGTCTCCTTGGGGAGCACCTGTCATCTTCGTGTAACATCCCAGAAAATCGCAAAATTTTAAAACTTTTCTATGTGACAATAAATGCTATTTAATAGATGCGGAAATGGAACAACGTATGAAATGTTATCTTGTTATCTTTAATACCATGCTAGCTGATTAAATAAGAATTTACCACAAATGGATTTCTACTTAAATCTTAATGTTATGCATATTTAGTTGTGCTATTACACATTTCTACTACTGTTATTTATAAATGTTAGAACAACTGTTTGACTAATGTGCTTTTGTTTGATATATGAAGGGGTCCTTCGGACGCCTCGAGGCTTACTTAGCATTCGTGCTAAAGCATGTGTATTCGTACTTGTGACAGATTGACAAGTAAGAGATTAAAGTTGCGACACATAATCAACAGTTTATCCAAGAAGATCTATAACGTTAGTATCGCCATGTTATACCCATATTTATTTGTTTTTCGTCATGCTTTTCTGTATGTAAATGCCTACCTTCTAACTCCATGGTAATTTGTGGAAATTCTATATTTCGTTCACAAAGTATAACTATAGGGTTTGTTTAAAAATGTTTGTAGGATTTTTAATGAACCTTTACTAATGGGGTTCATCGCCATTTTAACAACTACACATTTATGCAATGCGATTTGTGTGCATCGTGACACCCTATATGTCACTTATGTGATTATGCGACATTATATGCACAATAAAATCTATATGCTAACTATGCAATTTGTGTGCAATTGTAACACTCTATTTTATATGTCCTACTCTAAGATTATTAATAAACTTTATACAATGGATATGAATTATGTGCACACATTACAATATTATGTGAGGGTCGTATGCTATGTGGCTATATGTAAACTATGTGATTTAAATGTTGCTATAATAAATATGGAACTAACTTTCCAACTATGTGCAATCGTATTGTAACAAGGTCTAAACTCTCGACCCTATGATATACAAATCCCATGCAATTATTAATGTGATGTGAATCCTTGAAATTCCACACAGGTTGGCAGCCATAACATAACCTGGGCATTGAATGTTCATAACTACTGAGTCAGTGGATTTTTGATGTGGCATTGCTTAATGTGCTCGACCATGTGCTGCCCCCATGAATATAGCTCTTTACAGTGTTGAAGTGTAACATATGGATTCACCTGTTGATGAACTGGATCCATCATGCTTCCACCATGGCTCATCGTGGCAATTGTAATGATATAACAATAAATAGGGTAGTTGTAATGGCATTTCGTGATTCCATCTATCGATCTGCACCGTTGATATTTTGAGGGTTTCAATGCAAGGGTTTAATCCTATCTCGTTGTGCTTTTGATGAGTTATTGTGTTCCAATCCTTTGGTAGTGGAGGCTCTGCGCGGCCGACAGTCTACTGGTTTTTAGCCTCGTTGTTATGCCTGTAACTTCTGAGTTTTGAACTTGTAACCTCATAAAATGGAATAGCCGAGTTCTTATCCCTTCATGTAGTAGTTACTGGTTTAAGTCATCTGTTGATTTTGTAACTTTTGAGAGATTCAATCGTCAGGCCTGTTGGTTCTTGGAGGTTAGCTTTATGTGAGAAATCAACCCTTTACTTTGGTTGTTCCAAGTCTTGATGCTGTGAAATGTTTAGAGTCGATGTTTGGGTGCTGGCTCTGGTTACTTCAGCATTTAACGTGGTAGGGTTTCATTGCAATGGCTACAGAATTGGCGTTCGTTGGTTTTAAAACTAACAATCTGCGAGGTAATGTATTCTCTTTCCTCCATGGTAATATTTCCACAAAATGCTTAATAGTTTATCAACATCCTAATATTGAAGTTCTTTTTGTTCGTATACTGCTTTTAATCCTTGGCAATTGTCGTTGCAGGTATAGATAAGGAATGGCTACTCGAATCTAGAGTTTGAAGGTTGGCAAGCTATACCAACCGGTAAGCCTCTGCGGTAGCTTTGAAAACTCTAGGTTGATGAGATGGTGTTTGATTGTGTGCTATTCTGTCTGTTGTATTTGTAACTCAGCAAATTTTGTAAAACGTAGATAGGGTTTGTTTTCTATCTGAAAGAATTGGGAGGATGTACCTTGACCCATAAGGAAATGGCCAAGCTTGCAATGTCTTTAAACAAGGGTTTTACCCTCAGCTTGAATAATGCACTTCATGGTGTTTCTTGACCACTGTATTTGTTTTCTTTTATATAAGGTTTAAAGTTAAAATACAAGTGTTTAAAGTCTGTGAATCGATATGTTTGTTGTTACAGGCTAGATAATTTATATAATATGTATGGCTACGACCTGTATAGAATTTCATTTATTTTTATAACCTAATCCTTTGTTTTAGGGTTTAATAAAATAGAAGTTATGGATATGGAAAAGTAATGGCACCTTTTTGGTAACCTCTGTGTTTAACTTGGCTACCGTTCGACGAATGGATGTTTTAGTGCAACGATAAAATAAATCTTTGTTTTATAGGACATTGGATAAATGAAATTGTTGATTGAGGCTTACAGCCTGTATGTGCTTCGTTTTTGGTTTATAAAATTGTTGTTGCGCTTGGAACAAATAAGGGAGTGTTTCCTATGCTAGGGTTTATCCCTTGTATAAAGTTTAATAATATACTTAGTTGAAGTCTCGGCAATAATCTGTGTTTTTCTATTTTGTTTCGAAATCTCCTATAGTCATCTTGATAACTCAAACTTACTAAACGATCTACATGCTTGTGTTTTATGCATTCATCGACTCTGCTTCTACAGGCATTGTAATGTCTAATATCTTTCGAACTGATAGTGAAATAAAATAATTTCTATCTACAGGCATGTTTATGATGTCAAGTTTGGTTCTTGTCTTATTCTTGTTATGACAATGACATTTGAGCCTATTTGTCTTGATACTTCTGTTTAAAAAGATTTGTCTTTTATTGAAAGAAATGAAGAGTCAGAGAGCTCATTTAACTAGCTCGACTCTGTAGAAGAATTGTAAAACATTGGCTAAACGTAGAGAAGAATTAACAATATTTTATGTTAAATTTTGAGCATTAATTCACAATACTCTAGGATCTTTACTGAGAGAATAACATATACAGTATATAAATGCATGACAATCACAATAAGCATGACAATCATCACAAGAATCAAAAGCATGAGAGACAAGAGACATAAAGTTTCCGTGGGGAAAACCCTAAGGTGAAAAACCCCACAACTTTCTCAGCGATAGAGAGAGTAATGGCTCAACCAAAGTACAACCAAAATACACTGAGATAGTCTCCTAGTAGCAGATGATCCTCCTCATCACTAGTGCGCCACTTTCTGAGTGAGAGTGAGATACTTTTCCAAGTGATCTAAATAGAGATCACCTGATCTCTATTTATGCTAATTTGTTTGCCCAGTGACCTTATGGGGGCGACTTGTCTAGCTAGGTACATCAACATTATAATATATATTTTAGGGCCGACCCCACACATGGTGGTCTAATAACCCATCGGCAAGTACACACACTTGCGACACTTGTCAATCCATATGATGACACTTCCTTATATAGGAATAACACATCTCTATTAATGGTACAATAAATATATATGAAATACATTCCGAAGTTACATATACATCAACACTCCCTCTTAACTAGGAAGGTATTTCTCGACACAAATCTGCTAGACAAGTCTTCTTCTCGGGATCATCGTCATCAACGCATCATCATCATCATCGTCACTGCTGCTACTATCTCAACCAATCTCTGACTCTACTCGTCATAGGAAGTTCTACAGAGCCAGTCCTTTTTCATACTAGATGTAGGCCCACCACCTGCAAGTCTTCGTCCTCACTGGCCATACTGTTGAATCCTCGGGACTTATTACGTGCATCGCAAAACCTCGAAAGAGCATCCCAGGCTATTACGAGCACACGGCTCTACCTAAAGTACTCCCAGGGCCATATTATATGTGACCTCACCACAAAACCTCGCAAGAGAATCCCAGGCTATTACGAGCTCACAACTCTACCTATAGGATCTCCCAGGGATAGATTATATGTGGTCATGGCAAAACCTCGCAAGAGCATCCAAGGAGTTATTACGGGCATACAGCCCAACCTATCAGATCTCCCAGGGACATATTATATGCCATAGGACAAAACCTCGAAAGAGCATCTGCTAGATATCCTAGGGCATGAATTACATGCCATAGGCAAAACCTCGAAAGACTATCTGCAAATCTCCCAAGGCCAAATTATATGTCCTCCTAGAGCAAAACCTCAAAAGAGAATTTGCCAGATATCCCAGGGCACGAATTACATGCCATAGGCAAAAAATCGAAAGACTATTTGCAAATCTCCTAGGGCCAAATTATATGCTCATCTGCACAACCTGATCCACAGCCATAGAGTATCAACCTGATACTCACCATACATCATCCTGATGTACACATGATCATCCTGATCATCATCACTGCAACATCCTACTGCATGTCATCTAGAGCAACATCCTGAAGATCGTCATCCATAATCATCCTTATCATACAATGCATCTACCTGATGCATACCAAGTATGTACCTGATACATATCATCATACATGATCCACCTGATCATACAATGTATCCACCTGATACAAATACAAATACATGATACATATCACCATACATGATGCACCTGATCATACAATGTATCCACCTGATACATATACAGATACATGGTCCAAGCATCCAACATGATGCATATACAAAAAATACATACACATGATCCAACCGATCATATCGAGCATCCAACATGATGCATACATACATATAAATGATCCAATTGATCACATCCAGCATCCAACATGATGCATATATACATACATAAAAAAATGATCCAACCGATCATATCCAACATCCAACATGATGCATACATATAAATGATCCAACTGATCATATCAAAGCAGAAACCAGAACATCATCCTGATGCTCATCATCCAAGGCTTACATCCACAACCATGTGAAGGACCCTCCTTCCAACATGCTTGGAATGGCTTCAGCAAATGTGTCCATCACTTCTTCCTCGAAGTGTCCTCAATCTGAAGAACGCCAAGCCTCTCTCTGAAGTATTCAAACTTCACCCTGGCTAGTGGCTTCGTCAGCACATCTACAATCTACTCGTCCATCACAACATACAGGAGCTTCACAGCTCCTCTCTACACCATATCCCTAATATAGTGATATTTGATCTCTATGTGTTTTGACCTATCATGAAACACTGGGTTCTCGGACAGCTTCACACAACTCTGGTTATCACAGAAGATACCAGTAGCATCCAACGGGAGATCAAATAACTCAGACAGTAGCTTCCATAGCCATACTTCCTCACAACTAGCCGAACAGGCTGCAACATACTCTGCATCAACTGTACTTAGTGCTACGCAGGACTGCTTCCTGCTAAACCAAGAGATCACACCTGATCCCATATTGAAGCAGCACCCATATGTGCTCTTCCTATCTGCAACACTGCTAGCCCAATCTGAATCAACATAACCCTGCAGGTTAAACTTTTGATTCACCTCATACTTGAGCCCATAATCCACTGTACCCTTCAGGTACCTCAGAACATGCTTTACAACAACCAGATGAACACTCCTCGGATCTGTCAGGAACTAACTCAATGTTTTCATCGCAAAGCAAATATATGGTCTCGTGTTCGTCAGGTACATCAAGGACCCAATCATCTGACGATACATAGAGACATCAACCGGCTCAGATGAAGCATCACATAGAAGCTTCATATTCGATGCCATAGGTGTGGCTATGGCCTTGCAATCCATCATCCCGAATCTCTTCAGGATATCTACTGTGTACTTCCCTTCACCAAGGAAGATCCCACCTGCACTCTGCCACACCTCCATACCTAGAAAATAATGCATCGTTCCTAAATCTTTCATATCGAATTTAGTGGCAAGCTTCCTCTTTGTATCTGCAATCAATCTGTCATCTCCTGTTACAAATAAGTCATCCACATACAGGGGTAGAATCACAGGATTCCCTTCCTCAACCTTGTAGTAGAGGTTGGAATCCGCTTTACTCTTGGTGAAGCCCAAACTAGATAGAAAACTGTCCATCCTACCATACTAGGTTCTGGGAGCTTGTTTCAAGCCATACAAGGCTTTCTTCAATCTGCACACATGTGACTCCCTGTCAGGTCTTGGGACTGCATCCCAAACATCTTCTTCATGATCGACGGATCATGGCATTCCATTTCTTCATCCCAGATCCTGGGAACTTCAAATCTTCAATATCTTCAATAGATATCTTTGTTGCTGGAACAAATGTTGTAGTCCTTTTTTAGGTGAAGATATACTGTCTTTCCTACAAAACAAGTTAAATTGCATGATTAGAAACATCTCACAATTTTCAGAACAAATTCTTTACATAAAGACATATGTCATGTAGTCATGCAGTTATCTTTAGCCAATGCTTCAATGCAACATTTATCCATGTTCCACAACTTTCTAGATGCCTTCCAGTCTCTACCAGAACATTGTTAAGAGTTTGCACTACTCCCAACATGTCAGCAAAGAGGTTTCATTCTAGATAAGTAGCACTGGAATGTTGTACAGTGCCATAGGCCACTTACCCATCATATGCATATTAGTAGTATACTATTCATTAATGCAATCATTCTAATATGCACAATACATCTCCTAAGTCTAGGAACATAAGCATAATATTATTTAAACAAACAAAATAGGCAAGAAATGATAATTGAAATACTTATCTTTGTTTGTTTGTTGGGTGGACTCCCTCAGAGTCTTTGCTTCCTGGCAGGAGCTGGTATAGTGTGCTCCCTCTTGATCTTTGCTTCTTGGATTACCTATCCTTGAACTTATATTCATCCTTGTTGACATAAATCTTCTTGAACCCTAGAAAGTATATTCTATAAGCCTTCGAGCTTTCACTGTAACCCACAAAGATACCCTTCTTTCCTGAAGGATCTAGTTTAGTCCTATTTTCCTTTGGGACATGAGTGTATACTGGACAATCAAATATTCTGAAATGGCTGACTTCAGGTTTCTTACCAGAAAATACCTCTTCTGGTGTCTTGTTGTCCAATATCTTGTGGGGTGTTCTGTTTTGCACATATACAGTTGTTCTAGCTGCTTTTGCCCATAGATGCATAAGTAGATCCTGGTCATGCAGCATTGCCCTTGCTGCTTCCATGATATTTCTGTTCTTCCTTTCTGCAACTCCATTTTGTTGAGGATTATAAGGAGTAGTCAACTCCCTCTTAATCCCTGAATCACTGCAAAGCTTCTTGAAGTTACCTGAGGTGAATTCTCCACCATTGTCGGATCTGAATGTTTTGATCTTCTTGTCAATTTGATTCTCCATCAAGGTTTTGAATTCCTTGAACTTATCAAACACCTCATCTTTGTTCTTCAAGAAGTATACCCAAGTCTTCCTCGAGAAGTCATCAATAAATGAGACATAGTAAACATACCCACTAAGAGAACTCGATGACATAGGTCCACATACATCTTAGTGGACGATCTCCAGGATATCCTTTGCCTTGCTTTCACTGATTGGGAAAGCCTTCTTAATGTTCTTTCCTTTTGCACATCCTTTGCAAACACCTTCATGTTTGGTCTTTATTTCAGGACGACCCTCTACAGCCTTGCTTGCAATTGGAAGTGCCCTATAGTGCATATGAGCAAGTCTTATATGCCAACGTTCACTTGGCTCCATGGATTCATGTACGATAGCATGTTCAGGTTGTCCCTTCAAATTATACAAACCTCCCTCTTGCTCTCCAATCACTACTGCATCATCTATGGTCTTTCCCTTTGGCCACATTAGGACTTGGCCATCCACAAATGCAACCCTCATACCTTTTGCATCCAATGCATAGATGGAGATTAAGTTCTTCTTGAGCCCAGGTACATAAAGGACTTCTTTCATCTTCAAAGATTTTCCAGAATCTAGGTTGTAGGAGGCTTCACCACTTCCTTTGATTGGGTATTGATAATCATCCCCAAGTTTCACCTTATGGGGTGATTCATGTTCAGATAGGTTCACAAAAGATTCCTTAAACCCAGTCATGTATTTCGAAGCCCCACTGTCAATTAACCAATCATTACAACCATGGGAGATAGTACCTGTGAGAGCAGAGATCAAAACATACTTTTCTTCACTTGATGAGTCATCATCACTATCACTTTCTGTCCTAGCCTTCTTCTTTGGGGGTTCATCATCTTCGACAGCATGAGCATGAAACCTTCTTTTGCTGCCCTTCTTCTTCTTACTGGAGTTGTTGTTATTATCCCTTTTGTTCTTGGGACAATCTGAGGCAAAGTGACCCTTCTCATTGCATGTGAAGCATCTTAGATCCTTCTTATTCTTTTGATAAGATCTCTTGTAGCGAGAGTGCTCCTTCTTGGGCTTGTTTCTTTTGGTGTGAGCTGCAATAGCTTGATCTTCACCTCCGATCTTTTCCTCACTAGCTACAAGTCTGGCTTCTTCTTGAGAGCATTCTTCCCGCAATCTGTTGAAGGATACCAACTTCTTTCTTGCATAGATTCCTTGAATGAAGGAGTCCCATGACCTAGGTAGGCCATTTAGAGTGGTCATGAAAACTTCACCATTCTCCACCATTTCGTCTGCTGCTTCCAGTTGTTCCTTAATCTAGGAGACCCTAGAAAAATAAGATTGAATGGTTTCTCCATTCTGAAACTTTACTCCTTTCAATTGGTTCCTCAGGGTCATCTTCCGATTTATGTTCTTCCCTTCAAATAGCTTGGTCAAAGAGTCAAACATCTCCTTGGGTGTCTTTAGAGAAGACACATGGGTTATGAGATGATCTTTGATAGAATCAGCAATGATTCTCTTTGCCTTGACCAAGTTCTTCTTATGCAATACCTTGGCCTCTTCATCCTCTCGGATAGGGTTGTCTTCTTTTATATATGAGTCCAACTCATTCTCTTCCAGGATTAACCCAATCCTATACTTCCAAGATCGGAAGTTATCAGCCCCTTCAAGCTTATCCTCAAGCTTGGTGTGGTGAGACATCTTAAATAGTACTTCAAATGGAAATAGAAAAGATTTAGGTCTTACCACTTGAAATGCTGAAAACTGGATTTGGTCCCACATTAGGGTTTATCAGAAAAACCCTAAAATTCAAAATGTGAATTTCAAATTTTTGAAAGGATAGAAAGATGCGCCTTGATGAGCTGATCAAACTGGTGTATTCAGAATTTGAGATCAGCAAAGCTTTACCCTTCAGATTTGCCTTTTTGTCCTCCCGAGTTCACTAGGGAGAGCCCTGAAGTAGGGTTTGAGTTTCTCGGAGATCTACCCGCCAAAAATCTTGATCCAAAGCTCTAAACTTCAATTTTTGCAAGGAGCTTCCAACTATGTCTTCAGATTTCAGAAATTCCTATTTTTGTGGAAACCCTAATTTTTAGGGCCAAATCTCAAAATGCTCAGAATTGAATTCTGATTGGACAGATAGATGTGCCTTGATGAGTAGAGTCAATCTACTATACTGCTTTTCCAAAATATGTGGAGAGAAACCCAATAAACAAGAAACTCAAGTTTCCGTCACTGCAAAATGTCTTCTTCTCAGGTTAGCTCTGATACCATGTTAAATTTTGAGCATTAATTCACAATACTCTAGGATCTTTACTGAGAGAATAACATATACAGTATATCAATGCATGACAATCACAATAAGCATGACAATCATCACAAGAATCAAAAGCATGAGAGACAAGAGACACAGAGTTTCCGTGGAGAAAACCCTAAGGTGAAAAACCCCACAACTTCCTCAGAGATAGAGAGAGCAATGGATCAACCAAAGTACAACCAAAATAAACTGAGATAGTCTCCTAGTAGCAAATGATCCTCCTCCTCACTAGTACCCCCACTTTCTGAGTGAGAGTGAGATACTTTTCCGAGTGATCTAAATAGACATCACCTCATCTCTATTTATACTAATCTATTTTCCCAGTGACCTTATGGGGCCGACTTGTCTATCTAGGTACATCCACATTATAATATATATTTCAGGGCCGACTCCACACATGGTGGTCTAATAACCCATTGGCAAGTACACACACTTGCGACACTTGTCAATCCATATGACAACACTTCCTTATAGAGGAATAACACATCTCTATTAAGGGTACAATAGACATATATAAAATACATAGATGAAATACATTCCGAAGTTACATATACATCAACATTTTATGGTTATAAAATAACTGGTAATAAGTTGAAAATAACATGAGCAAACCCTAGATTTGTAATATGTTACTTTTTATTTGTTTATTTGTTCTATAAGTAACAATAATAGCAACTGTGATTATTTTTGGAAATAAACGTTTGAGAAACAAAAATGTAAAGAATAGAAATGATTTCTTTAACCAGTATGAACTATGTTATTTCTACGAAAAAGATTTACTGTTGTGATGAAAGGAATGAGAAAAAAATAGTACTGTGAGTAAAAATGCAGTAGACATTACTAAATAATTATTAACAAATAATTTACAGAACATATAAAATGGTACATTCATCACCATGGTAGCATGCCTATCTTAACCTATTTCTGTACTTGAGTACGATGCTACTCCTTTTTGCATGGGGAAAAATACAGAAACTATTTTATTCAATCACTTCTTATTCATACATAATTGTTAATATGCACAGGAACTGAAATAAATTTATTAAATAAATAGTGAAAGTTAAAACAACAGAACTGGAAATATACCAAATAGATAACAGAACTTGAAATGAATTAGATAAGATAAATAGAACATGTAACTGACGATAGGGCCGGAAAACACCGAAGGAGGCCTGTTCCTCCCAACCTGCTTCAGAAGAAGCAGCTCAACTGCTGACTTCTAATGAACCCTCGACCATGATTACTGATCCAGTAAGTGGGCGGAAAACTGTGTAGAAGCAAGGCACTCAAAATACCTTCTCCACTCGGTATCAACCTCCTATAAAATGCCTTCTCCACTCAGAAACAACCTCCTAAACTCACTGAGAGATTTGGAAGACTCACAACATGATCAACCCTAGCCTATCCCCTCATCAGATCTCTTGAGTGCAAACAACAAAATCTCAAGGTAAGTTTCCTCGTCAGGAAAAGTGATGAACCTCAGTTCATAATCTGATGGATAATATATAGACTGCCTAGGTCTTTTAGTGGTCAGTTTAGAATAAATGAGCCTCAAGCTCCAGTCCCATCTTTCAGGGCACTAAGACCACATTTTAAGGGAGTTGTCCCATACCAACACCTAGTTAGTTGCATCATGATGCTGCCACTTGTCCGTTGCCTTCTACCCCAGATTCAATTCCACCTAGTGGATCGGTAACCACTCTTTCAATAGTCCCCTTAGGTGTTTGTCTCCTATTTTATTTATTAAATAATAAAATATTGTGCAAATTACAATCATCCTTGGATACTTGTCCAAAATATAAAACTTTATAGTAAAAGTTAACACAAAGTTTTCAGTATAAAATGTTTTCAGCAATTAGGGTACGTGACAAACACCCCCTCTTAAGCTCAACATTGTCCTCGATGTTGTTTATTCATCATCAAGTTCCTCGTGGAACAGAACTGGGTATGCTTCTCACATTCTACCATCCTATTCCCAAGTAGCCTCATCAGGGCTAAGGTGCTTCCATTGCACCTTTACCCGCCCCATGGTGTGATTCCGAAGCATACTTTCCCTCCGGTCTAGAATACAGTCCGGTTACACCTGAAAATCTCCTTCAGGTTCCACTTGTATGTCATTCCAATTCAACACATGAGTAGCATCATGCACATACTTCTTTAAAACAGAAACATGAAAAAAATTGTGGATTTTTAAATTGTATGGCAAAGCCAATTGATATGCAATAGCTCCTATCCTTGATAGGATTTCAAATGGTCCATGATACCTCGGTGCTAATTTAGCACAGCTCCCAAGCTTCAAAGAACTTTTCTTGGGCTATACCTTTATGAATACATGGTCTCCTACCTGAAATTTTCTTTCTGTTTATTTCAAGTCAACATAGCTTTTCTGCCGATCTTGGGCAACTTTTAAGTTACTTTGTACCTGTTTCACAGTTAGCTCCTTTTCTTTCAATAGATCTGGTCCTAACATCAATCTATCTACAGGATTATCCCACGAAATTGGAGTGCAACACTTTCTTCCATATAAAATTTCAAATCGACTTAACTTAGCAGATGTTTGATAATTATTATTGTAGGAAAATTCTGCTAAGTGTAAGTAATCCTCCCATTTAGATGGTTGATCTTTAACATATAATCTTAACATATTTTCCAAAATTTGATTTACTCTTTCTGTTTGACCATCAGTTTGTGGGTGGAAAGAAGTGCTGAAATTTAACTTAGTATTTAATCATTTAAACAGTGTTGTCCAAAAGTTACCAGTAAACTTAGAGTCTCGATCTGAAATAATCACCTTTGGAATTCCATGCAAGCGAAAAATTTTATTCATGAAAATATCTGCAATGTTAGAAGCCTTGAAAGTAGTTTTAACAGGAATAAAATGAGCAGCTTTGCTAAGTTTATCAATGACAACCATAATTGAATCATTCTGCTTCTGATTTTTTGGCAAACTTGTAATAAAGTCAATGCTTATGATTTCCCACTTCCATTCTAGAATTGGTAAGGGCTGCAATAGCCCAGCTGGATGTTGATGTTTAGCTTTAATAGTCTTCCAGTCAAAGCATCTAGCTATATATTCAGCAACTTCACTCTTCATGTTAGGCCAAAAGTACTCCTTTCTTAACATGGTTATCATTTTCTGATAACCAAAATGTCCTGAATAAGGACTCTTGTGAATTTCATCTAAAATCAGCAACTTAACTTTCAAAAAATTAGGCACATAAATTCTATTTTTGTAAGTTAAGAAGCTTTTTTTATTAATACTGTAATCTATTATAACATTTTCAGATGAATTTTCAGCCACTTTATCGTGTAATTTTTGGTAATTTTCATCTTGCTTAATTCCTTCTTCGACCTGATTTTCCAGATTAGTTTTAAAAGTACTGATTGCTGCCACAAAACTTAATCTAGCGTTTTTGCTCAACACATCAGCAACCTTATTTTCCTTTCCTTTAATGTGATGGATCTCAAAATCGTACTCGCTAAGGAAAGCTAACCACCTAGATTGCCTTGCGTTCAGAGTTATTTGATCTAGTAAATACTTTAACCCCTTTATTATCAGTCATTAAAATGAATTTTCTACCAATCAAGTGATGGTGCCACATCTTTAAAGCATGTATCATGGCTGCCAACTCAAGATCATACATAGCGTAATTCTTTTAATGTATTTTTAACTTCCTTGACTCAAAAGCAATTGAATGACCTTCTTGACTTAAGACCCCTCCAAGTCCTTCGTTGGATGCATCAGTGCATACGACGAAATCCTTATTAGGATCTGCAATTTTTAAAATGGGTGCAGTAGTTAACAATTCTTTTAACTTATTAAAGCTGTCTTGACACTTTTGATCCCATATAAATTTATTCCCCTTCTTCTGCAAAGAAGTGATAGGGTTAGCAATTCTAGAGAACCCTTCAATAAACTTTCTATAATACCCCATTATTCCCATGAATGACCATACATCTGTTACATCTTTTGGGACAGTCCATTCATTTATTGTTTTTATTTTATCAGGATCAACAGAAATACCATCTTTTGAAATTATATGACCCAAATACTGAATTTTATCTTTATAGAAATCATAGTTACTAAACTTAGCGTAAAGTTGGTGATCTCTAAGTACTTGTAAAATGATTTTTAGATGTTCATCATGCTCTTCTTTAATCTTTGAGTAAATCAAGATATCATGAATGAATACCACTACGAACTTATCCAAATATTTATGCAGAACGTTGTTCATTAAACACATGAACACTGCAGGTGCATTAGTTAGCCCAGAAGGCATAACTACGAACTCATAGTGTCCATAACACATTCTGAATGCAGTTTTGAATATATCCTCGTATTTTATCCGGACTTGATGATAACGTGACCTTAGATCAATTTTAGTGAATATCTCTGCTCCGCGTACTTGATCAAATAGATCATCTATGCGGGGTAAGGGATACCGGTTTTTAATTGTTATTTTATTAAGTTGACGGTAGTCAATGCACAAACGCATAGTACCATCCTTCTTTTTAACAAATATTACTAGTGCTCCCAAAGGGGACACACTGGGTCATATATAGTTTTTATCTATTAATTCTTTTAGCTGAGATTTTAACTCATTTAATTCTAGAATATTCATCATATAGGGGGCCTTTGAGTTTCGTACTGCACCGGGTACTAACTCAATGGTGAAATCAAGTTCTCTTTTCGGAGGTAATCTTGGAATTTCTTCCGGGAATACATTAGAAAAGTCCCTAAGGAAGGGAATATCCTCTAGTTTTGTTTTGTCTCCTTTGGATGTACATTCATTATTAACAACATTAAAAACAAACAATTTACAAGCTTTTCTAGCAGCTCTCTTCACTTGTAAGGCAGAAATCTGCCTTACAGAAGTTTTCCTAGAAATGCCTTTAACAGTTTCAGCTACACCTTCATTATTTAAACAAACAAAAGATTTTTCATAACAATTCAATAAAACCCTATGCTGTTCAAGCTAATCTATATCGATTAACAAGTCATAGGATCCTAATGGTAAAACATTCAAATTCACTTGCGTTTTCAGCTGACTTAGAAAAACTTCACAATCTTTAACAAAATCTGTAACTCTTCTTTTTGTTCCAGTTGCAAGCTGAACTAACCACAAGTTATCAAATGTTTCTATCTTTAACTTGCAATTTTTCACTAATTCGGGTGAGATATAACTTAGATTTGCACCCAGATCTATTAGAATGGAAATAGACTTAGTTTGTAACATACCTTCAACTTCCACCATGGATGTTTGATGGTCTGCTTGACAATCCTCCAATGCTGCATAAATTCTGGGCATCTCCCTCACTACATCTCCAACTGTAGGTTATGCTTGTACTGTGTGAATATTTTTGACGGTTTTTTTGTTGCGTGGGCAATCTGTTCTCTTGTGTGGTCTGCCACATTCATAACATTTGATAAGTCATTTTTGCTCAGCATATCTATTATTATTATTGCTGTGATTATAGTTGTTGGGTACATTCTTTGCAGTAGAAGAGTTCTAAGACGCATTACCCCTGTATGTATTACTGTTAGAAAATTTTCTGTTAGGGAAATGTTTCTTGAAACTCCTAGAACTTTGATTAAAACTTTTCTTTTTATAATCAGACTGGTTTGTTTTGCTGCCCTTCCAGCCAGTTGTTCCTTCTCTTCTTCTATTTTGATCAAAACATAAATTTTCCTTTCTCATAGCTTCCTCCAATGTCGTAGGATTGTCATATTCTATTTTGTCTTTTATGTGGAATGGTAAACAACTGAGAAACCTTTGTACCTTTGGCTTCTCTTCAACCATGTACGGTACATATCTCAGTAAACTGAGGAATTTGCTACACAATTCCTTCATGCTCAAGGCACCCAACTTCAGATCATAAAACTCCTTCGATTTATCCTCATAATATTGTTCTAACAAAAACTTTTTCTTGAATAACTTCATGAACACACTCCATGTTACCTCTTTTTCTTTTAAACTTTTGATTCTTTTTAGATCCTTCCACCATATATCTGCCTTACCTATTAGATTATAAATAGCCATCTTGGCTTTCAGTTGATAAGAGTAGTCATATATATTAAGGTACTTATTCATTCAAGACAGCCAAGCTTCTGCTGTTTCACCCTTCTCATTTTCGCCGTTAAAGGTGGGTGGCTTAATTTTCTTAAATTCTCCAGAAAACTATTCATGAGGTTTCTGCTTCCTCCTTGTTGAACAGAAATCACTATCACTACTGTCCGAATTTGAGTGATAATGAATTTGATGTGAATGAGAGGATGATTGGCTACCACTTTTATCTTTTCTTGTCTTCTTATGCTTGTGTCTATGAGTCATTGTGGCAGAATCAGATGGAATCTCTGATTTTTTGCCCCTTTCCTCATTCTGATATTTATCCATTAAAATCTGATTTAATATATATTGCGCTTTCAGAATGTGCTCATTTTCTTCTTTGACTGTTTTTATATCAGACTTCAGATCTTTTATGGTATGCAGAAATTCCGAAGAATTGTTATTCAACTCAACATAGAAACCTTCTGGATTTTCATTAATACTAGGTTCTCGATGAGGTGATTTTTCCTCTACTAATTCTTCCAATAATGACATACCTGTAACACAATTTGTCAAATTGTACAACACAATTAAATTTTAAAAAGTTAGTAAACAACTTCTTTTTTCATTCTATTTTATGTGTTGTGCGCCTGAGCCTATTCGGGCCAAGTGTTTTAACCGTGCTCTGATACCACATGTAACATCCCGAAAAATCGCAAAAATTTAAAACTTTTCTATGTGACAATAAATGCTATTTAATAGATGTGGAAATGGAACAATATATGAAATGTTATCTTGCTGTCTTTAATACCATGCTAGTTGATTAAATAAGAATTAAGCACAAATGGATTTCTACTTAAATCTTAATGTTATCCATATTTAGTTGTGCTATTACACATTTCTGCTACTGTTATTTATAAATGTTAGAACAACTGTTTGACTAATGTACTTTTGTTTGATTGACGAAGGGGTCCTTTCGAATGCCCCGAGGCTTACTTAGCATTCGTGCTAAAGCATGTTTATTCGTACTTGTGATAGATTGACAGGTAATATATTAAAGTTGCCACGCATAATCAACAGTTTATCTAAGAAGATCTATAACGTTAGTATCTGTAGTGCCCTTACCTGGGCACTGGGTCTCTATTTGTATTTTCATGTAAATACCAAGTTTTCTTTTATTATGTTTTCTGGAAAAATTCAACCGTCTATGCCTCTGTTATCTAAATGTTTACATGCCTCTGCAATTTAAATAAATATAAACTTAAATCTTCATTTCAGCTCTGTTCTTTTAACATGCATAATTTGAAAGTAAAAGAAAATACCTTTTATTCAAGCTAGCTCAGTAAAATACCCAGACCTGTAGATTTGTAGTAAGATCGGAAGACTTACGTGGTAAATTCTGTATGGTACCTTAGCAACCCAAAATGATGTTTCCACCCTGCCGATTAGCTATTATCATGTTGACCCTAGGAAATCAACAGATTTCCTAGCCCCCGAGCCCATAGAACGATAATCCCCACAGCAGCTTTCCATCGAACCTTTCCATGGTAATCTTTTGTTGAGTTAACCCCCTCCTCAGTCTTTTCATTTGAGTTTCCCACCTCTTCAAAGCTTCGAGTTAACCCCCTCCTCGGCATTTCTCCTTTTTCACAAAAATCCTCACAGTTCTCCCACAATACTCCCCCTTACTACTTTGTTAAATCTCCTCTTTATAGGAATCCACCTCCTTCAAAAGTCAAACTTCCTTATCACTCCACCACCCTAGCTGTCGTGGTCTTTTGAAAGTACAAATCATTAATGCATCCCCTTTTAAGGCAAAAAGGTGGATTATATATTATTTTTAAATCACCCAAGTTCTCTCGAGCAGTGGGACCATTCAATAATTTATTTAAACAAATCCTTTTTAATTTATTTTGGAAATGATTCTGCCATTAATTTAAATGAATAGTCTATTTAATAAATTAGTCACTCCACTATGCTTTTATAAAAAGGGTTTATTATCATTATCATTATTAATTAAATAATAATAATAATAACAATAATATTTAATAGTAATAGTAATTAACTTAATTGTGAATAGCAATTAAAACATTTATTTGTTTAATCAATAAGTGTTAACATAGTACCTTTTGCGTGTAAATAATGAAATATACTTAATGGCTTGATTAATCATAATCAACAATTACATCGTACACCCTTCTAGTATTAATGTTTAAGTTATTATACTTCATGTTGAAGACACATTCATTTGAGGATACTTGTGATTAATGACACTTATTTTAATTGTTCATTTCAATGTTTACACACAAAGACTAATTAACTTAATTTACACATTTGAACTTGATAATCTTTTACTAATTAAGTCATCCACTAAATAATTAATTGACTTATCTATGATAACTTATAACATTGTTAAATCTTGATAAGTATGTTGTAACCAATATTATTGCGCATGTGCATAATGTGCATGCGTGGCCAGCGTATGCACAAGATAGACATGTACTATAAACATATGTCATATATATACATCCTATGCATAACAGCTAACTAATACTAATAATACTTTATGCAAACTGAACAAGTATACATTCATCATAATATTACTAAAACATTGTCGGTTACTTTACCAATTAACCTTTAAGATTTCATTTCATTATTTTAGTGATTACATTTGTTCAATCATTCAGGTGCAAGGGAAGCTACCTACTACCACTAACTCCGGGTCAAGGAATACCCAACCCTCAACAGTACTAACTATCATATCCTCCCACCCTAACCTACTGCCACATCCTCCCTATCCCTCCTCTGCTAGTACAAAAGTGGATGTCGGACTCATCGACCTGACCACATAGAACTTGAGAGCGATAGCGTCGGCTGAATAGCGGACCTATCCTCTCCTAGCAAGCAGCCGACCATCGTCATCACACATACATGTGGAGCGTGTCTCAGCACGACCCTCCCACGATCTCGGGTATCATAGGAACATAGGGTGGGAAACACATCCATCCCTCTCAACATACTGGGCCTATGCCCTTATCAAATCCTACTCTGCTGCTCTCGAGATTATCGGTCCACGTCATCGTATCATTAGTTTCGGTTGCTAAGGTTCCCTGCATGGATAAGCTCTTATCCATATATCATATCATGTATCCGGTTATCCCATAGCCCTCGTGTCCTGTAGGTTAGAATTCCGCAGAATACACATTTTATAACAAGCATTTCCATTCGATCACCAATTGATCCATATCATCAACATCATTTTGTTTCACGTCACAATTTTATCACATCACAGGTATGCATGGAATATAATAGTTCTATCACTTTCATCACAGGATGGCATCCACGTACAATGCCATATATTTCACATTTCATCAATGAAAACGCTAAAACATATATTTTCCATTCTATCATTGTCTGATCCATATTGTCAGCATCATTTATTTCATCACATAAAATCATTAAATCGATCACAGCATATTTACCACATCATATATATATATCACATTTCCTCTAGGACGATTACCAAACATACACTATCACAATAAAAGAATCTCATGATAATCATAACTTAATAACTGCGTCAATATAGTAACATCATTAACACAGTAGCAACATATCATCATGTCTATCATGCCGAAAATATAGTTCACGCTATTTAGCTGAGTCAAACAGATAACTAGCAATAAAGTGAAAGGTGCCTAACTCATAAACATGCCTAGTCAAAATATTGTTGATGTATATGTAACTTCGGAATGTATTTCACATATATGTATATTGTATTCCTATAGAGATGTTATTATTTCTCTATACGGAAGTGTCGTAACTTATACTTGATGGGTTATTAGACCACCTTGTTTGGGGTCGGCCCTGCATAAGTCATGTGGGTCAAAGGGTTATTAGACCACCCTATTGGGGGTCGGCCATGTGGGTCAAAGGGTTATTAGACCACCCTATTGGGGGTCGGCCCACTCAGCATTATGTTATGTGGTAAAGTTCGAGCCTACATGAGTTAGGTAAAAAGGCAAGTCAAGTCAAGTATAAATAGAGTGCGGGAGGCACTCTATTTACTCACTCACTTCTCACACATGCACTCAAGGAGGAGTGGCGCACTTATGGAGGAGGAGGATCTGCTGCTAGGTTATGGCTATCTCTCTTGGTTGGTTGTATCATTGCTCTATCTATCTCTGAGGAAGTTATTGGGGTTTTTCCCCTTTATGGTTTTCCCCAAGTAAATCTTTGTGTCTCTTGTGTGCTTGCATTATTGTCTCCATGATTGATATGTTGTAGATATGTTGTACTTGTTGTTCTCTCAGTTAAGATCCTAGATCATATTGAATTAAATTCAGAAAATTTAACATGGTATCAGAGCTAGCCTGAAAGAAGGCATGATATGGCATGTATGACACTTGTTGCACTTACGATGCTAGGGCTTGATATAGCAAAAACCAGTCATCGTAGCACTTTCGCTATAAATCCGTTTTGGTGAATTTTTCGGATCTGAAATTGTTACAGGCCGAAGCTAAGATCTTCAGGTATCTTTTGTCCAAAGGACAACCTCTAATTCGTTGTACTTTGTGATTTATGATCTGTACAATATAGGGTTTCTGCCTCTTCCAGATCTGAGTCAAAATCAGGTGACCTTGGGAAAAAGGTCATATCTTGGGCTAGGAAGCTCCAAATGAAATTTCATAAAAATTGACAGGTAGTACACAGTCTGTACTATCTCAAAAAACGTTTTCAGAGGCCGAAGTTGAACCAGTGGCACGTGGCACGCCGTACAAGTTCGATCTCCTGTATTATCCCATAAACAGGTCACGTTGCGACATTTGGCATAACTCTCTCTCAGAGAGTCCAATTGAGGTCAGACCTGTCAGGATGGAAATCTAACAGGCCGAGATATCTCAAAAAACGTTTTCAGAGGCCGAAGTTAAAACAGTGACACGTGGCACGCCGTACAAGTTCGCTCTCCTGTTTTATCCCAAAACAGGTCACGTTGCGACATTTGGCATAACTCTCTCTCAGAAAATCCAATTGAGGTCAGACCTGTCAGGATGGAAAGATAACAGGTCAGGCTATCTCAGGAAACTTTTTCAGACCCTGTGGATCAAAAATTTTGGAGTTACACCAGAAACAATCAGGTACATATTTCTGTCAAAACAGAATTATTTTTTGGTACCTTCATTCATGGCTTCCGGAATTTAGGGCTTTGGAGAAAGTTGGAATTTTTGTAATCGGAGACCACGGCTGGATGCTACTCATAAGAATAGAAATTTAGAGACCAAGATCAGAATTTTTGGTTGGGCAGAAGGCCGGGCTTGATTAGACCCTAGTTCGGGACTTTGATCAGAAAAGTGGAAAATTAGGGCTTCTGTAAAAATGGGAATTTTTGAAATCTGTGACCACGGCTGGAAGCTCCTCAGAAAAATAGAAGCTTAGAGCTTTGGATCAAACATTTTGATGGGGCAAAAGAGTGGGCTTCATCAAACCCCAGTTCAGGGTCACGTCCAGTGAATCCGGAAGTTTCAAAGGCAAAATTGAGGAGTGAAACTTTGCAGTTTTCAAATTCTGAATATACCAGTTTGATCAGATCATCAAGGCGCATATTCCTATCCTATCGGAAGGTTGAAATTCAAAGTTTGAATTTTTGGGGTTTCTCTGACAAACCCATATCCAGCTCGAGGTCCAGTTCTTGCACATCAAGTGGATTGGGTTAATCCTAGAAGAAGATGGATTGGTCACCTACATAGGTGAAGAAGTTCCTGTTTCAGAGGGAGATGAGGCTAAGGCCTTACATAAGAAGATTACAAGCGATATCGACAGGTATGACTCATTGAGGTATGTTTCGATATTTGTCCATGATTAAGTTTATGGTATGTTTGTCTTCATGTTATTACGGTTAGTACAATTTTGATTTTAGATTTGTCGTATAACCTTAACAAAATTATGAATGCATGATAGAGGATATTCACTGGTTAGGGTGTTGACACTTATGATTGTACTAATGCATTATGGTGTTGTATGAGGTTTATGTTGTATACTAACATGAAAGGTACACCGATAAAGACAAATCATGTTCTGGTCCAAGAACATATGATCATGATAACATGAGGACAAAGATTCATCCATTGTCATGGATCTCATAGAAGATCCATTTACGAGGTATGTATAACTTGGTTTTGTAATGACTAACCTATGAGATATACAGGTTACTAGCACAAGTCATCGAAGAAGAACAAGAAGACATCTTGTGAGTATGTTAGACATAACTAACTAGCATGCTAATCCAGGTATGTTTTTCCTATATCAAGCTAGAATCCTACCTTGGTTTAGGATCTTATACTGTTGTGTTGTTGATAATGATTATTCATGAAAGTATAGGTTTGAATAATCACAGGTTTTATGCATATTATATCTCTTATCTTGATTGATGATTCAACTAACCTGAAGAGTCATAGGTTTGAGTAATTACAGGTTTAGACATGTTATGCTTCTTATGATTTGACTAACCATAAGAATCCCACATAAACCTTGAATGCTAATGCTTATTATTCTGTTTGAAATGATCATGACTATACATGCTTGAGATTATTGTATACTAATGAATGTATGATTTTATATGAGATCACAAGGATAACACAATCATGATACTAATAAGCATGCATAGGGACCAAGGATGAATGTAAGTTCAAGGACAGGTAATCCAGGAAGCAAAGATCAAGAGGGAGTACACTCCAGTGGTTTATTCAAGGATGCAAATATTCAGAGGGAGTTGACCATCTCTCTACATTCCACATCAAAAGGTGTAGAAGAAGCTACTTCAGATTAGGACTCCAGTAGCTCCTGCAAGGAAGCGAAGACTCAGAGGGAGTCCACCCAACGAACAAACAAAGATAAGTATTTGAATTGTCATTTCTTAAATAATACTGTTCAATAATGTATATACTGATGTTCCTAGAATTAGGTTGTGTATTATGCATATTAGAATAATTGCATTGATGAACAGTATAATCCTAATATGCATGGGTAAGTGGCCTATGGCACTGTACAACATTCCATTGCTACTTATCTAGAATGAAACCTCTTTGCTGACATGTTGGGAGTTGTGCACACTCTTAACAATGTTCTGGTAGAGATTGGAAGGCATCTAGAAAGTTACAGGATATGGATAAATGTTGTATTGAAGCATTGGCTAAGATAATTGCATGACTGTATGGCATATTTCTTTATGTGTAAGAATTGCTTCTGAAAACTATGAGATGTTTTCTAATCATGCAATTTAACTTGTTGTGTAGGAAAGATCGTATGCCATCTCCTACAAAAGAAGAACTACAACATTTGTTCAGCAACAAATTATCCGTCGATCATGAAGAATGATGTTTGGGATGTAATCCCAAGACATGAAGGGAAGTTTGTTATGACTTCCAAATGGAACTATCAAATCAAGCATATTGCAGATGACAGCATTGAGAAATAGAAAAGTGATGAAATAGAAGATACACCAGATGGATTTCAAGACAGCATGGTGTAGTCAGATATGTGTGCATAACTTGGTATGGTAGGATAGACAGCTTTCTATCCAGTTTGGGCTTTACCAAGAGTAAAGCGGATTCCAACCTTTACTACAAGGTTAAGGAAGGAAATCCAGTGATACTACTTTTGTATGCAGATAACCTGTTTGTTACAGGTGGAAATAGATTGATTGCCAACACGTAGCGGAAGCTTACTGCCAAGTTCGAGATGAAGAACTTGGGTATGATACACTATTTATTTTTTGGCATGAAGGTGTGGCAGAGTGATGGAATCTTCCTTGGACAAGGGAAGTATGCAGTAGAGATCCTGAAGAGGTTCGGGATGATGGACTGCAAAGCTATGGCCACACCTATGGCATCGAATCTGAAGCTTCTATGTGATGCTTCATCTGAGCCGGTTGATATCACTATGTATCATCAGATGATTGGGTCCTTGATGTACCTGACGAACACGAGACCACACATTTTCTTTGCTATGAACACATTGAGCCAGTTCCTGACGGATCCGAGGAGTGTTCACCTGGTTGCTGTAAAGCATGTTCTGAGGTACCTGAAGGGTACAGTGGATTATGGGCTCAGATATGAGGCGGATCAAAAGTTTAACCTGCAGGGTTATGTTGATTCAGATTGGGCTGGCAGTGCTGCAGACAGGAAGAGCACATCTGGGTGTTGCTTCAGTATGAGATCAGGTGTGATCTCTTGGTTTAGCAGGAAGCAGTCCTGTGTAGCACTGAGTACAGCTGAGGCAGAGTATGTTGCAGCCTGTTCAGCTAGTTGTGAGGCAGTATGGCTACGGAAGCTACTGTCTGAGTTATTTGATCTCCCGTTGGAGGCTACTGGTATCTTCTGTGATAACCAGAGTTGTGTGAAGCTGTCCGAGAACCCAGTGTTTCATGACAGGTCGAAACACATAGAGATCAAATATCACTATATCAGGGATATGGTGCAGAGAGGAGCTGTGAAGCTCCTGTATGTTGTAACGGACGAGCAGATTGCAGACGTGCTAACAAAGCCACTAGCCAGGGTGAAGTTCAAGTACTTCAAAGAGAGGCTTGGCATTCTTCAGATCGAGGACACTTCGAGGAAGAAGTGATGGACACATTTGCTGAAGCCATTCCAAGCATGTTGGAAGGAGGATCCTTCACATGGATGTGGATGTAAGCGCTGGATGATGAACATCAGGATGATGTTCTGGTTTCTGCTTGGATATGATCAGTTGGATCATTTTTATGTATGTATGTACGCATCATGTTGGATGCCGGATATGATCAGTTGGATCATTTTGTATGTATGTACGCATCATGTTGGATGCTGGATATGATCAGTTGGATCATTTTGTATGTATGTACGCATCATGTTGGATGCTGGATATGATCAGTTGGATTATTTTGTATGTATGTACGCATCATGTTGGATGCTGGATATGATCAGTTGGATCATTTTTGTATGTACGCATCATGTTGATGTTGGATATGATCAGTTGGATCATGTATACGTATTTTGTATATGCATCATGTTGGATGCTTGGACCATGTATCTGTATATGTATCAGGTGGATACATTGTATGATCAGGTGGATCATGTATGGTGATATGTATCATGTATTTGTATTTGTATCAGGTGGATACATTGATGATCAGGAGGATCATGTATGATGATATGTATCAGGTAGATACTTGGTATGCATCAGGTAGATGCATTGATGATTAGGAGGATCATGTATGATGATATGTATCATGTATTTGTATCAGGTGGATACATTGTATGATCAGGAGGATCATGTATGATGATATGTATCAGGTAGATACTTGGTATGCATCAGGTAGATGCATTGATGATCAAGATGATCATAGATGACGAGCTTCAGGATGTTGCTCCAGATGACATGCAGCAGGATGTTGCAGTGATGATCAGGATGATCATAGATGACGAGCTTCAGGATGTTGCTCCAGATGACATGCAGCAGGATGTTGCAGTGATGATCAGGATGATCATAGATGACGAGCTTCAGGATGTTGCTCCAGATGACATGCAGCAGGACGTTGCAGTGATGATGATCAGGATGATCATGGATACATCAGGATGATGTATGGTGAGTATCAGGTTGATACTCTGTGGCCATGGATCAGGTTGTGCAGATGAGCATGTAATCCGGTGCCCTGGGAGATTTGCAGATGGTCTTTCGAGGTTTTGCCTATGGCATGTAATTCGGTGCCCTGGGACATCTGGCAAATGCTCTTTAGAGGTTTTGCTCTGGGAGGACATGTAATTCGGTGCCCTGGGAGATCTGCAGATAGTCTTTCGAGGTTTTGCCTATGGCATGTAATTCGGTTCCCTGGGATATCTGGCAGATGCTCTTTCGAGGTTTTGTCCTATGGCATGTAATTCGGTGCCCTGGGAGATCTGCAGATAGTCTTTCGAGGTTTTTCCTGTGGCATGTAATTTGGTTCCCTGGGATATCTGGCAGATGCTCTTGCGAGGTTTTGCCATGACCACATGTAATTCGGTGCCCTGGGAGATCTGCAGATAGTCTTTCGAGGTTTTGCCTATGGCATGTAATTCGGTTCCCTGGGATATCTGGCAGATGCTCTTGCGAGGTTTTGTGGTGAGGTCACATGTAATTCGGTGCCCTGGGAGATCCTATAGGTAGAGCTGTGTGCTCATAACAGCCTGGGATGCTCTTTCGAGGTTTTGTGACGCACGTAAAAGTCCTGAGGATTCCACAGTATGGCCAGTGATGATGAAGACCTGCAGGTGGTGGGCCTACATACAGTATGAAAAAGGACTGGCTCTGTAGAACTTCCTATGACGAGTAGATTCAGAGATTGATTGAGATAGCAGCAGCAGTGACGATGATGATGACTCGATGACGATTATCCAGTGAAGATGACTTGTGCTAGAAGAACTGTGCTGAGAAATACCTTCCTAGTTAAGAGGGAGTGTTGATGTATATGTAACTTCGGAATGTATTTCACATATATGTATATTGTATTCCTATAGAGATGTTATTATTTCTCTATACGGAAGTGTCGTAACTTATACTTGATGGGTTATTAGACCACCTTATTTCGGGTCGGCCCTGTATAAGTCATGTGGGTCAAAGGGTTATTAGACCACCCTATTGGGGTCCGGCCATGTGGGTCAAAGGGTTATTAGACCACCCTATTGGGGGTCGGCCCACTCAGCATTATGTTATGTGGTAAAGTTCGAGCCTACATGAGTTAGGTAAAAAGGCAAGTCAAGTCAAGTATAAATAGAGTGCGGGAGGCACTCTATTTACTCACTCACTTCTCACACATGCACTCAAGGAGGAGTGGCGCACTTATGGAGGAGGAGGATCTGCTGCTAGGTTATGGCTATCTCTCTTGGTTGGTTGTATCATTGCTCTATCTATCTCTAAGGAAGTTATTGGGGTTTTTCACCTTTATGGTTTTCCCCAAGTAAATCTTTGTGTCTCTTGTGTGCTTGCATTATTGTCTCCATGATTGATATGCTGTAGATATGCTGTACTTGTTGTTCTCTCAGTTAAGATCCTAGATCATATTGAATTAAAGTCAGAAAATTTAACAAATATGGGGCATTACATACACCCACCCTTCAGGAAACTTCGTCCCAAAGTCACGGTCATAATAATACAGGGAAAATCTTGATGCCTAACCTCTTCATTCTTGCAAGTAGCAGGTGTTGGCCATAATTGTCTTACTTAGCTTTGACTTGACCGAATATGTCGGTATTATCCTATGGCTTTGCTTATTTTATCCCCTGATGTGTATTCTATTAATTAAAGAAACATTTAGATTAATCCTGCTATCGAATCTCGAGAATCCCAAAGGTTAAAATGATGTTGATGTTTTACCGTTTAGCAACATCCGTCAAGTTATAACATCCAGGGAGGTCTACTCATCACGAAAGTTTATATTGATCCAACTTAGCATGAAATAATCAACGATTTAAAATGGGGTCATTAGAACTCATGGTTGGTACTCACTCAACACGCGACTACCAAGGACCTTTAAGGTTTACATACCTCTCTTGGGGAAGAAGGTTCATGTCCTTAAAATCCTAAGGTCATACATTATGGTTTCCTTATCGATCACAACCAATAACAAAAGTATCGTAGCATCATTAAACTAGGAGAACTATTATTGTTACCAGGTTTTCGTGGTTATTTCTTATCGAAATACAATTGTTATCGTGTTGATTTATTATTCTCATTTTCAGACCAATATAATTTGTCGGGGAACCATTACTTCTTCAATTCCTTAAGAATCTCCTAGCTAGTTTGTTACCACCCTTAATAAATTAGTCTTTTAATAAACCTAATATGCAATCTCTTGGTTTAAGTACATGGTGTTTTCCATAATATGATGCATAGGGATACTTATCCTTGTATCCAACAACTTTATCTCCATCCATTATCTTATCTAAATATATAATGTATCTCTAAGTCTCTCTCTCTCTCCCTATATTAGGTATGACTATCTCCCCTAGCTTGAGGGCACATTAATAGCCCTTCATTTTATTACCACTCATAATTTAGTTAATGCAAGCACATGTTTCGCTTATTGGTTTAAACCCTTACGGTGTTTCGTATAGGGAGTTCATTTTAAAGCACGATCTCGTGCGTCAGGCCACTAGCTAGAACTTGTCTGCTGGTTTCAACCTTATTGCTTATAATCAAATCCACGATTCAATGCTATGTAATGTTACTTTTATCTCATGGTATGCATTCTTATATTAAAATATCACCTCTTATGTAACATACCCTACAAATGATGTTAGTAAAGTCGAGAATTTTGAAAAGATTTCTGTCATAGTTGAAGGACCAAAATATCTAACATATTTCCCTGTGTAAAATGGCCATTCGTTAAATCGAAACATTCATAATGCATCATCCACATTTAGCTAATAAAACGTTCTATAATGGTACACATGTTCATAAGAAATAAATCTCGCAATAAATTAATATAACACATATGAAGAGACCATGTACACAACCAAATCAGCATAACTACTCAATAAAGGAGACCATCAAATTCAAACACAAATAGACCACACATAAGAGAACATATTTAAGGTGGTTCACCCAACTTGGGCTACGTCCACGAAGCAAGGTAGTATCTTATATTATTAAATCAAGAAAAAGATTACACTTCACAACCAGCTTGGTTACCATAACACTTTTCCTTTTCTCTTGCCTTTCTCTCATGGAGAGTATCTTCCACTATCCAAAAACCTATCTTCGAAGCATTACAGGGATTTCACCCACGCTATCTTGACTAGCATAAAAGGATATACAACAACAATAGGATTTTATGTTGATTTCAATGCAGCAATACAACAATGTAAATACACAACGATTTATGGTAACGCTATTCCAATACTCAGAATAGGTCGTTTCCCTTGAATCTCTCCATCCCTCTTATATTTTAAGTAAGACAACCTTTAGTTGCATGGGTCGATCATGGAGGAGGTCGCCCTGCTAATTCATTAGCAAATACACATTAAAATATAAAGAGAACTTATACACATCATAATTATACCCAAGCCTGGTTATTATTGCTGAGCGAAATTCCAACATGTTTGACAACTATATACCTCCATCAAATCCTCAAATGTAGGTATGGAATGATATCCCTTTCAACCAGTGACTAGGACTACAACATGTAAGTGGACGGTATGGTTCAATCTAACATAGATATTACCCTAGATTCTGCATTACACTTTTATAGTAAAATCAACAGCAGAAAAGTCATCACAGCCATGTTTTCGATCTAAATAACTAATAAACATATATCTAATACTACTTCAGTTCCAGCATAATCAGATGGAAACAATACGATTACACCATAAATGCACAAGCAACTTTAATAATAAAAAGATACCGAGATCTTCTCTCTAGCATTCATACCCTTTGTTGGGAATTTGACTCTAATTAATATACTATCATTTGCAAACTCACTACAGAGGAAAAATCAGCAAATACACTAACACAGGGATACAAGACACCAAGATCTCCTGGCCTTTGCTGGGACCTTGACTCTAGTTAATATCATTAGATTCTACGAATTCACCACATAGAAAAATACCAGCATATAATATATTCAGGGTTTTACTCTCCCAAACGCAGACAGCTAAATACAACGAAGAAACAGAGCAACTAGATCTGTAGAGATCGCACAATTTATTTACACATACATGGGTCGATCCTCTCCACTGAGAGAGATCGTCTCGCTCTGTCCTGAGCCACCATGAATGGATCATCTTACAATAGTAATCGAGCGTGGGATCAATTCTATTAAGAAGAGATCGCCCAACTCTGCCATAATGGAGTGGAAAGGTGGATCCTCTTTCAGAAAAGGATGAGCAGTGGTTCCCATGGTAGAATTGTGATGACACAAAATGCATGGCACCACATAAAACCGGTCAAGGACGCAGAGAGCAGAAGGTTAAAAGACTCATTGTACCCACACCGTCCATTGACTTCCTTCACATGAGGTCTCGAATGTTTCCTATGTACTTTCAACTTCAAGAATACAGATCTTGATCTAATGTAAGGATTAGACAAGGTTTAAAAATAATAACGCATGAGTAATTAAAACAAACCAGAGAGTATCGTGGAGAGTTCACATATCTATACATGTATGTGTACAGGGCTTATAAACAGCGAATCAGAACCTATATCGGAGATTTCATGCTAGAACGCAAACAACACTCCATGACAAATTTCTGGGATTAAGGCCTACATTTGCAGAGATCGTCTTTTTTCCCTCCTCGCAAACATTCAAAGGATATATATATATATATATATATATATATATATATAAACCAATACTTATTCAGAAGAATGAGATCGGAATGGGATCAGTCTTGACAAGCCTTACTTTTTTCCCAATATCCATCGGAACAGAAAAATATATTTCTAATCAGAATAAAACACAGCAAGATAAATCTAATTCCCCTCCAGTAAAAGGAAGAGCACAATCATGATATAACTTAGTGCTAATCGAGAACAAACGCGGCTATCCCCCTTTTACCCGTTCCAAATGTATATAAGTACATAACTAAATAAGAACACAATCACAACAGACAATACATCCCTGCCTTTTCGCAGCAAATATTGCATCTCTGCCTCTCCCCATACCCTCCATCTTTCGAGAATGTAGAGAGTTTCCCAAAAAAAACAACTCTTTCTTTCCCCCCCCCGTTACTGGAAGCTATCCTCCCAATAAATACAGACACTTTTTCCTTCTTGCAGGATCCGCCCATGGCGTTAAGGGCAAGCTAAACGCCAAATGGCATTCTATAACATGAGGTGGACTTTGGATTCTACCGTGAAGAGAACGATGATCTGCCAAGTTACATTGGGTCCATGCGCCATTCTAACGAGGAAATCAATTCCTCCTCAAATCTCATGTTTAAACTTCCATTAAGTTTTCGTGGGGGAGCACGCCACTGTTGGTGTCGATTATTGATTTCTATGTAAATAATATATATGTACATATATACATTTGTTAGCTTTCAAATCTATCTTAGTGTGATAGTATTCAACTAAATTAATGTTTAACTTTTATTATTTAGGATAAGTAGGCTCTCTTAAAAGAAAAGGGGCTACCTTTATTATTATGTATTACATGAAAATCACTTCCATTAAAATCCTATATATATGTCTATATATATACCTCGGCAATAAATACTTTATCATTGCATGATTATTATAATGCCTTCCTTTCTGTAAAAAGTGACTATAAGCACTCTATGCTCTATCATAACTTGTTGGCATGATTACTATGGTACGTATGTGTAATTATCACTATCTATATATATTTCCTTTTAATAAGGATTATCGCATAAAGTGCTTCAACCAATTTAGACGTTTAGGCTTGTTTCTATCTTACGGCCTTGTAGATGTTTCTTTGGCATTCTATGCCAATGTTAATGTGGTTATAATTATCAACTAAATTGGCTTAATCATACTAGGATTTTAATACAACCAGGCCATAGTATCTTAGTCAGATACTTATGGTGAATAGAAATCCTTATAATTCCCAACCTTTGTCGTCAAGCTTAAGGGGATACGTATATATTTATGGCCTTCCAACTATCCCACTACTCCCCTTAGTAGTTTTGTTTGTCCATCGTCTTAGTGGTGTTATTATAAATTTACGATTTATAACATAAAACCTAGAAGAAGAAATGACGATACACTTTTCCTAGGTCTGCTGGTGGGGCCTTGGCCCTTAGCTCCTCACCAGGGCGTCATACACAATTTTCAATAGACATATGTAATTCTGATAGAAAGGGGGACATTACATCCTCCTCCCCTTAAAAATAACACCATCCTCGGTGTTTAGTACTTTTCTATTTGTTGGTCTTATCTTCTATTGTCATCATTTGCTTGTTTCATCATTATTATATTGACCTTCTTCGCAAGTCACTATCGATCACACCTGTAACTTTGACTACAAAACCGAAATTCAAAGAAACCGTAAAACTTATCATCAATTCCATAATCCAACCCATAACATAAATGCCGAGTCATTTATTGTAACATAACATTTGCAATCTATGGAATATCTTTAAGTCATTATTTATTACAAGCATACTTAATTTCCGGTGAACCAAGAATGTAGATTGTTAATTAAATCAAAACACATCATTCATTGATCCAGGAAATTCTTTCCTAACACCCCAGTGCTCACGCGGCAATCCTTTCAGAGATTTCTTGCCTAACACCATAGTGCTCACACAGCAATACTTTCTCCCATGCATACTAAGTAGCGTCCTGCCCCTCGCATATGCATTTTATTATAGTTTGCCTAGGTCTTTACAGCCTGTTGATTCATTCGAGAATCCTGGCAGCTGTCAACTCTTTGATTTCCAAGGAATGTTTCAGTGCCATTAATGCACTATTACATATTTCCCCTCAAGCCTTCTCGCTTGAATCCCGGAATTTATTTCCCCTCAAGCCTCCTCGCTCGAGTCGAGGAAAATCTCTTTCAATTTATCAATTATTTCGTCGTATACACTTTGTAACCATATGATTACTCTGACCCATTTGGGCCTAGATCTTTATTCAATCAATAATTATCAAACTTAAAGAATAAATAATAGTTGTGATGTGGATCTTAAATCCTCACTCCCTTATTTTACCATGCATAGTATTTATGCTCTTGCTTTTCCACAAGCTCCTCCAAATTTTGACCACATGCCAAGTTCACATGTTAGTAACACTTTATAGAACAAAATCAAATATCGTAAGGTCCTTTTTGTATTCATAAAGAAAAATAGGGTAATCATCCTTCATTATCATAATTTAAACATTTTTTTTTTTTGACTAAGCAATCTAGCTAAATAAAAGGCTTTACATAATGCCTTGCACATGAAATAACATTCTTCCTATTATGGTCCATGCACATTATGATCACATAACCTCAGATGTTAGCTTTCATCATTTCAACACAATTCTGGTTTTAGTAATACCACTTTTTTTTGTATAGCTTATCATCTTATACAATTAACCGATTGTGAAAAATAAAATATACTTGCGTACCTTATAAGATAACCCAATACTTTGTAAGGGCGACCACATATCTCTCTATTATAAGGCCCTCGTATGTTGGGGTACCTATGTATCCCACATTGACTTGTCGACGGTTGTAAAGAAGTGATGTGCGGAAATGTGAAGTTTGCTTGACCACACATTCAAAGTGTTAGTCATATAAGTAATTAAATCATAAGAACAATCTTACCTAGAACGTATGTCCAATCATCACCTTTAAAATCTTAGACATGATTTACTGTTTAAGATTATTTCTGATCTACCACCATGGAAGTTCCATGACATTAATGGTTTCTTAACTCATAATGCGAATATAAAACAGCCATCCCCTACGGCCACATACGTCAAAAATTTAAATTTAAAGCGTCTTGCTAACTAGTAATCATTTTATGTCGGTTCTATATTTCCAATATCTTTATTCATAATAAAGAACATACTTATTTGAAAATTCTCCACCTCATTTATATGATCATGATGTGAATAACATGATTAACCAACATAGCTTTTATCTTTTAACAAAATAATCACAAAACACAAATCATCATAACTCATGATCACCTCAAGGTATAACTTCTATTACCACTACTCATAATATCCCAACATCCACCGTAAGGATCAATGAACTAAGGAAATATAAATGAGATCATGCATTTTTTCATAAATTTTAATAACCAACAACTAATAGGATCTAGTAGTGTCTAGCTTAGTTAGTTTTCACTTCTTGTGGAAGGTTAGTTTAACATAAGTAACCAACCCACAATTTCTAGTTGCTACTTCTGTAATGAGATAGAATTTGTGCTAAGGAGCAAAATCTTAACTTCAATATAGTTATGCTTCCTTAGTGACTACAGGAATATTTTGAATATCTGACTTTCCTTCGTGTTGACTCCTCCGGCAACATGCACTATTTACAGAATTTACTAGTTATGTCCACAACATCAACTTATTTAGAATGACTTTATATATATTGAAAGGAACTTGACCATTCCTAATCATAGTCGGAATGCTAGACCATCTTATTTAGTCCAATATGAACATATATAAAAGAAACTTTAATGGAACTTTAACCGATTTTTTTTTTTATGTTATCCACATGAATCTCCTATTTTGAATCACTGACGATTGGATCAATAAAACTCGATTAGTCATATATAGACAACAAAATGTATCCTAGCATACTCTGTCAAACAAAGCTTTTGTTGAAACCGAAGATATCCACTTTCAAGAATAACAATAAAATGTAGAGAAGGTAATAAGTATTTAAACTAATCATCAAATCAACAACCTTAGGAGAGTTCCTCTGCTTAGCATATTCACAACTAGGATGACTTTTGGCATACTCAAGACTCATTTCGAAAAATACTTGACTCTGTTAGTCTGACTACTTAAGAGTACTTTCTCGCAATCTATTGTAACTAAAAATAGAGTAAGAGGAAATATTCATCCATAAGATTCTCTAATAACCATTGGTTCAATTACCTACTGAAACCATGTTCACAAATAGACAAAGTTATAGTATTATAATGCTTCAAAAAACGTGACATAATTACTTGTAATTCGAGACGACTTGTCTGTTACCTCCTTCCAAGCTTTGAAACTTTGAAAGGCATTTTCCCCGTTGCTTATTTCAAGTGGAATGGAATACCTTATTTGGTTCATCCAACTCATTTCCTCATGCTAAGCCCAATATAAGCCCGAGTGTTGTAACTTGTGCTCTGATACCATATGTAACATAGCCTACAAATGATGATAGTAAAGTCGGGAATTTTGAAAAGATTTATGTCATAGTTGAAGGACCAAAATATCTAACATATTTCCCTGTGTAAAACGACCATTCATTAAATCGAAACATTCATAATGCATCATCCACATTTAGCTAATAAAACGTTCTATAATGGTACACATGTTCATAAGAAATAAATCTCGCAATAAATTAATATAACACATATGAAGAGACCATGTACACAACCAAATCAGCATAACTACTCAATAAAGGAGACCATCAAATTCAAACACAAATAGACCACACATAAGAGAACATATTTAAGGTGGTTCACCCAACTTGGGCTACGTCCACGAAGCAAGGTAGTATCTTATATTATTAAATCAAGAAAAAGATTACACTTCACAACCAGCTTGGTTACCATAACACTTTTCCTTTTCTCTTGCCTTTCTCTCATGGAGAGTATCTTCCACTATCCAAAAACCTATCTTCGAAGCATTACAGGGATTTCACCCATGCTATCTTGACTAGCATAAAAGGATATACAACAACAATAGGATTTTATGTTGATTTCAATGCAGCAATACAACAATGTAAATACACAACGATTTATGGTAATGCTATTCCAATACTCCGAATAGGTCATTTCCCTTGAATCTCTCCATCCCTCTTATATTTTAAGTAAGACAACCTTTAGTTGCATTGGTCGATCATGGAGGAGGTCGCCCTACTAATTCATTAGCAAATACACATTAAAACATAAAGAGAACTTATACACATCATAATTATACCCAAGCCTGGTTATTATCGCTGAGCGAAATTCCAGCATGTTTGACAACTATATACCTCCATCAAATCCTCAAATGTAGGTATGGAATGATATCCCTTTCAACCAGTGACTAGGACTACAACATGTAAGTGGACGGTATGGGTTAATCTAACACAGATATTACCCTAGATTCTGCATTACACTTTTATAGTAAAATCAACAGCAGAAAAGTCATCACAGCCATGTTTTCGATCTAAATAACTAATAAACATATATCTAATACTACTTCGGTTCCAGCATAATCAGATGGAAACAATACGATTACACCATAAATGCACAAGCAACTTTAATAATAAAAAGATACTGAGATCTTCTCTCCAGCATTCATACCCTTTGCTG
Organism: Larix kaempferi; assembly: GCA_027924585.1. Classification (NCBI taxonomy): domain Eukaryota; kingdom Viridiplantae; phylum Streptophyta; class Pinopsida; order Pinales; family Pinaceae; genus Larix; species Larix kaempferi. The sequence continues at coordinate 25,538,429 of BSBM01000030.1, read as the reverse complement.
GGAATTTGACTCTAATTAATATACTATCATTTGCAAACTCACTACAGAGGAAAAATCAACAAATACACTAACACAGGGATACAAGACACCAAGATCTCCTGGCCTTTGCTAGGACCTTGACTCTAGTTAATATCATTAGCTTCTACGAATTAACCACATAGAAAAATACCAGCATATAATATATTCAGGGTTTTACTCTCCCAAACGCAGACAGCTAAATACAACGAAGAAACAGAGCAACCAGATCTGTAGAGATCGCACAATTTATTTACGTGTACATGGGTCAATCCTCTCCACTGAGAGAGATCGTCTCGCTCAGTCCTGAGCCACCATGAATGGATCATCTTACAACAGTAATCGAGCGTGGGATCGATTCTATTAAGAAGAGATTGCCTAGCTCTGCCATAATGGAGTGGAAAGGTGGATCCTCTTTCAGAAAAGGATGAGCAGTGGTTCCCATGGTAGAATCGTGATGACACAAAATGCATGGCACCACATAAAACCGGTCAAGGACGCAGAGAGCAGAAGGTTAAAAGACTCATTGTACCCACACCGTCCATCGACTTCCTTCACATGAGGTCTCGAATGTTTCCTATGTACTTTCAACTTCAAGAATACAGATCTTGATCTAATGTAAGGATTAGGCAAGGTTTAAAAATAATAACGCATGAGTAATTAAAACAAACCAGAGAGTATCATGGAGAGTTCACATATCTATACATGTATGTATACAGGGCTTATAAACAGCGAATCATAACCTATATCGGAGATTTCATGCTAGAATGCAAACAACACTCCATGACAAATTTCTAGGATTAAATCCTACATTTGCAGAGATCATCTTTTTCCCCTCCTCGCAAACATTTGACGGATATATATATATATATATATAAACCAAGACTTATTCAGAAGAATGAGATCGGAATGGGATCAGTCTTGACAAGCCTTACTTTTTGCCCAATATCCATCGGAACAGAAAAATATATTTATAATCAGAATAAAACGCAGCAAGATAAATCTAATTCCCCTGCAGTAAAAGAAAGAGCACAATCATGATATAACTTATTGCTAATCGAGAACAAATGCGGCTATCCCCCTTTTACCCTTTCCAAATGTATATAAGTACATAACGAAATAAGAACACAATCACAGCAGACAATACATCCCTGCCTTTTCGCAGCAAATATTGCATCTCTGCCTCTCGCCATACCCTCCATCTTTCGAGAATGCAGAGAGTTTCCCGAAAAAACAACTCCTTCTTTTTCCCCCCCCATTACTGGAAGCTATCCTCCCAATAAATACAGACACTTTTTCCTTCTTGGAGGATCCGCCCATGGTGTTAAGGGCAAGCTAAACGCCAAATGGCATTCTCTAACATGAGGTGGACTTTGGATTCTACCGCGAAGACAACAATGATCTGCCAAGTTGCATTGGGTCCATGCGCCATTATAACGAGGAAATCAATTCCTCCTCAAATCTCATGTTTAAACTTCCATTACGTTTTCGTGGGGGAGTGCGCCACCGTTGGTGTCGATTATTGATTTCTATGTAAATAATATATATGTACATATATACATTTGTTAGCTTTCAAATCTATCACAGTGTGATAGTATTCAACTAAATTAATGTTTAACTTCTATTATTTAGGATAAGTAGGCTCTCTTAAAAGAAAAGGGGCTACCTTTATTATTATGTATTACATGAAAATCACTTCCATTAAAATCCTATATATATGTCTATATATATACCTTGACAATAAATACTTTATCATTGCATGATTATTATAATGCCTTCCTTTCAGTAAAAAGTGACTATAAGCACTCTATGCTCTATCATAACTTGTTGGCATGATTACTATGGTACGTATGTGTAATTATCACTATCTATATATATTTCCTTTTAATAAGGATTATCGCATAAAGTGCTTTAACCAATTTAGACCTTTAGGCTTGTTTCTATCTTACGGCCTTGTAGATGTTTCTTTGGCATTCTATGCCAATGTTAATGTGGTTATAATTATCAACTAAATTGGCTTAATCATACTAGGATTTTAAAACAACCAGGCCATAGTATCTTAGTCAGATACTTATGGTGAATAGAAATCCTTATAATGCCCAACCTTTGTTGTCAAGCTTAAGGGGATACGTATATATTTATGGCCTTCCAACTATCCCGCTACTCCCCTTAGTAGTTTTGTTTGTCCATCGTCTTAGTGGTGTTATTATAAATTTACGATTTATAACATAAAACCTAGAAGAAGAAAAGACGATACACTTTTCCCAGGTCCACTAGTGGGGCCTTGGCCCTTAGCTCCTCACCAGGGCGTCATACACAATTTTCAATTGACATATGTAATTCTGATAGAAATGGGGACATTACATCTTATATCCACAATTGGTCTCACTTCGTCATAACTTACATTGTGTAATACCTACGCAAGTTTCATCTTATACCCCAAAATACTTACGGTTTCCTTTTACACATTGATCCCTTCTATCCTTATAGTATTGATTAAATATGCTAATAGTACAGTTGACTCCTGATCCTCGTGAATCTCCTCCTTCCACCTCATCACTTATACATTATACAACTATATGGTATTAGAAGGATTCTACATTGTCAATCATACCTTAGTCCTATTCATCATAATCAATTTATACTTTAATTTTAGTTATCATTATATCCTAATTGATCTTACGCGTACACCCCCTTCTTATCTATTCCCCATTTTCTTTCATAACTTTTGATTCTTATTGATGTCTATCGTCAATTATCATTCTTAATATTTATTAAGAAGTGGGAATTATTTATATAATGTCATATTCGATTAAAGGTAAATTTTAAGATCAAGGCATCCCATTATTTATCTATAAGCTCTTAGTCTCTCGTAATATTGTAGTTGCTTTCACTTAAGGAGTTCAGAATTGATGCTTCAACAGTTTGGATGATGTGTTCTGTTGTACTTAAGGCTTTCTTCCAGTAGGATTCATAAATCTAGTAGTAGTGAGGTGAATAATGTGTTGATTTTAATACATATATATCTCCCATATCTTAATACTAATTAACTTTCCAATAGGGGAATCCATTCACACACACCTTGAATATTGACCTACCACCTTTATCTAGGTGTCTCATATAACTACACATTATCACTAGACATGAGATACGCATATAATCTTACTCCCCTTTCTTGCTAGTTTGGAAAGATACCCATTCTCTTCAATAAATAATTTCATCATTTCTCATAATTGGAAATGCACTATTTCCCTTGAAACATAGTCTTATTACAAATTCCAAGTACTTGATTTATAACGATTTGTTAGACTATTGGTCCAGTGTTATTGACTTTCAATTATCTCCCATTTAATGGCCTTCCTAGCATGTCCTTACTCCATTTACTACCTTATTAGGTTGGGTTAATGCATCTCTTGTTTCTATCGATGACCCTTCCCTTATATACTTATATAACCTGTAGATCCGGTACATAATGGGAAGCAACACAATTATCCTGGTCACTAATAGTGGTAACCATCATCCCTTAATATTTGAACACAATGTATATTTATTCGGCAATTCAATGCATTATTAAACATAAGTGGACTCCACCATCATATTTAACTAATAGAACTAGAACACTTCCTCGTTCATTACATTCTTTAAGGTATATCACCTTGCCAATTCACTTATCCTCCAAAACTTAGGTTCGAGATTCATAGCATAGAGTTCCCTCCCCCTCATAAGACATCCTGTCGACACTTACTAGAATGAAACATGAGCCATAAGAAGTCACTATAGTGATACAAAATATGTCCCTCCATATTAATGCAGATTAGGTCAAACTCACTGACTTCGGACGCTAGCTATAGAAAGACCGACATCACACCTCCAGTAGGTCATAACTCACTTATTCACATAGCTAATTGAAGTTGGGATTATATATGGTTCAATTACTTATACTAACTTTATTTCGTATTTCTATTTTGAAAATGTTTTTGTGGTTTTCCCATGCAAATATATATTATTTCAAAATATTAAAATAAAATGAAGACTTAGTACCAACACGCAACTACAAAAAGTAATAAAATTAAAAAATTTTATTAAGTCCAAATTTGCAATGAATGTGTCACGTTGAAAATATTAAGGTCTGGTTATGATGAAATTTCATTAATAGATTAAAACACCAACTTTCCTTTCTTAGTTCGTATGTAAAAATTTCCACTCTTAGTAATACTCAATTGAATTATTCTAGATGGTTGTAAAGTGTTAATTATTATTTTTTTTTTTGAGTGAATGTCTTACTTTTGGCATGTATTTCTTTTATCTTAATATTGTCACCCTAGTCTAAGGTAAACTTAAAACTTATAATCAAATAAACTTTGTATATGAAACGCTAACTCTCCTTCTTTTGACTATTTTAATGAAATGATGCAAACGAGTGTATCATAAGTACCGCATCCTAGTTTGTATCGAAATTAGAGAAGAAATATAAGAGAATAATGGTCTTCATTTCTACCTTGCCTTTTTACATCACTGTAAAAACTCCATATAGTTATCGAAGAATTTTATTTATTTATATATATGTATATATATATATATTCAACTTCACCATGCCACTTCAACCTATATATATATAAATAGATTTTTATTTATTTATTATTTTCCAAAATTTATATATATATATATTTTAAATTTAAAAGGAACAACAGAAAGGTAACACCCTTGCGCTTAATTTCTTTTTTAAATTTCTCCCTTAAATATAAATTATGATTTGAATTTGATATATGAAAATTTAAATATAACTTCACTAATTTCTCATGTTGTATGGATTTTGTTTGTGTTATGTTAACCATGCTCTCCAATTTTGTTCATTAATAGCATTTCCACCTTCCATGTATGAAAAATTTTCCCAGTTGAAGTTTTCAAACATCAGATGTCTTTCCAATTTTCAGAGAAATGTTTCTTTGACAACGGAACAATAATTCGAAATACTCTGTATGTTTCTGCCTGGAAAAAAAAAATGATCTTCAAAAGATAAACGAGACGTATCTTTAGTGATTGCTTATTTTCACCTTAGAAAATCACACACTACTTCTTGTAAATCTTCTGTGAATACTGTCTTGGTGTCTAAAAAAAATAGGGCTCTACCATCAGTGTAAAATAATCTAAAGAAAACGATTCTCAGAAGAGAAAAAAAAATACCTGACTAGGACTTTTCTGGGCACGAATTTTGTATTTTTACGACGGAGCAGTTGTTTAACGGATCTCTATCTGGTCAAGCCAACACCCAAAAATCTTCTGTAATTTGAGCATTCTACCAGGGCACGGTTCTGCTTTTCTCTGTGTCTATGGTTTTCCTGCTTCAGACGGACATGAGTCATGCATCTCTGCTACGCGATTCTCCTCCCCATTCTGATTCTCTTTGTCTTGGCTGTCGGGGACGCTCTCTGTGGCCGATTAACATCCGTGAAATGCATGGAAAGTGCTTCTATCCATGAAATGATTGGTTCAAGCTATATGCTGTATCTTGTCTAAGTTATTTGATTCTACGCATTATGTTTTTTTTTTGTTCTCTGTCAAGGATAATAAGATAATGTGAAACCATGGACAAATGTGTTGCAGGTGCTTGGGTGTTGAATGGCGTGACGGGTCCCCTTTTGGCTTGGCCCATAGAAGAACGATGGAGAGGCCCTTAGCCTTGGTAATAGAGGGCGCATGAAGCTCCATTGATTTGGTGCGTGGTCTTCTTAATCTGTGTTGTGGTACAGATTGGCTCGTGCTTGATACTCAATGACTTGGTGTTGTTGCTGGATTTGATTGGTACTTAGGCTTGGAGATCGAGTGATGGAGGTTAAACTTAGAAGCGCGGGAGCTATCCCCAGCCGTTTGACGTGAGTAAAGTTCGTTTTGATCGATGGCTCTCCTTCACTCCGCGTTGGCAACATGCACACGCGATATGGGTGGTTGGTGGTTGCGGTAAGAATACCACCATCACACGCGTTCATTTCTTACACGTCCGCATCAAGAAAAATGGTATGGTAAACCGCTCATGGGGCGACGCGGAATCCACCTTACGTGGTGTCAACTTTTCCCTTATTTATGGAAGAGAACTAGGTTTTATTTAGCATTAGGTAGACCGCATCGGCACCTTTGGGCTCAGCAGCTGGTCGCACGATTTGCCCTCGGTGCTGAGCAATAGGGCTTAGCCTATATAAAAAAAAACTTGTGCTCGACAAGGATTACGTGAGCTCGGCAGTAGGGTGTAATGGTGTGCATGGGACCCTTCTCGACCTTGCCGTCAGTCGCTTGAAAGTCCCTCAATGTGGAGGGCTAGGGTTTGGCCCCCCTACAGGTTTATTGCTTACTCTCTTGGGCGTACTCTGTGCTTAGGTATATAAGTTCACAGGTGTATGCTTGGACTTGGCAGCTGATCACTTGAAAGGCTCTTGGAGAGGAGGGCTAGGGCTTGGCCTATGATCCTCCTTCCCTTAGGATGGTGAAAACACCAGACAACAGCACCCACTTCTTCATTTCCTTTATCATCTTCAGCAATTTCCTTCATTTCTAGTGTTTTAGAGAATAGTGAAATCACACTTTGTGTTTTATTTATTTATTATGAGGCAAGGGATAACTCGTTGCAGCAGCTGGCGTTCATTCCTGAAGGCGGCGACTGTCTGGTGGTAACAACATTTCCTCTGGACCCTCTTAATTCGTTTTTCTTGGATACTGTAAGCGAAAGTTATGTGGTAGTTTTGTATGTTGTTTTCATTCGAGAGTCTTTTGGGTAAATACCAAAGTAGACGTATTACACCCTAACTCACGCTGGGAGTCTAGACTGTTTGAAAAGTGGTTTTCTATGTCAAACTAATATGAATCTGAAGGATGAATTCTTTGTTTGAGGTCTAAGCATTGATTTTAAATCATGAATAAGAGGAAAAAGAAGTATATGCATCAGTTTTAATATGATGGCTCAAATAGGAAGCAAAATAGAACTCCCCCTTTTTTTTTATATTTGGACAAGTAAGACGAAGGTCCGCTTCCCACTTTGTATTTATATGCTGTATGGTTTAGCTGAAATTTTATTTTAATACCAAAAATACCCGTTCTTGTTTTGTATTAACATGGTGTACAGTTCAGCCGCAGTTTTATAATTATTTTAATACAAAAATACCCATTTTTTTTTTATTATACAGGTAGATAGGTGTTTCCCCAAGTTCTAATTGTCATGTTGTTCTATCCCACCTCTGCTGCTTATGTAGCATTCATGTCAATATGAAGACTGCTTGGACAGACTAAAAGTCAAATTTATAGGTAGATAGGCGTTTCCTTAAGTTCAAATTTTGAGGTGTCAATTTATTTTTTTTCTACTGTATAAAATAAAAAGAAATACTTCTTCCAACTGTAAGTCTAGACTCTAATTGTTTTGGACAACATGTTGGCCTGGAGGTCTTACTAGCTACGAGTAAGTCTCGGTTTTGATGATTATTATAGGAACATTTGGATATTTTGAATGTGGTAAGTGTCTATATGTGCATTTGCTTAGTTTCCGAGCTATTTCAATTTATTATTTGAAAGAAGGGAAAACCTTCTTGGAAAGGCTACATGTGTGTTCTTATATTGCACAGTAGGTGTGTATAATGTGCTCCCTTATTTATGCTCAAAGAAACTCAGTAAAATAAAATGTTAATTTGAACGTTCATATTCTAAAAATAGAATATTTTGATTTAGATTTGAAATGGTTGTGTGGAATTCACAAGGATTGCGTCAAGGTGAAGAGGATAATGATATTACTTCTTAAGGACATAATTGAAACCCTCCGGTCACAAAGAGATACTCTATATCTTATTTGAAATAGCATTTCTTTTCTTTTCTCTTTTTTTTTTTAGCTTTGCACAATTTTAAAATCCCTTGTTTTGCAGGCTACTTACCTTGTCTTTTATTATATTGTGCAGGTAAATTAATGTTACACAAATTTAGGGAAGACGGTTTGGAAAATCTGGAACATTGATTTCGGATTTCTGCATAGAGTTCTACCTAGATTTATAGATATTTTGCTTAGGGATGCTTAGTTTATATTTCTGGTAGGCCATTAGGTTCGAGAGTTCGAACGAGGCTCTGATACCAAATGTAGTGCCCTTACCTGGGAACTGGGTCTCTATTTGTATTTTCATGTAAATACCAAGTTTTTTTTTATTATGTTTTCTGGAAAAATTCAACCGTCTATGTCTCTGTTATCTAAATGTTTACATGCCTCTGCAATTTAAATAAATATAAACTTAAATCTTCATTTCAGCTCTGTTCTTTTAACATGCATAATTTGAAAGTAAAAGAAAATACCTTTTATTCAAGCTAGCTCAGTAAAATACCTGGACCTATAGATTTGCAGTAAGATCAGAAGACTTATGTGGTAAATTCTGTATGGTACCTTAGCAAACCAAAATAATGTGTCCACCCTGCCGATCAACTATTATCGTGCTGACCCTAGGAAATCAATGGATTTCCTAGCCCCCGAGCCCACAGACCGATAATCGCGACAGCAGCTTTCCATGGTAATATTTTGCTGAGTTAACCCCCTCCTTAGTCTTATCATTTGAGTTTCCCACCTCCTCAAAGCTTCGAGTTAACCCCCTCCTCAGCATTGAGTTAACCCCCTCCTCGACATTCCTCCTTTTTCACAAAAATCCTCACAGTTCTCCCACAATACTCCCCCTTACTACTTTGTTAAATCTCCTCTTTATAGGAATCCACCTCCTTCAAAAGTCAAACTTCCTTATCACTCCACCGCCCTAGCTGTCGTGGTCTTTTGAAAGTACAAATCATTAATGCATACCCTTTTAAGGAAAAAAGGTGGATTATATATTATTTTTAAATCACCCAAGTTCTCTCGAGCAGTGGGACCATTCAATAATTTATTTAAACAAATCCTTTTTAATTTATTTTGGAAATGATTTTGTCCCTTAATTTAAATGAATAGTCTATTTAATAAATTAGTCACTCCACTATGCTTTTATAAAAAGGGTTTATTATCATTATCATTATTAATTAAATAATAATAATAATAAAAATAATAGTTAATAGTAATAGTAATTAACTTAATTGTGAATAGCAATTAAAACATTTATTTGTTTAATCGATAAGTGTTAACTTAGTACCTTTTGCGTGTAAATAATGAAATATACTTAATGTCTTGATTAATCATAATCAACAATTACATCATACACCCTTCTAGTGTTAATGTTTAACTTATTATACTTCATGTTGAAGACACATTCATTTGAGGATACTTGTGATTAATGACACTTATTTTAATTGTTCATTTCAATGTTTACACACAAAGACTAATTAACTTAATTTACACATTTGAACTTGATAATCTTTTACTAATTAAGTCATCCACTAAATACTTAATTGACTTATCTATGATAACTTATAACATTGTTAAATCTTGATAAGTATGTTGTAACCAATATTATTGCGCATGTGCATAATGTGCATGCGTGGCCAGCATATGCACAAGACAGACATGTACTATAAACATATGTCATATATATATATCCTATGCATAACAGCTAACTAATACTAATAATACTTTATGCAAACTGAACAAGTATACATTCATCATAATATTACTAAAACATCGTCGGTTACTTTACCAGTTAACCTTTAAGATTTCATTTCATTATTTCAGTGATTACATTTGTTCAATCATTCAGGTGCAAGGGAAGCTACCTACTACCACTAACTCCGAGTCAAGGAATACCCAACCCTCAACAGTACTAACTATCATATCCTCCCACCCTAACCTACTGCCACATCCTCCCTATCCCTCCTCTGCTAGTACAAAAGTGGATGTCGGACTCATCGACCTGACCACATAGAACTTGAGAGCGATAGCGTCGGCTGAACAACGGACATATCGTCTCCTAGCAGGCATCCGACCATCGTCATCACACATACATGGGGAGCGTGTCTCAGCACGGCCCTCCCATGATATTGGGTATCATAGGAACATAGGGTGGGAAACACATCCATCCCTCTCAACATACTGGGCCTACGCCCTTATCAAATCCTACTCTGCTGCTCTCGAGATTATCGGTCCATGTCATCGTATCATCAGTTTCGGTTTCTAAGGTTCCCTGCATGGATAAGCTCTTATCCATATATCTGATCAAGTATCCGGCTATCCCATAGCCCTCGTGTCCTGTAGGTTAGCATTCTGCAGAATACACATTTTATAACAAGCATTTCCATTCGATCACAAATTGATCCATATCATCAACATCATTTTATTTCACGTCACAATTTTATCACATCACAGGTATGCATGGAATATAATAGTTCTATCAATTTCATCATAGGATGGCATCCACGTACAATGCCATATATTTCACATTTCATCAATGAAAACGCTAAAACATATATTTTCCATTCTATCATTGTCTGATCCATATTGTCAGCATCATTTATTTCATCACATAAAATCATTAAATCGATCACAGCATATTTACCACATCATATATATATATCACATTTCCTCCAAGACGATTATCAAACATACACTGTCATAATAAAAGAATCTCATGATAATCATAACTTAATAACTGCGTGAATATAGTAACATCATTAACACAGTAGCAACATATCATCATGTCTATCATGCCGAAAATATAGTTCAGGCTGTTTAGCTGAGTCAAACAGATAACCAGCAATAAAGTGAAAGGTGCCTAACTCATAAACATGCCTAGTCAAAATATGGGGCGTTACAGTATCGCCATGTTATACCCAGATTTATTTGTTTTCCGACATGCTTTTCTGTATGTAAACACCTACCTTCTAACTCCATGGTAATTTGTGGAAATTCTATATTCTGTTCACAAAGTATAACTATAGGGTCTATTTAAAAATGTTTGTAGGATTGTTAATGAACCTTTACTAATGGGGTTCATCACCATTTTAACAACTACACATTTATGCAATGCAAGTTGTGTGCATTGTGACACCCTATATGTCACTTATGTGATTGTGCGACATTATATGCACAATAAAATCTATATGCTAACTATGCAATTTGTGTGCAATTGTAACACTCTATTTTATATGTCCTACTCTAAGATTATTAATAAAATTTATACAATGGATATGAATTATGTGCACACATTACAATATTATGTGAGGGTCGTATGCTATGTGGCTATATGTAAACTATGTGATTTAAATGTTGCTATAATAAATATGGAAGTAACTTTCCAACTATGTGCAATCATATTGTAACAAGGTGTAAACTCTCGACCCTATGATATACCAACCGGCAAGCCTCCGCGGTACCTTTGAAAACTCTGGTTTGATGAGATGATGTTCGACTGTGTGTTATTCTGTCTGTTGTATTTGTAACTCAGCGAATTTTGTAAAACATAGATAGGGTTTGTTTTCTGTCTGAAAGAATGGGGAGGATGTACGTCAACCCATAAGGCAATGGCCAAGCTTGCAATGTCGTTATAACAAGGGTTTACCCTCAGCTTGAATAATGCACTTCATGGTGTTTCTCGACCACTATATTCGTTTTCTTTTGTATAAGGTTTAAAGTTAAAATACAAGTGTTTAAAGTCTGTGAATTGATATGTTTGTTGTTATAGGCTAGATAATTTATATAATATGTATGGCTACGACCTGTATAGAATTCCGTTTATTTTTATAACCTAATCCTTTGTTTTAGGGTTTAATAAAATAGAAGTTATGGATATGGAAAAGTAATGGCACCTTTTTGGTAACCTCTGTGTTTAACTTGGCTATTATTCGATGAATGGATGTTTTAGTGCAACGATAAAATAGCTGTTTGTTTTATAGGATATTGGATAAATGAAATTGTTGATTGGGGCTTAGAGCCTGTATGTGCATCATTTTTGGTTTATAAAATTGTTGTTGCGCTTGAAATGAATAAGGGAGTGTTTCCTATGCTAGGGTTTAGCCTTTGTATAATGTTTAATAATATACTTAGTTGAAGTCTCGGCAATAACCTGTGTTTTTCTATTTTGTTTGGAAATCTCCTACAGTTGTCTTGATAACTCAAACTTACTAAACGATCTACAGGCTTGTGTTTTATGCATTCATTGACTCTGCTTCTACAGGCATTGTAATGTCTAATATCTTTCGAACTGATAGTGAAATAAAATAATTTCGATCTACAGGCATGTTTATGATGTCATGTTTGGTTCTTGTCTTTATTCTTGTTATGATAATGACATTTGAGGCTATCTGTCCTGATACTTCTATTTAAAAAGATTTGTCTTTTATTGAAAGAAATGAAGAGTGAGAGAGCTCATTTAACTAGCTCGACTCTGTAGAAGAATTGTAAAACATTGGCTAAATGCAGAGAAGAATTAACAATATTTTATGGTTATAAAATAACTGGTATTAGTTTTAAAATAACATGAGCAAACCCTAGATTGGTAATATGTTACTTTTTATTTGTTTATTTGTTCTATAAGTAATAATAATAGTAACTATGATTATTTTTGGAAATAAACATTTGAGAAACAAAAATGTAAAGAATAGCAATGATTTCTTTAACCAGTATGAACTATGTTATTTCTACGAAAAAGATTTACTATTGTGATGAAAGGAATGAGAACAAAATAGTACTGTGAGTAAAAATGCAGTATACATTACTAAATAATTATTAACAAATAATTTACAGAACATATAAAATGGTACATTCATCACCATGGTAGCATGCCTATCTTATCTTATCTATCTTAACCTATTTCTGTACTGGAGTACGATGCTATTCCTTTTAGCATGGGTAAAAATACAGAAACTATTTTCTATGCAATCACTTCTTATTCATATAGAATTATTAATATGCACATGAACTTAAATAAATTTATTAAATAAACAGTGAAAGTTAAAACAACAGAACTGTAAATATACCAAATAGATAACAGAACTTGAAATGAATTAGATAAGATAAATAGAACCTGTAACTGATGATAGGGATGACAAACACCCAAGGAGGCATGTTCCTCCCAACCTGCTTCCAAAGAAGCAGCTCAATTGCTGACTTCTAATGAACCCCTGACCCTGATTACTGATCCAGTAAGTGGGTGGAAAACTGTGTAGAAGCAAGGCACTCAAAATACCTTCTCCACTCGGTATCAACCTCCTATAAAATGCCTTCTCCACTAAGCAACAACCTCCTAAACTCACTAAGAGTTTTGTCAGACTCACAACATGATCAACCCTAGCCTATCCCCTCATGAGAACTCTTGAGTGCAAACAACAAAACCCCAAGGTAAGTTTCCTCGTCAGGAAAAGTGATGAACCTCAGTTCATAATATGATGGATAATATATAGACTATCTAGGTCCTTTAGTGGTCAGTTTAGAATAAATGAGCCTCAAGCTCCAATCCCATCTTTCAAGGCACTAAGACCACATTTTAAGGGAGTTGTCCCATACCAACAGCTAGTTAGTTGCATCATGATGCTGCCACTTGTCCTTTTCCTTCTACCCCAGATTCCATTCCACCTAGTGGATTAGTAACCACTCTTTCAACAGTCCCCTTAGGTGTTTGTCTCCTATTTTATTTATTAAATAATAAAATATTGTGCAAATTACAGTCATCCTTGGACACTTGTCCAAAATATAAAACTTTATAATAAAAATTAACACAAAGTTTTCAGCATAAAATGTTTTTAGCAATTAGGGTATGTGACACTTCGTTAAGAAGAAAGATGGAACATTAAGAATGTGCACAGATTATCGACAGCTTAATAAGATGACGATCAAGAATAGATACTCGTTGCCCCACATAGATTATCTATTTGATCAGCTGCGTGGAGCAACAGTATTTTCGAAGATTGATCTAAGATGAGGATATCATCAAGTAAGGGTTAAGGACGAAGATATTTTCAAGACGGCTTTCTGAACACAGTATGGACATTATGAGTTCGTAGTTATGCCATTTGGCTTGACTAATGCCCTGGCTGTATTTATGTGTTTGATGAATAATATTTTGCATAAGTACTTAGACAAGTTTGCTGTTGTGTTTATAGATGATATTTTAGTGTATTCAAAAAGCACAGAAGAGCATGATGAACATTTACGGATTATCTTACAAGTTTTAAGAGATCATCAATTGTATGCCAAATTTAGTAACTGTGACTTCCACAAAGACAAAATTCAGTATCTAGGACACATAATTTCATTCGAAGGAATCTCGGTTGACCCCGACAAGATAAGGGCCATTAATGACTGGCCGGTTCCAAAAAATGTGTCGGATGTGAGATCATTTATGGGCATTATGGGGTATTATAGAAGTTTTATAGAGAATGTTTCAAAGATTCCCAACCCCATAAATTCCTTGCAGAAGAAAGGGAAGAAATTTGTTTGGGATCAAAAATGTGCTGAGAGTTTTAAGAAATTAAAGGAACTATTGACAACGGCACCTATCTTGAAGATAGCTGACCCCAACAAGGATTTTGTAGTTTGTATAGATGCATGCAATGATGGACTTGGAGGAGTCTTCACACAGCAAGGGCATGCAATAGCATATGAATCTAGAAAGCTGAAAGTACATGAAAATAATTACTCTACTTATGATCTAGAGTTATTAGTAGTTATTCATGCCTTAAAAATGTGGCGTCATCACCTTATTGGCAGACACTTTACATTATTAACAGATAACATGGGTCTGAAATATTTATTTGATCAGACAAACTTGAATGCTAGACAAGCTAGATGGTTGACGTTCCTAAGGGAGTATGATTTCGAAATTCAGCATATTAAAGGAAAGGAGAACAAAGTTGCAGATTCCTTGAGTCGCAAGGCAAAACTAAATTTCATTTCAGCAATCAGTAATTATTCAACTGATTTGGAAAATCAGATTTCTGAAAAAGATGAAACAGATGAAGAATATAGAAAAATGAAGGAAAAGACAGCCAATAATAGTTCTAAAAATTGTATGGCAGATTACAAAATTAAGGAAAATGGTCTATTACTGTATAAAAACAGATTGTATGTACCAAATATATCGGAAATAAAATTTCTGATATTAAATGAAATGCATACAAGTCATTATTCTGGTCATCCAGGATATCAAAAGACCATTACTATGCTAAGAAAAGAATACTATTGGCCCAGAATGAAAGATGAAGTAGCAGAATACATCGCAAAATGCTTGGACTGTCAAAAAGTGAAGGTTGAACATCAACATCCCACTGGATTGTTGCAACCACTACCAATACCAAGCTGGAAATGGGAAGTGACCAGCATAGATTTCATTACTCGATTGCCTAAAAATCAGAAACAACATGATTCCATCATGGTGGTGGTGGACAAACTCAGTAAGGCAGCACATTTCATACTAGTGAAGACCACACATAAAGCACTAGACATTGCAGAGATTTTTATGAAATAGATCTTTAGACTGCATGGAATACAAAAGGAAATAATTTCAGATCGTGACTCAAAGTTTACAGGAAACTTCTGGGGATCATTATTTAAGGGACTGAATACAACTGTAAATTTCAGTACAGCATTTCATCCACAGATGGATGGACAGACAGAAAGGGTAAATCAAGTGTTAGAAAATTTATTAAGAATGTATGTTAAGGATGAGCCTGGTAAGTGGGAAGATGATCTGCACTTAGCAGAATTTGCTTATAATAATCACTATCATGCTTCAGCCAGACTTAGTCCTTTTGAAATTCTTTATGGTAGAAAATGTAATACACCTGTTTCATCGAATGATCCAGTCAATAGAGTTGTTTTAGGACCTGAATTATTGCAATAATTATAACTAATTGTGAAACAGGTGCAAGGACATTTAAAAGTTGCCCAAGATAGGCAGAAAAGTCAAGCAGATTCAAAAAGAACTCATAAAGAGTTCCAGGTGGGTGAACATGTGTTTCTCAATGTAAGAACGAAAAAGAGTTCACTCAAATTGGGGAGTTGTGCCAAGTTGGCACCCAGGTATTGTGGTCCCTTTGAAATGTTATCTAAGGTTGGAGCAGTGGCATACCAACTCGCCTTACCACCTAATCTGAAAATACATAATATTTTTCATATATCGTATTAAAGAAATATGTGCACGATACTACTTATGTTGTAAACTGGAATGATGTACAGGTGGGATAAGATGGAGATTTTCCAGTGGAACCAGATTGTACCCTCGAAAGGATGGAAACTATTCTCCGGAATCGCGGCATTGGCAAGTGAAGGTGCAATGGAAGCACCTTAGCCCAAAAGAGGCAACCTGCGAGTTGGAGAGTAGTATGCGGGCAACATACCGAACTCTATTTCAGGAACACTCAAGGAGTGACAAGCCAACATCGAGGACAATGTTGAGACTTAAGGGGGGCTGTATGTCACCTACCCAAATTTCTGAACATTATTATTTATTTGCAAAAATACTTTATGTTAAATTTAATTACAAGTTTTGTAATTATGATTAGTTTTAATCATGGATGAAGGTAATTACTGAATATTATTATTTAAATAAATTAATTAGGAGACAAACACTTAAGAGGACTATTGAATGAGTGTTCACTGGCCCACTAGGAGGAATGGAAGCTATTGGAAGGTATGGGACACATCACAGCAGTTACATCACACCACTAACTGTTGGTTATGGGACAACTTCCCCTAAAATAGGGCATTATCCCCCAGGTGGAGGGAGTGAGCAGGCAACTCATTTAATGACCCAATAACATTTGAGAAGGCCTAGGAAGCCTATAAAGGCAAATTCGAATTGTCCAGGCAGCCCTTGATCAATATTTCTACAGAATATTTTCCTTTCGAAAATTAGGTGATTTCAAGAGAGATTCGAATAAGGGAGGTTAGTGGTGATTGAAAAATGAGTTTTGCTTATTTACTGAGGCGAAACAGAGTCGTAGGAGCAATTCTTTTTGGACTTCTACCTATTGAAGATTTAGAAGATTACTGCTACAACAAGAAGAAGTCCTAATTCCTGAATTTTCTTCCTCCTGGTGGTTTAGCGAACAAGCTCGGGGGTCCTAAGATAGTATTTGACTGTTTTCAGGAGTTTGGTTGGGTGGAACAGTCTTCCTGAGTTTTTTGTTGCCCTACAAAGTTTCTCAAGTTCCTAAAATATTTCCTAACTTATTCTCAGTAAATAATTATGTTCTGTTTATCTAGTATTATTCTGTTTATTTACTTCCAAAAAGACTCTAATTATGGGAATGTTTAAGTCTGAATGTTTAAGTTTCATGTTAAATTGATAAATCAATATCCCCATTTTTCCACATGTTGTTTGGAAGCATCGTACTCTAGTAGAGATATGCAAATTAAAATAGATTAGAAGATAGGCAAAATTTGCCATTGAATTCGATAGATAGATAATAATCTTATATGTATTAGTTTTCTATTCCCAAGTTAAATACTTGTTGGAGGTTCTGTATAATAATTACTATATATAATATTTTCACAGTTATATGATAAACAGTCAATAAATAATTCCTGTACAATCATACTACATTACATTTAAATTATGTCCACGAAAGGTAGATAAATTACGTACTGTATATTGTTTTAAGACTACTATTATTGAATAAAACATTCCTTATAATAAGCTGGAAAACAATAGTTTTTCACATAGATTTCATATTCATATATTTCCCTCACACACACAGTTTCATTACAATTACTTCACCAGTATTATATGTATAGAAATTAAATTATAGAGAGTTATAATTTACAGTCTTCACAATTTTCTGCACTATACACTCACATTGCTCTCATTTTCTATAGTAATTTTGTATTATCTCAGAAATTTAACAAATGATAAGAATTTACTAAACACTACTATTATCACCATGTATTTATTTCTCTCTTTTAGATCTGCTAATATGGTTTGTGATTTTTGTAAATATGGGTCTCGTATCAAAACGAAAACCCTAGCTAGATTCATACTTTTTCTTTTATTGTTTTATAACAAAAGCTTTACACTATATTCAAACCTGGGATCGAAACCGATCCATTATCTCGAGTATTGTTTAGGTTATCATTTTCAACAAAACCCAATTTCGGGTTTGACCCTATTCGGTTTCTTTGCAAAACATTATTGAAATATGAGTCCAACTTTTACTCTACTTAGATTCCAAACATTGAAAAATAAGAACACATATTATCAACCTATTGTATCAAGACAAACCATACAAACTCATACGAAATGTTACCATACATTTCCATCTTAAGGTTGAAGTTTATTTATACATAGAACCCTTATCATCAACGATATCTTGAAACCCTAATCTAGCCCGAAAGACATTTTAGTAAACTTCAGTATGAAGTCGATTTACACAGACATTTTAACCATTATACTTTAGCATGAAAATTTATTTTTCGAGGAAATAAGTATCATTTACACAGTAATTGAGCCCATGGCTCATTTCAAAACTTAACCATTGGAATCGTGAATTCTCAAAATGAAGATTTCCAACATTGATTGCAAACAAAATTAAAATCAGGGTTTATCCAAAGTTTACAGTAGTTCTAAAAGAACCCAATTTCCCAGGACATCAATGAGTCACAGCTCTAGTCTGCCTCAAAGAATTACAAATTATAGAAACCAAGAACTAGTCAAACGAAAACAAAAGATGCAAGCTTGTTTTTGATATTTCTTCAACTATCAACATTGAAAGAGAAAATGACGAGCCATGATAATCCTATCACTCATTCTTAAGAACCACTTCAAGCACCATCCAAGAGAACTATGAGGGTTATGGAAGACTCGAGGCTTACCGGTGTTGAGGCACGCTAACACCTTTGCCAAAACGTTACTCTTTTGATTCCTTAAACCCTGCAGCTGAAAAACGAGGGAGTTAAGTTAGATAAATGTTACATTTAAAATTGAAAATGAAACGCATCAAAGAAATATATTTCATCTCAGAAGGATGCTTACCTTCGTAAACCCTGGCCAAGTCTTGAAGTTCTCAGACAAACGACGAGATTGGTGGTGTGAACGATACCAGGAAAGTTTCAACCTTGATTTCAATACTACTCCGAACCAGAGACTTAGATCTCAGCTAAAAATGACATTACACAGGTTTAAGACCTGCAACCTCAACCTGGTTCACTAGTCTCGGGTTCAAAACCCTTGCAAAACTTCCTACCAAAATCTTGGCAGCCTGTCGGCCACCTCCAATGAAGACAATAACACAATGAAACCTCTTTATCCAAGATCATAATCTCAACACACTGTAGGTGTTAGGGTTTTCATCCAACGACGCTTTTTCATCACAATCGACGGGTACCATCTTACTAGCGATTGTAGCTTTGGTTTAAACGACATCAACAATTAATGCTGGACCCACTTCACAGGTCAACATTGCCACCATGGCACACAGTAGAGTAAGCACGATCAACACCAGTCATATAACCCTTACACAACAAAAAAATGGAGGCATTCACGTCTACGTGGATTCCTGTAGTTACAACTCAGTAGGAATGCAGTACCAAACCTTTAATTGTAATATCCTTACGTGATCTTTACCACAGCTCGAGACCAACGTCAAATTTATGAGCCAGCAACCTGTCAAACCCCATTTTAATGCTTGTCAGTACCTTGATGTGATAACGAATATTACATGCTTCGTTTGTTAACATAACAATATTTAACAATGTCATAATTGTTATAATAGTAATAATGTATATGCAATACATAATTATAATTCCAAGGTTTGCACTTTATTGTCATCGCTTTCATACATTATAATGTTTGTATTTAATTTACAAACACTTACATAGTATTGTCATGATCCTAACGATGCATATATTACCAACACCTCCGATATATGTTTTAATATTGACATTAAATCGAAAATAGGTATAGTCACACTATTGTTTTCATAAAGACTTTGGATAGGTTGTGTTTTGTTTATAAAGAGAATAACAATTATTTATATAGTCCAAAGCTTATTTGCACTATATCTACATAACATTTGGTTTAGTCATGTTTATATATTATTGTTTTTAGCTTTTCATATATGTTGAATAATATTGGTTGCAAGAGTTTACAAGCTCATAACTTTTGCATACATTTTTGGTACTATCATTCTAAATGACGACAACAAGACAGCTATCACTACAACCAGCTAGAACAATGACAATAGCAACCATGCTGTTAATAACATACTTGTTCGACAGTTAACTTGGGTTGAGCTTACTTAGTTATAAGATGAACCTTGGAAAGCACAGGTGTAAGCATGCGAGTCATACCTGTACGTTTTTATAGTTGCAACAATCTCTAAACATGCTATTTTATTTACGATGTTGAATTGAGCTTTACACGAAAACTAGAATTGATTGCAATCATGAAAGTTCTTACGTGGCGTCTGCACATAGAATAGGTCAAATGCTTTAGCGTTGAAGCTAAGTAAGCTTCAGGGTCCCTCATAGGAATCCCTTGGACAACAAAGAAGCAAACTGTCAGTATCATCTCAAAGAAAAAGTACCATGTCATATTTCTAACCTAGCATTTCATTATTATATCAATCATAAATTTCATTGCATTAAAAAGTGTCACATCAAAATTTGATCCATTCATGCATTTAAATACCTTAATGATAGTTGTTATAAATATAATTAAGATGTTGCTGACATATTAGTTATAACAGAATTTTATTTAGGTTTATTACAACAGTTGTTAAGTTAACATTGTTGCATCTCGCATTATTAAATTCCGCAGTTACAAATTATCATAAATTAAGCTAATTGTTGCTACTTACAAAAATTTTAAATTTTAATGAACATATGGGATGTTACATGTGGTATCAGAGCACACATTCAAACTCTAGGCCTGAATGAGGTCCAAAAACACGCATTAGAAATTTTCATATACAGTAGAAAATTATACTAACTTGAAAATTTTATTATTATGTTATCTTCAGAAATTATTTTCTGTTATAGGTATGGAGAACTCAGTTGAACATTTAAGTGACAGATTTCAGCCAAATAGTCACAGTTCGGGACAACACTATGTAGAGGAAGGTCACGGGGAAATAAATAATAGTTCGACGGAACTGTTACCTTCCTTTCAAGTTTTGAAAGCAGAAATTAGATCTGTGAAACTAGATAATGAAAGGATTCTGCAAGCACAAAAACAACTGAATCAAGTGTTGTTTGAACACAGCCAAACAGAGGAACAATAGAAAAACAATGAGGATATTTTCAAAGTTGAGGACATGCCTCACGCTGATAAAAATCAGAATATCAAATTCAGTGAAGTAAAAAATAGCTCAACGTCATCTGGAGATGCTATTGCAGAACGCAAAAAGAAACATAATTACACCAATGACAGCAGTGAAGAAGATTCCAAACCAAGAAGGAAAAATAAAAAAGAATATGAGCATATTTCTGGAGAATTCAAGAAGATAAGACCTCCAACTTTCAATGGAGAAACTGAGAAAGGTGAGACAGCTGAAGCTTGGCTGTCAGGGATGAAGAAATACTTCCATATCTACAACTATTCAGAGTTCTTAAAAGCAAAAATGGCTATATATAACTTAACTGGAAATGCGGATATCTGGTGGCAGGATCTCAAAACGGTAAAGGGCATCCAGGATAAAGATGTAAGCTAGAGTGCTTCCAAACAATATTTCAAAAAGAAGTATCTATCTAAACAGTACTACGAAGAAAAATCTAAAGAGTTCTACAATTTGAAGTTGGGAGGTATGAGCCTGAAGGAATTAAACAGTAAGTTCCTCAACTTACTAAGATATGTACCCTACTTCATAGAAGAAAAACAAAAAATTCAAAGCTACTTGTTTACCTTTCAGGATTAAAGACAGAATTGAGTATGACAGTCCTAAAAAATTAGAGGAGGCTATGAGGAAGGCAGTTTTCTATTATGATACAAATCTGAAGAGAGAGGGTATGCCTAATTGGAAAAATCATAAGCCCAACAATTTTGAACAGAAGAAGAAAAATTTCAGATTCAGTGGGAATTCCGAATTCGAAAGGAAGAATTTTCAGAATCGAAATTCCCAAGGAAATAATTCCAGAAATAATTCACAGCAGAATTCTACAGCACCGAAAAATGCATCTAATACTGCCAAGACCAATGAGCCAAAGACACATATTAAATGTTTTCAATGTCAAGGCCCTCATTAGGCATCAGAATGTCCCTTACGGAAGCAGAAAGCAAACAACATCAACTCTATTAAGACTGAACCTAGTGTTGGAGACGTAGAAATGGAGATGCCAAGAATTAACGCAGCACTTGACTATAGGCAAGAAGATCATCAAATCTCATGGTAGAGATTGAAGGTATGATACATGACCATCTTGTTACTGTTTTTATTGACCTAGGTGCCAGTTTAAGTTATATATCACTAGATGTTGTAGAAATTCTTAAACTGAAAACTGAAAAGTTTGGTAAATCATGGCTAGTTAGACTAGCAACTGGGACGAAGAGGAAAGTTTCAGATTTTATAGAGAATTGTGTTTTATCCATGAACCATTTGCAAACACAAATCAAGCTGAATATTTTACTTTTAGGTTCATATGATAATATAGTTGGGATGGACTAGTTGGAATCCCATCATGTCATCCTAGACTATTATGGAAAAAGTTTTACATGCTTAAATGATGAAGGGAAAACTGTAGAAATAAAAGGCATTCCAAGGAAGGTAACCCTTAGACAAATTTCAACCATGCAAGTTAAGAGAGCAGTTAGGAAGGGATGCCAAATGTTTGCAGTAAACGTGGTAAATGATGAGATTATGGATAAAGGGGACAAACTGAAATTAGAAGACATACCTGTCCTAGAAGATTTTAAAGATGTATTTCCTGCGGAGATTCTAGGATTACCACCCAAAAGAGATTTAGATTTTACCATAGAGTTAATACCAGGAGCAGTACCAAATTCAAAAGCTCTGTACCGAATGAATATACTGTAGTTAAACGAATTAAAATCTCAGTTGAAGGAACTTATTGACAAGAAGTATATTAGACCAAGTGTGTCTCCTTTGGGAGCACCGGTCGTCTTCGTTAAGAAGAAAGATGGAACATTAAGACTGTGCATAGATTATCGCTAGCTTAATAAGATGACGATCAAGAATATATACCCATTGCCCCGCATAGATGATCTATTTGATCAGCTATGTGGAGCAAGAGTATTTTTTAAGATTGATCTAAGATCAGGATATCATCAAGTAAGGGTTAAGGACGAAGATATTTTCAAGACAGATTTCTGAACTCGATATGGACATTACAAGTTCATAGTCATGTCGTTTGGCTTGACTAATGCCTCTGCTGTATTTATGTGTTTGATGTATAATATTTTGCATAAGTAATTAGACAAGTTTTCTATCGTGTTTATAGACGATATTTTAGTGTATTCAAAAAGCACAGAAGAGCATGATGAAAATTTACAGATTATCTTACAAGTATTAAGAGATCATCAATTGTATGCCAAATTTAGTAAGTGTGACTTCCACAAAGACAAAATTCAGTATCTAGGACCCATAATTTCAGCAGAAGGAATCTCAGTTGACCTCGACAAGAAAAGGGCCATTAATGACTGGCCGGTTTCGAAAGATGTGTCGGATGTGAGATCATTTATGGGCATTACGAGGTATTATAGAATGTTTCAAAGATTGCCAACCCCATAAATTCCTTGCAGAAGAAAGGGAATAAATTTGTTTGGGATCAGAAATGTGCTGAGAGTTTTAAGAAATTAAAGGAACTATTGACTACAGCACCTATCTTGAAGATAGTTGACCCCAACAAGGATTTTGTAGTTTGTACAGACGCATGCAATGATGGACTCCAAGGAGTCTTGACACAAGAAGGGAATGTGATAGCATATGAATATAGAAAGCTGAAAGTACATGAAAAGAATTACTCTACTTATGATTTAGAGTTACTAGCAGTTATTCATGCCTTAAAAATGTGGCGTCATCACCTTATTTGCAGAAAGTTTACATTATTAACACATAACATGGGTCTGAAATATTTATTGGATCAGACAAACCTGAACGCTAGACAAGCTAGATGGTTGACATTCTTAAGTGAGTATGATTTCAAAATTCAGCATATTAAAGGAAAGGAGAACAAAGTTGCAGATGCCTTGAGTCGCAAGGCAAAACTAAATTTCATTTCAACAATCAGTAATTATTCAACTGATTTGGAAAACCAGATTTTGGAAAAAGGTGAAATAGATGAAGAATACAAAAAAATGAAGGAAATGACAGCCAATAACAGTTTTGAAAATTGTATGGCAGATTACAGAATTAAGCAAAATGGTCTATTACTGTATAAAAATAGATGGTATGTACCAAATATACCAGAAATAAAATTTCTGATATTAAATGAAATGCATAAAAGTCACTATTCTGGTCATCCAGGATATAAAAATACCATCACTATGCTGAGAAAAGAATACTATTGGCCTAGAATGAAAGATGAAGTAGAAAAATACATTGTAAAATGCTTCGACTGTTAAAAAGTGAAGTTTGAACATCAACATCCTGCTGGATTGTTGGAACCACTACCAATACCAAGCTGGAAATGGGAAGTGATCAGCATAGATTTCATTAATGGATTGCCTAAAAATCAGAAACAACATGATTCCATCATGGTGGTGGTGGACAAACTCAGCAAGGCAGCACATTTCATTCCAGTGAAGACAACA
Source organism: Larix kaempferi (assembly GCA_027924585.1). Taxonomy (NCBI): domain Eukaryota; kingdom Viridiplantae; phylum Streptophyta; class Pinopsida; order Pinales; family Pinaceae; genus Larix; species Larix kaempferi. The sequence goes on along the minus strand of BSBM01000030.1, from coordinate 25,513,782 downwards.
CATAAAGCACCAGACATTGCAGGTATTTTTATGAAACAAATCTTTGGACTGCATGGAATACCAAAGGTAATAATTTCAGATCGTGACTCAAAGTTTACAGGAAACTTCTGGAGATCTTTGTTTAAGGGATTGAATACAACTCTAAATTTCAGTACAACATTACATCCATAGACGGATGGACAGACAGAAAGGGTAAATCAAGTGATAGAAGATTTATTATGAATGTATGTTAAGGATCAGCCTGGTTAGTGGGAAGATTATCTGCACTTAGCAGAATTTCCTTATAATAATCATTATCATGCTTCTGCGAGACTTAGTCCTTTTGAAATTCTTTATGGTAGAAAATGTAATACACATGTTTTGTGGAATTATTTAGTCAATAGAGTTGTTTTAGGACCTGAATTATTACAAGAATTAGAACTAATTGTGGAACAGGTGCAAGGACATTTAAAAGCTACCCAAGATAGGCAGAAAAGTCAAGCAGATTCAAAACGAGCTCATAAAGAGTTCTAGGTGGGTGAACATGTGTTTCTCAAGGTAAGACCGAAAAAGAGTTCACTGAAATTGGGGAGCTGTGCCAAGTTGGAACCCAGGTATTGTGGTCTCTTTGAAATATTATCTAAGGTTGGAGCAGTGGCATACCAACTGGCCTTACCACGTAATCTGAAAATAAATAATATTTTTCATATATCGGTTTTAAAGAAATATGTGCACGATACTACTCATGTTGTAAACTGGAATGATGTACAGGTGGGACAAGATGGAGATTTTCCAGTTGAACTAGATTGTATCCTCGCAAAGAGGGAAACTATTCTTCGAAATTGCAGCATTGGGCAAGTGAAGGTGCAATCGAAGCACCTTAGCCCAGAAGAGGCAACCTAGGAGTTGGAGAGTAGTCTTCGGGCATCATACCCAACTCTATTTTAGGAACACTCAAGGAGTGACTAGCCAACATCAAGGATGATGTTGAGACTTAAGGGGGGTGTATGTCACCTACCCAAATTTCTGAACATTATTATTTATTTGCAAAAATACATTATGTTAAATTTAATTACAAGTTTTGTAATTATTATCAGTTTTGATCATGGATGAATGTAATTACTAAATATTATTATTTAAATAAATTAATGAGGAGACAAACACCCAAGAGGACTGTTGAATGAGTGTTCACTGACCCACTAGGACGAATGGAAGCTATTGGAAGGTATGGGACACATGGCAGTAGTTACATCACACCACTAACGTTTGGTTGTGGGACAACTTCCCCTAAAATAGGGCATTATCCCCTAGGTGGAGGGAGTGAGTAGGCAGCTCATTTAATGATCTAGTAACATTTGAAAAGGCCTTGGCAGCCTATAAAGGCAAATTCAAATTGGGCAAGCAGCCCTTATTCAATATTTCTACAGAATATTTTCCTCTTGAAAATTAGTTGATTTCAAGAGAGATTCAAAAAAGGGAGGTTAGTGGTGATTGAAAACTGAGTTTTGTTAATTCACTGAGGAGAAACAGAGTTGTAGGAGAAAGTCTTTTTGGACTACTACCTATTGAAGATTTAGAAGATTACTGCTACAATAAGAAGAAATCCTAATTCCTGAAGTTTCTTCCTCTTGGTGGTTCAGCGAATAGGCTCGGGGGTCCTAAGACAGTATTTGACTGTTTTCAGGAGTTTGGTTGGGTGGAACAATCTTCCTGAGTTGTTTGTTGCCCTACAGAGTTTCTCAGGTTCTGAAAAGATTTCCTAACTTATTGTCAGTAAATAATTATGTTCTTTTTATCTAGTATTGTTCTGTTTATTTACTTCTGAAAAGAATCTAATTCTGGGAATGTTTAAGTCTGAATGTTCAAGTTTAATGTTAAATTGATAAATCAATATCCCCATTTTTCCACATGCTGTTTGGCAGCATCATACTCTAGTAGAGATATGCAAATTAAAATAGATTAGAAGATAGAAAAAATTTTCCATTGAATTCGATAGATAGATAATAATCTTATATGTATCAGTTTTATGTTCCCAAGTTAAACAATTGTAGGAGGTTCTGTATAATAATTAGTATATATAATATTTTCATAGTTATATGACAAACAGTCAATAAATAATTCCTGTACAATCATCCTATATTACATTTAAATTATGTCCATGGAAGGTAGATAAATTACATATTGTATGTTGTTTTAAGACTACTAATATTGAATAAAACATTCCTTATAATAAGCTAGAAAACAATAGTTTTTCACACAGATTTCATATTCATATATTTCACTCACACACAATTTCATTACAATTACTTCACCAGTATTATATGTATAGAAATTAAATTATAGATAGAGTTATAATTTACAGCCTTCACGATTTTCTGCGCTATACACTCACATTGCTCTCATTTTCTATGGTAATTTTGTATTATCTTAGAAATTTAACAAATGATAAGAACTTAGTAAACACTACTATTATCACCATGTATTTATTTCTCTCTTTTAGATCTGCTAATATTGTTTGTGATTGTTGTAAATCTGGGTCTCGTATGAAAAAGAAAACCCTAGCTAGATTAATACTTTTTCTTTTATTGTTTTATAACAAAAACTTTACACTCTATTCAAACCTGGGATCGAAACCCATCCATTATCTTGAGTATTGTTTAGGTTATCATTTTCAACAAAACCCGATTTAGGGTTTGACCCTATTCGGTTTCTTTGCAAAACCATATTGAAATCTCAGTCCAACTTTTACTCTACTTAGATTCGAAACATTGAAAAATAAGAACACACATTATCAACCTACAGTATCAAGACAAACCACACAGAATCATACGAAAAGTTAGCATACATTTCCATCTTAAGGTTGAAGTTTATTTATACATAGAACCCTTATCATCAACGATATCTTCAAACCCTAATCTATTTCGAAAGACATTTTAGTAACTTCCAGTATGAAGTTGATTTACACATAAATTTTAACCATTATACTTTATCATGCAAATTTATTTTCCAAGGAAAGAAGTATCATTTACAAATTAATTGACCTCACGGCTCGTTTCAAAACTTAACCATTGGAATCGTGAATTCTCGGAATGAAGATTTCCAACATTGATTGCAAACAAAATTACAATTAGGGTTTATCCAAAGTTTACAACAGTTCTAAAAGAACCCAATTTCCCAAGACATCGACGAGTCACAGCTCGAGTCGGCCTCACAGAATTACAAATTATAGAAACCAAGAACTAGTCAAACGACAACGAAAGACGCAAGCTTGTTTTCAAGATTTCTTCAACTATCAACATTGACAGAGAAAACGACAAGCCCTGATAAGCCTGTTACTCATTCTTAAGAACCACTTCAACCACCGTCCAAGAGAACTATGAGGGTTATGGAAGACTCGAGGCTTACTAGTGTTGAGGCACGCTAACACCTTTGCCAAAACGTTACTCTTTTGCTTCCTTAAACCCTGTAGCTAACAAACGACGGAGTTAAGTTAGATAAATGTTACATTTAAAATTGAAAATGAAATGCATCAAAGAAATATATTTCATCTCAGAAGGACGCTTACCTTCGTAAACGCTGGCCAAGTCTTGAATTTCTCAGATGAATGACGAGAATGGTGCTGTGAACGATACTAAGAAACTTCCAATCTTGATTTCAATACTACTCTGAACCAGAGACTTAGATCTCAGGTAAAAATGAAATTACACAGGTTTAAGACCTGCAACCTCAACTTGGTTCACTAGTCTTGAGTTCGAAACCCTTGCAAAACTTCCTACCAAAACCTTGACATCCTGTCGGCCACCTCCAATGAAGACAATAACACAATGAAACCACTTTCTCCAAGATCATAAACTCAACACAAGGTAGGTGGTAGGGTTTTCATCCAACGGCCCTTTTTTATCACAATTGACAGTTATCATCTTGCCAACGATTGTAGCTTTGGTTTAAATGACGTCAACAGTTAATGCTCGACTCACTTCACAGGTCGACATTGCCACGATGGCACACGGTGGAGTAAGCATGATCAACACCAGGCATATAACCCTTACACAACAACAAACATGGAGGAATTCACGTCTACATGGATTCCTGGAGTTACAACTCGGTAGGATTGCAGTACCAAACCTTTAATTGTAAGATCCTTATGTGATCTTTACCACAGCTCGAGAACAACGTTGAATTTATGAGCCAATGACCTATGAAACCCCATTTCAATGCTTGTTAGTACCTTGATGTGATAACCAATATTACATGCTTCGTTTGTTACCATAACAATATTTAACAATGTCGTAATTGTCATAATAGTAATAACGTATATGCAATACATGATTATAATTCCAAGGTTTGCACTTTATTGTCATCGCTTTCATACATTATAATGTTTATATTTAATTTACAAACACTTACATAGTATTTTCATGATCCTAATGATGAATATATTGCCAACACCTCTGATATATGTTTTAATATTGACATTAAATCGAAAATAGGTATAGTCACACTATTGTTTTCATAAAGACTTTGGATAGGTTGTGTTTTGTTTATAAATAGAGTAACAATTATTTATATAGTCCAAAGCTTATTTGCACTATAGCTACATAACATTTGGTTTAGTCATGTTTATATATTATTGTTTTTATCTTTTCATATATATTGAATAATATTGGTTGCAAGAGTTTAAGAGCTCATAAATTTGACATAAATTTTTGGTATTATCATTCTAAATGACAACAACAAGACAGCTAACACTACAACCAGCTAGAACAATGACGACAACATCAACCATGCTGTTAATAAGATACTTGTTCGACAGTTAACGTGGGTTGAGCTGACTCAGTTATAAGATGAACCTTGGAAAGCAAATGTGTAAGCATGCGAGTCATACCTGTACGTTTTTATAGTTGCAACAATCTCTACACATGTTATTTTATTTACGATGTTGAATTGAGCTTTACACCAAAACTAGAGTTTATTACAATCATGAAACTTCTTACCTATTGTCTGCACATAGAATAGGTCAAATGTTTTAGCGTTGTAGCTAAGTAAGCTTCGCGGTCCCTCATAGGACTCCCTTAGATAACAAAGAAGCAAACTTTCAGTATCAACCCAAAGAAAAAGTACCATGTCATATTTCTAACCTGGCATTTCATTATTATATCAATCATACATTTCATTGCATTAAAAAGGTGTCGCATAAAAATTTGATCCATACATGCACTTAACTACCTTAATGATAGTTGTTATAAATATAATTAATATGTCGCTGACATATTAGTTATAACATAATTTTATTTATATTTAATACAACAACTGTTATGTTAACATTGTTGCAGCTCGCATTATTAAATTCCACAGTTACAAAGTATCATAAATTAAGCTAATTGTTGCTATTTACAAAAATTTTAAATTTTTATGAAAATATGGGATGTTACATGTGGTATCAAAGCACACATTCAAACTCTAGGCCTGAATGAGGTCCAAAAACACGGAGTAGAAATTTTTATATACAGCAGAAAATTATACTAACTTGAAAATTTTATTATTATGTTATCTTTAGAAATTATTTTCAGTGACAGGTATGGAGAACTCAGTTGAACATTTAAGTGACAGATTTAAGCCAAATAGTCATAGTTCGGGACAGCACTATGTAGAGGAAGGTCATGGGGAAATAAATAACAGTTTGACGGAACCGTTACGTGCCTTTCAAGATTTAAAAGCAGAAATCAGATGTGTGAAACTAGATAATGAAAGGATTCTGCAAGCACAAGAACAACTCAATCAAGTGTTGTTTGAACATAGCCAAATAGAGGAACAAGAGAAAAACAATGAGGATATTTCCAAAGTTGAGGACATGCCTCACGCTGATGAAAATCAGAATATCAAACTCAGTGAAGTAAAAGATAGCTCAACCTTATCTGGAGATGCTATTGCAGAATGCAAAAAGAAAAGTAATTACACCAGTGACGGCAGTGAAGAAGATTCCAAACCAAGAAGGAAAAATAAAAAAGAATATGATAAGATTTCTGGAGAATTCAAATAGATAAGACCTCCAACTTTCAATGGAGAAACTGAGAAAGGTGAGACAGCTGAAGCTTGCCTGTCAGGGATGAAGAAATACTTCCATATCTACAACTATTCAGAGTTCTTAAAAGCAAAAATTGCTATATATAACTTAACCGGAAAAGCGGATATCTAGTGGCAAGATGTCAAAAGGGTAAAGGGCATCAATGATAAAGCTTTAAGCTAGAGTGATTTCAAACAATATTTCAGAAAGAAGTATCTATCTGAACAGTACTACGAAGAAAAATCTAAAGAGTTCTACGATTTGAAGTTGGGAGGTATGAACATGAAGGAATTAAATAGTAAGTTCCTCAACTTACTAAGATATGTACCCTACTTCATAGAAGAAAAACCAAAAATTCAAAGGTACTTAAGCTGTTGACCTTTCAACATTAAAGACAGAATTGAGTATGACAGTCCTAAAACATTAGAGGAGGCTATGAGGAAGGCAGTTTTCTGTTATGATACAAATCGGAAGAGAGAGGGTATGTCTAATTGGAAAAATCATAAGCCCAACAATTTTGAACAGAAGAAGAAAAATTTTAGATTCAGTGGGAATTCCGGATTCCAAAGGAAGAATTTTCAAAATAGAAATTCCCAAGGAAATAATTTACAGCAGAATTCTACAGCACCGAAAAATGCATCTAATACTGTCAATACCAGTGAGCCAAAGACACACATTAAATATTTTGAATGTCAAGGCCCTCATTAGGCATCAGAATGTCTCTTACGGAAGCAGAAAGCAAACAACATCAACTCTATTAAGACTGAACCTAGTGTTGGAGACGTAGAAATGGAGATGCCAAGAATTAACGCAGCACTTGACTATAGGCAAGAAGATCATCAAATCTCATGGTAGAGATTGAAGGTATGATACATGACCATCTTGTTACTGTTTTTATTGACCTAGGTGCCAGTTTAAGTTATATATCACTAGATGTTGTATAAATTCTTAAACTGAAAACTGAAAAGTTTAGTAAATCATGTCTAGTTAGACTAGCAACTGGGACGAAGAGGAAAGTTTCAGATTTTATAGAGAATTGTGTTTTATCCATGAACCATTTGCAAACACAAATCAAGCTGAATATTTTACTTTTAGGTTCATATGATAACATAGCTGGGATGGACTAGTTGGAATCCCATCATGTCATCCTAGACTATTATGGAAAAAGTTTTACATGCTTAAATGATGAAGGGAAAATTGTAGAAATAAAAGGCATTCCAAGGAAGGTAACCCTTAGACAAATTTCATCCATGCAAGTTAAGAGAGCAGTTAGGAAGGGATGCCAAATGTTTGTAGTAAACGTGGTAAATGATGAGATGATGGATAAAGAGGACAAACTGAAATTACAAGACATACCTGTCCTAAAAGATTTTAAAGATGTATTTCCTGAGGAGATTCCAGGATTACCACCCAAAAGAGATTTAGATTTTACCATAGTGTTAATACCAGGAGCAGTACCAAATTCAAAGCTCCGTACCGAATGAATATATTGGAGTTAAACAAATTAAAATCTTAGTTGAAGGAACTTATTGACAAGAAGTATATTAGACCAAGTGTGTCTCCTTGGGGAGCACCTGTCATCTTCGTTAAGAAGAAAGATGGAACATTAAGACTGTGCATTGATTCTCGCTAGCTTAATAAGATGACGATCAAGAATAGATACACGTTGCCCCGCATAGTTGATCTATTTGATTAGCTGCGTGGAGCAACAGTATTTTCGAAGATTGATCTAAGATCAGGATATCATCAAGTAAGGGTTAAGGACGAAGATATTTTCAAGACGGCTTTCCGAACTAGGTATAGACACTACGAGTTCGTAGTCATGCCGTTTGGCCTGACTAATGCCCCGACTGTATTTATGTGTTTGATGAATAATATTTTGCATAAGTACTTAGACAAGTTTGTTGTTGTGTTTATAGACGATATTTTAGTGTTTTCAAAAAGCACAGAAGAGAATGATGAACATTTACGGATTATAAACACCCGTGGAGGGACAACTTTTCTTAAAATAGGGCATTATCCCCTAGGTGGAGGGAGTGAGCAGGCAGCTCATTTAATGACCAAGTAGCATTTGAAAAGGCCTAGGTAGGCTATAAAGGAAAATTTGAATTAGGCAGGCAACCCTTAATCAATATTTCTACAAAATATTTTCCTCTTGAAAATCAGGTGATTTCAAGAGAGATTCGAATAAGGGAGGTTAGTGGTGATTGAAAACTGAGTTTTTCTTATTTACTGAGGAGAAACAAAGTTGTAGGAGAAAGTCTTTTTGGACTGCTACCTATTGAAGATTTAGAAGATTACTGCTACAACAACAAGAAGTCCTAATTCCTGAAGTTTCTTCCTCCTGGTGGTTCAACGAATAGGCTCGGGGTTCCTAAGACAGTATTTGACTGTTTTCAGGAGTTTGGTTGGGTGGAACAGTCTTCCTGAGTTGTTTGTTGCCCTACAGAGTTTCTCAGGTTCATAAAATATTTCCTAACTTATTCTGAGTAAATAATTATATTGTGTTTATCTAGTATTATTCTCTTTATTTACTTCTGAAAAGAATCTAATTCTGGGAATGTTTAAGTTTAATGTTAAATTGATAAATCAATATCGTTATTTTTCCACATGTTGTTTGGAAGCATCGTACTCTAGTAGAGATATGCAAATTAAAATAGATTAGAAGATAGGCAAAATTTGCCATTGAATTCGATAGATAGATAATAATCTTATATGTATCAGTTTTCTATTCCCAAGTTAAATAATTGTAGGTGGTTCTATATAATAATTAGTATATATAATATTTTCACAGTTATATGATAAACAGTCAATAAATAATTCTTGTACAATCATCCTGCATTACATTTAAATTATGTCCATGGAAGGTAGATAAATTACATATTGTATATTTTTTTAAGACTACTAATATTGAATAAAACATTCCTTATAATAAGCTAGAAAACAATAGTTTTTCACACAGATTTCATATTCATATATTTCACTCACACACACAGTTTCATTACAATTACTCCACCAGTATTATATGTATAGAAATGAAATTATAGATAGAGTTATAATTTACAATCTTCACGATTTTATGCACTATACACTCACATTGCTCTCATTTTCTATAGTAATTTCGTATTATCTCATAAATTTAACAAATGATAATAACTTATTAAACACTACTATTATCACCATGTATTTATTTCTCTCTTTTAGATCTGCTAGTATTGTTTCTGATTGTTGTAAATCTAGGTCTCGTATCAAAAAGAAAACCCTAGCTAGGTTCATATTTTATCTTTTATTGTTTTATAACCAAAACTTTACACTCTATTCAAACCGGGGATCGAAACCGATCCATTATCTTGAGTATTGTTTAGGTTATCATTCTCAACAAAACCCGATTTAGGGTTTGACGCTATTTGGTTTCTTTGTAAAACATTATTGAAATGTCAGTCCAACTTTTACTCTACTTAGATTCCAAACATTGAAAAACAAGAACACACATTATCAACCTACAGTATCAAGACAAACCACACAGACTCATACGAAAAGTTAGCATACATTTCCATCTTAGGGTTGAAGTTTATTTATACATAGAACCCTTATCATCAACAATATCGTCAAACCCTAATCTAGCTCAAAAGACATTTTAGTAACCTTCAGTATGAAGTCGATTTACACAGACATTTTAACCCTTAGACTTTAACATGCAAATTTATTTTAACCCACGGCTCATTTCAAAACTTAACCATTGGAATCGTGAATTCTCAGAACGAAGATTTCCAACATTGATTGCAAACAAAATTAAAATCAGGGTTTATCCAAAGTTTAAAGCAGTTCTAAAAGAACCCAATTTACTAGGACATCGACGAGTAACAGCTCCAGTCAGCCTCACAGAATTACAAATTATAGAAATAAAGAACTAGTCAAATGAAAACAAAAGACGCAAGCTTGTTTTCGAGATTTCTTCAACTATCAACATCAACAGAGAAAACGACGATCCCTAATAATCCTGTTACTCATTCTTAAGAACCACTTCAACCACCGTCCAAGAGAACTATGAGGGTTATGGAAGACCCGAGGCTTACCGATGTTGAGGCACACTAACACCTTTGCCAAAACATTACTCTTTTGCTTCCTTAAACCCTACAGCTGACAAATGACGGAGTTAAGTTAGATAAATATTACATTTGAAATTGAAAATGAAACGCATCTAAGAAATATATTTCATCTCAGAAGGACACTTACCTTCATAAACCCTGGCCAAGTCTTGAAGTTCTCAGATGAATGACAAGATTGGTGCTATGAACGATACTAGGAAACTTTCAACCTTGATTTCAATACTACTCCGAACCAGAGACTTAGATCTCAGCTAAAAAAAACATTACACAGGTTTAAGACCTGCAACCTCAACTTGGTTCACTACTCTCGGGTTCGAAACCCTTGCAAAACTTCCTACCAAAATCTCGGCAGCCCGTCGGCCACCTCCAACGAAGACAATAACACAATGAAACCACTTTCTCCAAGATCATAAACTCAACACAATGTAGGTGTTTGGGTTTTCATCTAACGACCCCTTTTTATCACAATCGAGGGTTATCATCTTGCCAGCGATTGTCAACATTGCCACCATGGCACACAGTGGAGTAAGCACGATCAACACCACGCATATAACCCTTACACAATAACAAACATGGAGGAATTCACGTCTACGTGGATTCTTGGAGTTACAACTCGGCAGGAATGCAGTACCAAACCTTTAATTGTAAGATCCTTACGTGATCTTTACCACAACTCAAGACCAACGTCGAATTTATGAGCCAGCGACCTGTCAAACCCCATTTCAATGCTTGTCCGTACCTTGATGTGATAACCAATATTACATGCTTCATTTGTTAACATAAAAATATTTAACAATGTCCTAATTATCATAATAGTAATAATGTATATGCAATACATGATTATAATTCCAAGGTTTGCACTTTATTGTCATCGCTTTCATACATTATAATGTTTGTATTTAATTTACAAACACTTACATAGTATTGTCATGATCCTAACGATGCATATATTTCCAACACCTCTGATACATGTTTTAATATTGACATTAAATCGAAAATAGGTATAGTCACACTATTGTTTTCATAAAGACTTTGGATAGGTTGTGTTTTGTTTATAAATAGAATAAGAATTATATATATAGTCCAAAGCTTATTTGCACTATATCTACATAACATTTGGTTTAGTCATGTTTATATATTATTGTTTTTATCTTTTCATATATATTGAATAATATTGGTTGCAAGAGTTTACAAGCTCATAACTTTTACATACATTTTTGGTACTATCATTCTAAATGATGACAACAGCAACCATGCTGTTAATAAGATACTTGTTCGACAGTTAACTTGGGTTGAGCTTACTCAGTTATAAGATGAACCTTGGAAAGAAAAGGTGTAAGCATGTGAGTCATACCTGTACGTTTTTATAGTTGCAACAATCTCTAAACATGCTATTTTATTTACAACGTTGAATTGAGCTTTACACAAAAACTGGAATTTATTGCAATCATGAAACTTCTTACCTGTCGTCTGCACATAAAACAGGTCAAATGCTTTAGCATTGTAGCTAAGTAAGCTTCGGGGTCCCTCATAGGACTCCCTTGGAGAGCAAAGAAGCAAACTGTCAATATTGTCTCAAAGAAAAGGTACCATGTCATATTTCTAACCTTGCATTTCATTATTATATCAAACATACATTTCATTGCATTAAAAAGGTGTCGCATCAAAATTTGCTCCATTCATGCATTTTACTACATTCATGATAGTTGTTATAAATATAATTAAGATGTCCCTAATGTATTAGTTATAACAGAATTTTATTTATGTTTAAAAGAATAGCTGTTAAGTTAACATTGTTGCAGCTCGCATTATTAAATTCCGCAGTTACAAATTATCATAAATTAAGCTAATTGTTGCTATTTACAAAAATTTTAAATTTTTATGAAAATATGGGATGTTACATGTTCTATCTCGTCCTTTACCTCATTGTATCACTTGTCTTCCCATTGTAGTCCAAGCACCTTTTCTCTCAGGTTGGTCTGCATCGGAATCACTGAAAAGATACAGGGTCTACGACTAAGTGCATCTGCTACCTTGTTTAGGGTCCCCTTCACATAGGTAATTTCAAAGTCATACTCGCTCAACTTTTCTTACCATCTTCTCTGTCTAGCATCCAGATCACTCTGTGTGAAGATATACTGCAATCCCTAGTGATCCGTCTTAAGCTCAAACTTACTTCCTTCCCTGTAATGTCGCTATAGCGTAAAGCATGCATCACTGCGGTCAGTTCCATTTCATGTGTAGCATATTTTTGCTCACGTGGTCTGAGTGCGTGGGAGGAGTAGGAAATCGCTCTACCTCCTACCTCCCTACATTATTACACATCCAACTCCATCCTTTGATGCATCTGTACATACGAAAAAGTCCTCTCTAAGTACGACACATTCAGAACCGGCGCCATTGTTAATAATTCCTTCAATTTCTCAAATTCCTTAGTGCATTTATCTGTCCATATAAATGGTCTTTTTTTTCTTTTTTGCTGTAACTCAGTGATCGGTCCTGCAATCCTCAAGAACCCTTCCACAAACCTCCTATAATATCCTGCAAGTCCCATGAAGCTTCTCACTTCATGTACATTCTGTTCGAATATCCACATCATCATTGTTAGGGTTTTGAATGCAATTAGGGTTTGCATGCATCCCAGTCACCAGGTTGAGGCCTCTAGCACCTTATCCACTTCTTTATAGCACCCGGGAAATTCTTTCCTCATATTTTTATCCCTCCTCGTCATGAAGGCAGCCACATCTCACCTACTGCAAGAGAAGGTTGCACTTCCTCACCTACCCACTCAGTTAGCTTCAATTCTCATTGATTTGAGGCTAGTTTCACTCCTGATTGACTGTTTCACTCCATTGGACCTCCAAATTGACTAGATGACTTGTTCTGACTTTAGTTAACCTCCCATGTGCCCTCCACTAAGCCTTCTTCCCTATATTAGTGCTACACACTTCAGTTACACTAGTTACACTCAGTTAGACTCAGATTGACACCTGGATGACTTGTTCTTGTGTATTGATGACCACCACTCATTGATGATGAGGAATCCTAGTTGGAGCCAAGTTATTCCATTCAGTTAATTTGAATGAACTTCTTAGGAAATTTGAATTGCTCACTCATTGTGACGTTATTGTATTTTATTTTCACCCTTATTGAGATATTAAGCACTGATGCAGTTTCTTGCACAGTTTACACCATATTTTCTGAGTTTCATCTATTGTGATTCATTTACTTGTTCATTAGATCTGTTATGACTAATTTTGCACATTCATTAGCCCTTGACATTCCCAAATGGCCTCAATCTTGGCGGGGTCTACGGCTATAGCATCACTAGAAATAATATATCCCAAGTAGTGGATCTCCTTCTGGAAGAAGGAACATTTCGACATCTTCCCATAAAGTTGGTTCTCTCATAGACACCGTAATACTAATCTGATGTGTTCCTCATGTTTCGCTAGTGTCCTTGAGTAAATAACGATATCATCAAGAAATACATGTACGAACTTGTCTAGATACTGGCGGAATACGCCGTTCATCAAGTTCATGGAGACACTAGGTGCATTGCTCAACCCATAAGGTACCACTACGAACTCGTAGTGTCCAAATCGTGTCTTAAAAGCAATCTTCGGAATATCAGCTTCTGTGATCCTCAAGTGATGGTAACCTGATCGTAAATCAATCTTTGAAAAGATTGTGGTGCCTTTCATCTGATCGGACAGGTCATCAATCCTAGGCAAGGGATACTGATTCCTAACAGTATCCTTGTTCAACTGGCGATAGTCAATGCAGAGTCACCACAACCCATCCTTATTTTTAACAAAGAGCACTAGTGATCCCCACGGGGAGATGCTTGGTCTAATTAGTGCTAGATCCAAGATTGCAACTGCATGTGTAGTTCCTCTAGTTCAGGTACGTACATTCTATATGGAGCCCTCGTGATCGGTTCAGTTCCCAGCTTCAGTTCTATGGTTATATCTATTTCTCTCTGAGGTGGTAGTTTAGGTAAGGCTTCGAGAAATACATCCATCTATTCTGTGAATAAAGGATGGTCGGCTATGTCATCCTTGTCCTTGTCTTTGATCATTTCTATTACCGCATAGAGCTGACATACATCCCTCACGTTTCTCCTTAGTTGTAAAATAGCCATAAGTACCCTTAGGGTTGAGCTATAGTCTCTCAAAGTGAAGCATACTGCCATGTTCTCTAACCATGCTTCTGGCACAACTCCTTCAATAGGACCCCAAATTTCTGGAAATTTTATCTTTTTCGGTTCTCTATGTATGTTGGCAGATGGTGGGTTTTGCAGTTCGATCATAGGTACTAGGGATAGTCTGCTACACAGTTCAGTCTATTCATCAGTGCTTCTGACATTATCTTAGAAGTTCCTCATCATGCTCATGATTTTTCTGGCGGGTAGGTTTAACTGTCTCCTTAGTTCCGGGTGGAGTGGCCACTAGAGGGGTTGGTGAACGTGCTGCTCGTCCTGGTCCCCACCTTGTTCTAACCCAACGAGTTCATTGGTCTATGGTAATGTCTGATTTGTGAAAAAAAAAAAATTTGTTTATTCTTATAGGTCAAACCTGCACCTCTCCGTTTGTGATCACCTTGAGCTGTTGATCACACAAAAGGACAACTTGTATGGAGGAGCATGTTGACCTTAGATGAGACTTTAACTTACTCCACCTCCTTGCAAGCTGGAAAAACCCTAAAAAATGTCATTTTGAGACATAAGTGCTACTCTACTTCAATAGACTAATGCCTGTACCCTACTCCAGTGTGCAATAGTAGTGCTCAAGCCTCATGAGCACTACTCGTCTTCAATAGAGTAGCATTCAACATTTAAAAAGTGGTGAGAGCTAGTTTAAAAACACTATAGTAGCGCCCTGGGCACTACTCCACTGATAAATAGTAGCGTACACCTCAAAAGATGATTAAAAAATAATTAATTTCATGAAGAGGATTAGTTGCAGTTGGTTTCCCAACTTCCCCAACTTCCTCCATAACCATCTCTCGATTTGAACTTCTTCCCTTGTCCTATAAATACAAGGAAGAATGAAGAGAGGGGTTAGACATGAATGCCATTGAGAGACTTTTAAAGAGAAGCTTGCATTGGAGGAGGTTATGCTAGAAGATATCCAAGCCAGAGAAGAGCAAGAGCCTAGGATCAGGTTGAAGGAGCATGTTGTAAAGTCAGGTATACTTTGTATCATCAATTTGCATTTGACAATAAAAGGTTGAACCATTTTTCTTGTCCAAAACTAAGTGTTCATTGAGTTATGTACTTGTTTGGATCTATTTTGGTTAATATTTGATGTTTAAATTGCTTTGTCCATTTCATCATTATATATTATCCAAGATACGCTAAGAAAGGTACTTGTATTGCAGGTTTATTGAACAGTAAGTGTACTTGAGGATTCAGCGCAAGATCGAATAAAAGCTAGGATCAAACTTCATTTGAAAGGTATGTTCTCAAGGCCTATAACCTATTTCCATTCATAAACATCTCTGTAACACAGTTAGTATGCTTACCTATCATCCCCTTTCAGTTGATAGTAGGGTAGTTTTTCCCGACAACAGACTGGTGACTCTGCTGGGGAAAGTTGTTTTTCTGCTCTAGGAAACATTTCTTGTTTGTCTTCCCAGAACCATTTTAACTCCTTTAATTTGCTGAGAGACCCTGTAAGTATCCCCTGCTTGCTTCTCTTTGCTTCACTTAGTCTTTTTGCATCTTTTCAAAGTCAGTTTTTAATTCTTTAAGACCTGAGTGCTACTCTGTTATAAATACAGGAGTGCCCATACACTACACTTCTATACATACAGTAGCGCCCATCCTTCTAGGAGCACTAGTGTTTCTACTGCACAATAGCGTACATTCCTGTAGCCTTCTGTTGGTTGTTTGGTTGAGCTTTCTGCCCTTCTGGGTGGTCTTCTGACTTTGTTTTAGGTCTCCTTGACTGGTACTTAATGTTTGTAACTTTTATTTGAGTCTCAGAACCTTTCTTTGAGTCTTTTTGCCATCTTTAGATCGCTTGATTACTTGTGGAATATTTGGTCCATTTATAACTCTTTTTGAAGACTAGGCTTTGTTATTTAGTGAACACTCCTGCTTATTTTTGCCCTGACTGTGTGTTGCCTACCTACAAACCTTTATGCTTTGCATTTACTATTTGTAGCAACATTTATTTTCTCTTTACCTATCTTATCCTTTGTTTTATGGTTTGGTCTATTTTGGAGCCTTTGGGGTGTCTTCTAAAGTTATTGAGTTGCAAATTTCCTTGACTGTTTGTCTTTTCCGGTATCAAGTGTGTTTAAAGTGCTTTAGGTTGATTCATTTCTTAGTCCTTGTGTTAGTAGGGTGGTTGTTAGCTTGCTTGCCTACCGTTTGATTGGAATAGTGGTCTTATTAGGGTTTGATGCTTTGAGTCAGTCCTCTTGTGTTTGATTCCCAGTTTTGAGTATCTTTCTCCTTTGTTTTCTCCCCACTTTGTTTTTGAGTATGAAGGCTTTTTCTTTTGCAAAAAACCTATAGGACAAGTCTTTGTTGAGCTAGTGTCTTGACATCTATAAGCTTATGAACCATTTTTAGCCATACTTACACATTGCACATAAGTCTTATTTGCTTTCCATGTTTATAGTTCTTTTTCGTTTATAATAACAGAAAAAGAAAAAATTTGGTAGCTTAGGGTTAGTAAGGCTTATATCTTTTACAAGATAGCATAAGTTATTTTGTTTACAATTTCAAAAGAAAACAAAAAAGAAATTTGATTAGATTTGCTCATTTTTCAGTTTGGAAAGAACATTAAATGAAAAAATAAAAAATTTTGTTGTCGAAAGTTATAATTTATGCACTTTGCTTTTCTATTGCAACCACGCCACACAAACGCACTACCTTTTTAGTAATAACAGCCCTAAAAATCTTTAATAAAATTAAATAGCAACAATTTTTCTCTTTTAGGGATACACTACACCAACTAGTCTTGGTTAGGATCTTGGGTTTAAATCACCTTAAACCACCCAAGATCACACATTACGCAAAAATCGTAGTTCGACTATCATAGGTAAACCCACTTCATTCAAAGCTTGCCTAGGATCTATGCTGTAGGTCTTGTGAGATCGGATTGTTGGGAATACTCCTCCTACTTTCTGTTTCGAGCATATACCAGGATTGGATCACGTTTGGGGACTCTTTTGAGTTTCGGGCTCAGTTACCCTACCCACGCCTTCTGATTCGACCAGAGACTATTCCCCCAGGAGTTTTCAGTGTTGTGGTATCCTTAGTATCTAACCATAGGTTCATACATAGGTGACAGCGGAGGGTATATTTGCTGTACCTAGGATAGACGTGGGAGGAAATCCCTTGCAGGTCATTGGGAGGTCGGTTGGGTGATTCCAGCGCTTGCACCCTTAGTCATTGTATTGTGGACCCCGGGTAACTGTTCTTCATCCTTTGTTGATCTATTCTGGGCCCTCATCATCCCAGACTCTTCTCCGAAAGGCATCTTGTTTGCTTGATTTGCATACTTAGGACATTTTAGTTGGCATGTTGTTTTCCCCTAGCCTTAGTGGCCACTAGGTTTTCTAGTTTTATTTTTATATATAATTGTGGAAAACCAAGAACTTCATAGATCGAGAAGGTTGCAAAACCTTTCGCCACATAGAACAGAACGACTACCGCCAGCTAGAGGATAGTGGGTAGATCCCAGTGTTCCTTTGGAAACCATTCCTGAAATAGAACTTCCTGAGGAACTTTTTAGAATGGAAAATCCTAAAATAGAAATTCCTGAGGAACTACCACCTAAAATTGAGTTTCCTGAAGAACTACAAACTGCAACAGAAAACCCTAAAATAGAGGTTCCCGAGGAACCACAGCCGGGGACTCCAGATCAATGAAATTTTAGTTCAGTTGAGATTGAAGATCTCACTTCCACGGAGTACAGTACTCCCTTTAATCCTCCTCTGACTAATCTTAGAAATCTGCTTCTGTTACCCATTGGTTTCTAGTAGCCCAATTACAGTGCATATAATTTCTCACCTGAACATTTTATGACTAATCCGAGAGGTGAACAAGGAGTTCCACAGACTCCCACCATAGGTATGAACACTAATACTGTAAATCCTCATCTTACTACTACACCGAGTTCGGCACAGACAACCTCTGTATCCACTCCGTCCTTCAGTTTTAATACTGGCACGTTAGGTATGCCGAGTTCAACAACTATGGAATCTACCTCTACACCTACTTTTGGACCTAGCAGTATAGCCAATTTAGTTCCACCTCCTGTGACTCAACCGTCATATCACATACCCAGTACTTGGATTTCCACACTCGCTGTAGGGCCAAGTGCTTTTGCAACTGTGCCTGTCATGAGTACCATGACCACACTGTCTATGTCAGCTACTACTGGTTTTAATACCTTTGCAGGTCCCAACATGAATCAAGGTAATATACCTGGAGGAAACGTCCCTTTTTCCTTATTTTCAGGAGGAGGGGGCAACATTTTTAACTAGCAATATGGTGAGGCTAACACCCAACCACAGTGGACGAACCCATAGAGCACTAACCCACTTTCATATGGGTGGGGGAATTTCAATAATACTTTCGCACAATAATAGATGGCAGGGGGAAACCCCTACTAGCAAGTGGCTGGGGGAAACCCCTTTCAGCAGATGGTAGGGGGAAACACCTATCAGCAGATGGTCGGGGGCAACCCCTACCAGCAGATGGCTAGGGGCAACCCCTACTAGCAAATGACTGGGGGAAACCCCTACCAGCAGACAACTAGGGGCAACCCCTACCAGCAGTTCATGGGTCAAACTATGGGTGGTTCCCCCTTTGCGACCCCACCTTATCAAGTACCATCTTGCAGGCCTCGTTTACCATTTCTGGAAACTTTAAATTTTCCAAATCTTTCTAAGTTGACCAACGATCCAATGTATCATAACACTACATGGCCACCAGTTCCTACCAAGTTACCTTCGGACATTCCAAAGTTCGAAGGCAAAACGGGTGAGGAACCTGGTGACCATGTCACTACTTTCCATTTATGGTGCTCCTCAAACTCATTAAATGAAGATTCCATTAGATTGAGACTGTTTGAAAGGACTTTAACCGGTGTTGTAGCCAAATGGTACATTGAGCTACCTGCAACTACATTCTTTAATTTTGGATATCTCGTGAATATCTTTTTGAATCACTTCCAGCTTCCTATTCAGTATGATGCCGGAACAGACCTTTTGTCTACATTTAGGCAAAACAAAGCCACTCGTTTATTTGATCACATTCAGGAGTGGAGAAGATGGAAGAGGCTCATTAAAGCCAACATACCTCTAGAATTCCTTCTTGAGTGGTATTTAAAATCACTCCTTCCTTACATTTCTAAAGAAGTAGCTACTTCTGGAGTGTCTAACGAGGAAGAAGCCATCCTACAGACCTAGTAGTTAGATCTCGTTTACGCACAATCTGGGTTACTGTATGAGATCATACCTGATGTACCGCGATCAAATACCGATCTGAGTAGACCTAAACCTGGACCACATGCTGACGGCATAGTATGTTCAGTTGACTCTGCAGCTTTCAAAGCATTGACCAAACAGGTTCATGCCTTATCTGTCAAACAATCGATTGCAGAAGTTTCTTCTGTCACAACCTCTCCTTCTACTTCTAAATCTATCAACTAGGTTCAAAACAATCAAAAGGGCCCTCGGCAGCCCAATACCAAAAAGAAGGGAAAGAAAGGAGAGGGGAACCATCAGAAGCCCAAAAGAGAGAATGTTGAGGAGGGTAACAAAGAGAAAAAGAAGGTTAAGCTCCCTTGTAAGCTTTGCAAGCAGGATCACCTTACTCACCAATGCCCTCTACTTGAAGAATCCCAGAAGCTATTACAAGAAAAGAAGCCTGTCGTACTGAAAGATCCATTCCCTAAGGGGCAGAGCTCAGCTTCTGGTACCTCCAACACTGGGGGCACTACACATGCTTTGGTTGATCAAACTTTTATTAACATGATTAATTCGGATGCACTTTTACAAATGAGAGCTAGGAATTATACCCTGGATGCACAGAAAAAGGATAAAGAGATTCCAGAATCCTCCACTCCACTCCACATACCTGTGGACCCAATGCCCAAGATCCCGAAAGGTGTCTTGAAACGGGCATCGCACAACCCCAACACTTGGGCCACCTCCAACTACAATGTGATTGAAGATCTATCCCAGACCCCTTGTGCCATGTCTACCTTAGAAGTCTTGCAAAGTTGTCCTTTACAACGAAATGCACTTCTGGCAGCTATTGGAAGTATGGAATCCTTTAAGACGTCTGCGCGATTTGATATGGCTAATATCAAATACCAGTTGGCGTATCATGTTGCTCTTCAAATTGAATTCATCCATGGCCCAATGACCATTAGATGAGCTGTCATAGATGAGGGCGCGTCGACATGCGTAATGTAAATTTCTTGTTGGAAAGCTTTGGGTTCTCCTGAGTTAGCCCCTTCTAACACACTACTTACTGTATTTGATGGCAAGACTTTCCATCCACACGGATTTTTGCCATCATTTGATGTGACATTGGCCAGTAAGATAGTTGCTGTAGAAGTAGAAGTGCTGGACAATCTGCTTGATTACAATATGTTATTAAGTAGGAGCTGGACGTATGCCATGCGAGCTATTGCATTGACAGTTTTTTGAGTTGTTATGTTCCCATTTGAAGGTAAGGTCGTTACAGTCGATCAACTTTCTTTCACTCAAAGAAACAACCAGACTTATTCAGAGACCACAATTTCCTTAGTTGATCAAACTACCTCGGTTAGTGAGAGTTTAGGAGCAGGGTTTTACGGGTCGTTAATAGGCACTTTCGACCTTCCCTCCCCTGTTCTTTTTATGCATTATGATGTGGGTACTTCTACTGAAACATTCATGGTTGGTTTAAGAACTGATGCTTGGATCATTCCCACTACGTCGGAACCTTTTGTGCCTCTATCTGTTGCAGAAGTAGCCTATATGGAAGCACAACATGCTACAATGGAACATATCGTGACTCTGCCAGTCTTTGTTGAGTCAGATATGGACTATGCTCCGCCATGGTCACTGAATTCCACCCACTCGTTCGATTATTTAGACACGGTTTTTCCATCTGATGAAGCCATCTTGGAAGTCATGATGGGCCTGGACCAACCATGGGAACATATGCATCATAGGTCCTACATGCTTCCAGATCTAGACAGGATTGAGAGATGGGAATTCCTTATGAGATCCGGTGGATTTGTTGATCTGTCATCTTTACCTTCTACTTCGAGAATTGTTTATGCTGAGGGAAATATGGCTAATATATCGACAAGAATTCCGATTAACATTTCCACCAAACCCAGGGTCATGGAAAACACTTTTATTAGCGCAGACTGCTCTCCAAAAGAGATCGCTCTGTATACAAAACATTTCAAATAATTCCATGAAATTTTTGCTTGGTCATATGAAGAGATGCCAGGCATTGACCCAGCCATCGTGGAGCATGTCATCACGACTCACCCTAATGCAAAACTTGTGAGACAAAAGGTCTGTCCTATGAACCCTAGAAAAGTGGCCACCATCAAGGCAAAGGTTGAAAAGTTGCTTAAAGCCGGTTTCATCTATTTGATTGACATGACGAAATGGGTTTCAAATCCTATTCCGGTTGATAAGAAGCAAGGTACCATTAGAGTCTGTACTGACTTCCGGGACTTGAACAAAGCTTGTCCGAAATATAACTATGCTACACTGTTTATCAATCAAATCATAGACACTTCTGTGGGACATGAGATGTTCTCTTTCATGGATGGATTTTTGGGATACAATCAAATACAAATCAAACCCGAAGATCAGCATAAAAAAACTTTCATTTTCCCATGGGGGACCTTCGCTTACCGGAAGATGCCATTTGGCTTGAATAATGATGGAGCTACCTTCCAGCATGCGATGAATTTCACTTTTCATGATATCAAACACATAGTAGAACCTTACTTAGATGACCTCCCGGTGCGGTCTCGAAAGAGACAGGATCATCCAGCTCATCTTAGACTGGTGTTTGAAAGATGCAGACAATATAAGATTCATTTGAATCCTAACAAGTGTGTGTTCTATGTCTAATTGGGACGTCTACTGGGCTTCATTGTCTCTAGTCGTGGCATAATGGTCGATCCACTGAAAGTAGAGGCGATTGTAAATCTGCCTCCTCCTCGCACCTTGCGACAACTCCAAAGTATGCAAGGCATGTCTAATTTCTTACGGCGATTCATCATAAACTATGCTAAGATTACCAAAGGTTTTATGAGACTACTCAAACAAGACTCCTACTTTGTGTGGGACGAGGCTGCTCAAGCATCCTTTGAGGCCTTGGAAAAGGAACTTCTTTCAGCACCCTTGTTGAGCCCCCTAGACTACGCAAAAGACTTTCTTTTATATCTGGCAGCATCTCTTAATACAATTGGTATAGTATTAGTTCAGGAGGACGATGCGCTCCATGAGCATGTTGTCTACTATGTTTCTCATGCTTTGATAGCCCCTGAGGTTAAATATTCACATGTTGAGAAGTTAGCACTTGCCACAGTCTATGCGGTACAGAGGTTTCGTCACTATATACTTTTACAAACAACTACTGTGATAGCAGAATTCAATCCTTTTCAGTATGTTCTGACCTGATGAATCATCGATGGGAAATATAGTAAATGGATTGTAATCCTACAAGAGTTCGATTTGGTCTTTCAATCAGCCAAGTCGAAGAAATCACTAGTGTTTGCTGAGTTAATCTCAGATTTTTCAAGTGACCTAGAGTATGTCAAGGAAGAATCATCATTCCCAGATGAACATATCTTCCTCATTGCTTCCTCTGACCCATGGTACGGGGATATTTTAGTATATCTCCATACCTTGAGGTGTCTTACTACTTTTTCTCAAGAAGAGCGATGCAAGCTGGAAAGCCATGCGAAGAACTATCTCATCATCTCAGATACTTTGTATTGACATGGGGTAGACTCCATTTTACGATGTTGCTTAACTCTAGAAGAATCCAAAGCAGTATTAAATGATGCCCATAGTGGAGCTTGTGCGGGACATTTTTCTGGGTTTGCAACAGCTCAAAAGATAATGCGTGCCGAATATTTTTGGCCCACAATCTTTAAAGATTGTGTGGAAGCTGTGAAACGCTGTTGTCCATGTCAGTTTTTCACTAAGAAAATGAGGGCACACCCAGCTCCTCTTGATCTTGTGATTACAGTAGGTCCCTTCACAAAATGGGGGGTTGATCACATGACTCGCAATCCAGTTTCGGCTGGAGAGCATTATTACATCATCGTTGCCATTGACTACTTTACCAAATGGGCGGAGGCAATGCCTACTATAAGGGAAGATGGAGAAACTGTCGCTTATTTCGTGTTTAATCAGATTATTGCATGGTTCAACATACCTAAAGAGATAATGACTGATCATGGCAGTCATTTCCAGAATAGCATGATGACCGAGTTATATACAATGCTTGGTTTTCGACAAGAACATTCGTCTTCATACTATCCACAGGTGAATGGACAAGTCGAAGCAGTGAAAAAAATTTAAAGGTTATACTGCAAAGAACTGTTAATGCTAGTGGGAATAACTGGAACATCATGCTATACCTGGCTCTTCGGGCCTACTTAGCTAATGTTAAGACTGCTACTGGATTCTCTCCCTTCCAACTTGTGCATGGGATAGAAGCAGTCGTACCGATTGAATGCGAGATTCCTTCGTTGAAACTAGCCGTTCAATTACTACTGGATACTTGAATACTAGAAAAATGTTTGTTACACTTGGAACATCTAGATGAGCAGCGCTGCGATGCGCTCACAACAAATGAGGTCCACAAAAAATGAGTGAAAGGACAGGATGACAAGTCCATCAGACCTAGGGTTTTCCTTGAAGGAGACTTGGTCCTACTTTAGGATCAAGACAAAGAACCCCTAGGACCTAGCAAGTTAAAGTCCATGTGGCTCGGGCCTTATATAATTTCCAAAGTACTGAAGAAAGGTGCCTACAAACTGGTAGATTACGAAGGTAATAAGCTGGCTGAGCCTAGAAATGGGCTTGACCTAAAGAAGTACTACGCTTAGGCTGTCGTGCATTTTCTTGTAACATAGCTGTATACTTTTGTAGAGCTAGTTTTCGTTTATGCTTGTTAGTTAATCTTATGTGTGTTTCATTTCGTGTACCAGATGTCGACCGAACACTTGTTAGGATTTGCTGATGGCGCTAGTCTCCACACCTGTCAGTTGGCTTCAGCAGCTTGGGTCATTTACTCACCCATTGGCCATCTTGTTTCTTCGGGGGGGGTTTGTTTGGGTCCCACCACGAATAATGTGGCTGAATACAGTGTAGTTATAGAACTTCTCCAAGATGCTCTCAGTCATGGCATTTCACATTTGGAGGTAAGACTTGACTCACAACTAATTGTATTTCAGTTAACGGGTGTCTACCAAATTAGAGATCCTAGATTGCTACGTTAGTTTCTGCGAGTTAGACTATTGGAAAGACAGTTTGATTCTATTATATATGAACACATTACAAGAAATTTAAATGCATTAGCTAATTCATTTGCAAACTATGTTCTAGAATGGCATTTATATCATACACTTTCATAAACAACATTACACACATAAAATTCAAACACATACACATGTAAATAACCAATACTGTATATAGCAGATACTGTATCAAAAAATATATGAGTTTTGGAGCACAAGTCTATCAATTCATGTCATAAAAGCACAAAACTGGGCACAATGGCCTCAAAAATATAAATAGAATGTATCCCTCTCTTATGGAGAAGGAGGGGCCTCATCATCATCTACTGCATTCTGATAACATATGACTAGCCTAGCTATCTTCCCCAGTACTCTAAGCCATGTTGGGGGCACCCCAACTACATCTTCCTTCATATCAATAGGTATCTGATCCATATGGCATGCAGGAACATCATGAGTCAACCAACTCACTTTTCTCTCTATGGTCCCCAACATAGCATATGCTACAGCAATATCAGCTAGCCTCACAAAGATGGTAGGATGTCCCTCGGGATGGACAGGCCCAATGTCTGCATATGACACTTGTTTAGTACTTCAAAGTTCATTCATAAAAATCACATATTTGAAAAGGTTGAAAAACTTAAATAATTCTCAAAATGAAACATACCAATAGCTCCCCAGGCTCCACCTGGAGGAAGCGCCAACTCTGGATCATGGCGAAAATCCAATCCAGCATATGGAAACTGCTCGAAGGCGGGCACTTGCCTCTCCCACCACCCGCAGAAATCATCAGTATGATAACAATAGTGACTTTCCCCACCACCCTGGCAAAGGAATATGTCACCCCAACGGCCTAGTCTGGGCTCATGGTGGTTAACCTGAGGTAGAGGCATCCCCAAGCTAATAGTAGGAATCCTCTCGAAGAAGAAAGTACACAAGATGCTACCGTACCCAAAAATTTTCATTTTTCCAGATTTGCAACCCGTCAGTTGAGCTTTCATGCTCACTAGTAAACTAGTACACGAATCATATACATGACCTTGTAAGCATTGTACACCAACATGCATAGAGTGCCTGGAAGCTAGGTATAGTGAGGCACTACCTACCGCTCGGTTAATCATACTCACAATCACCTTCAAGGGGAGGCATTCAATGGTAGAAATCAAGATTTGGCTTCCTGATTTCTCAACTCCAGCCACACAATATGTATTCAAGTACTCTTGCACCGACCCTATGCCCACACGAGAAGACCCCTTCAAATTTATTACATCTCCCCTCCATGAGAGACCAGTAATGAAGTAAATTTCATCAACTGTAAACTCCAAAGTTTGCCCTCGGATGACAAAGGTATTGGTATCCACATCCCAGTACTAAATAAGTCTTCAAAATAATTTGTTTAGGGCCCTGATATTCACGGTTCGGTAGAACTTCAACAAACCGCATCTTCTGAGAGCATGGAGAGTGGCTGGATCTTGCATGGCCAGCCTATCCATGTCCTCGTGTTCCCTCTCCCTCCATTGAAGAAGCATCTTGCATGAAAAATGACAATTTTTCAGTCCTCGGCGCTTGTTTTTTCATTTTCAGGATTGAGCGCTACTGTCTACACTACATAGTAATGTGTGGGTGCTACTCTATGTGAGCATAGTAGCGCTCATCTCCTTTACACGCTACTACTTTTGTTACACAGTAGCGCCCGTGCACTAAACGATGTGAGCATTGCCTAGCAAGTAGTTTTAGGTTCAAAAATTGAAAACTAAACCATTGAAATGCAAGTTGGGAGGATTCTAACTTACTTGGTGGAAGAATAACGGTGATTGGATGCTCGAATTGATCACCACGGAGATTCGAAGGTGCAAAGTTTTCGCCAAATTTTTGCCCTACAAAAACAAATTGGAAATTGAGTTTTAAAATGAAATTATATATATTGAAATGGATTTTAATTTTTACCCACCATTGTTTAATTCTCTATAGTTTCAAATTTTACTAAAATGACCTAATTAATCAATTAATACATACACATGGTGCAATACTAATTTTCACTTATCCGGTTCTCATTTTTTCACTGAATTTTTGTAGGATCGATCTCCTAAGACTAAATTTCTCGATGCTAGACCTTGTTAACTAGTTAATAGTTCAAATTCATATATCATTCAAGATTTTTGTCACGGTTACTAATATTTTGTTGACAACCTAGTTTGGCAGATTATGAAGCTATGATCCCAGAAGTTGACCTTTAAGTCATTTTAAGCTCTTGTTTGGACTATTTAAACCTAAACAAGATTCCTGAGCAGACTTGTCCTCTTCAAGCTCGTTCAAGTATTTGAAGGGTCATCCACTCAAGTATAGAATTACCCCTTCTCCGGGCCTAGGTGGATTAACTATGGAAAATGTATACTCTAGGTATACTTCTGTATGTGCTAGAAGATTTCTTCTTCCTTTGTTTTATACTTTTTCAGGGGAGGAGACTAACTGCACGAAAAAGGACCTTTTGGAGCCTTTCTTTAGGGTTTTTAGGCTCTCTAAACATGAAAACACCAAGCCAGCATTCACCTACTCGGGCTCGATGTGAAATCCACGGATAGGTGTAAAGAGGATTGTTTAAGTTTTTCAGACTCTATAAACAGGAAAACACCGATGAGCATTAATCTGCTTGGGCTCGATACTAAAATCCACGAGCAGATATATGGAGTTATTGTTTAAGTTTTTCAAACTCCTTAAAATTGAAAACACCGGTGAGCAAGAATAGATCTCTGCTCGATATTAAAATCCAGAGATTAGTAATATAGAGTAATCTTCTATCTCTTCTTCAAACTCTATAAACAATGAAGAAGGTCCTGAGTCTTCCTCCCATGGGCTCATTAAACTTTTACATGGTTGGATCTATTGAGTTTGGATTCTTTCTTGGACTCATTAAAACAAAAAGAAAAGTATTCTTTTATGTAAAAAGAATAAGGGATGGGAAAGATGTGTCATATCTTCAATGTCAAAGGTAGTTCAGTCAGTTCTATCTTTGAACACAGCACCTACTTGAGTCTATCATGTCGGTTGGGTTTAGTTTTTGACCTCAGGGTGAACCAGATATGCGAGTTGTTTACTTCCCCGGTTGGTTATTCTTCCAACCATATGGAGGGTCTGATAATGTCTCTTACATTTCAGGCTTATCATTTACCCCATTATGTTGGAAGCTGCCTGAGTCACTTTGTGTCATCCTCACTGTTCAAGGATATACCTTGTGTCGGCCATTCTACAGTTTACCTTGACCTCATGGGTCGGCCATCCTAGTGTCAGTCTTGTTACAAATTACTCCATATCATCTCATACCAGTTGAGTGTTCCTTGAGTTGGATGATGGAGGATGCCTTAAGGCCTCCCTTCCAACGGACTTCTTCCCATCGGCATCAACTCATTTTACTTTGGGAATGAAGTTTAGAGTTTTGGTTAGTAGCTTGGAGATTGTAGTCACCAGTGGCAATTTTCCTCGCTATTGAATATCGAGAATACCTCAATGTCTTTTCTTTGACAGGATCACCAAGTGTTCGACTCCAAGTCCATCTATTCACACTTGGCGGATTGTACTTGGTACCTTGGGCCCCATCATCATTATCGATGGAAGCCCTCGTGTTTGTTAACGGTATACATTAGTGACCGGTAATCAAACAATACCCCCCATGTTCGACTATCAGCTCATCTATTCACATGGTTAGGGTTTGTACCTCGGGTTGTTTTGGATGAATACCTTGGGATTTTGTATGACATCACCTTATTTTGTTATCACCCAAGTTGCGCAAGACTGAGCCTTACTTATATTCGACTCTCCATGAGACATAGATCCAGTTTGTTGTTATGGCTATGATCTCTCAGTTTGACATGGATCCACGCTTGTATTCTAAGTGGCCATGCTATATATACATCTCCTTGTTATGTATTGGAGATCATGTTATTTCACACTGCACATCTATATGATGTCAAGAATGTAATTGCTCGCTGACCTTGATCTTTGTTTCAGGTGTTCTTGTGACTTGTTTCCGCGGTTCCTTGCTCCTCTGGCTTTGGATTATAATGTATTTCGGCCATCATTTCCCTCTGACCTCGCACATTAGGGGGCATCTGTTATAGGTCAAACCTGCACCTCTCTATCCGTGATCACCTTGAGTTGTTGATCACACAAAAGGACAACTTGGATGGAGGAGCATGTTGACCTTAGATGAGACTTTGACTTACTCCACCTCCTTGCAAGCTGGAAAAACCCTAAAAAATGTCATTTTGAGACATGAGCACTACTCTACTTCAATAGAATAGTGCCTGTACCCTACTTCAGTGTGCAATAGTAGCGCTCAAGCCTCATGAGAGCTACTCCTCTTCAATATAGTAGCGTTCAACATTTAAAAAGTGTTGAGCGCTAGTTTGAAAACACTATAGTAGCGCCCTGGGCGGTACTTCACTGAGAAATAGTAGCGTACACCTCAAAAGATGATTAAAAAATAATTAATTTCATGAAGAAGATTAGTTGCAGTTGGTTTCCCAACTTCCCCAACTTCCCCCATAACCATCTCTCGACCTGAATTGCTTCCCTTGTCCTATAAATACAAGGAAGAATGAAGAGAGGGGTTAGCCATGAATGCCATTGAGAGACTTTTAAAGAGAAGATTGCATTGGAGGAGGTTATGTTGGAAGATATCCAAGCTAGAGAAGAGCAGGAGCCCAGATCAGGTTGCAGGAGCATGTTGCAAAGTCAAGTATACTTTGTATCATCAATTTGCATTTGACAATAAAGGGTTGAAGCATTTTTCTTGTCCCAAACTAAGTGTTCATTGAGTTATGTACTTGTTTGGATCTGTTTTGGTTAGTATTTGATGTTTAAATTGCTTTTTCCATTTCATCATTATATATTATCCAAGATACGCTGAGAAACGTACTTGTATTGTAGGTTTATCGAACGGGAAGTTGACTTGAGGATTGAGCGCAAGATCGAATAAGAGCTAGGAACGAACTTCATTCGAAAGGTATGTTCTCAAGGCCTATAACCTATTTCCATTCATAAACATCTCTATAACATATTTAGTATGCTTACCTTTCACCCCCTTTCAGTTGATAGTATCCATTTCCTTACTATAGGCCATTTTTTCCCGACAACATTTATTCAATCATTTTTGTCAAAGTATTGCAGAATGGTTTGGTCCGAACTAGGTTCGACCATGCTCTGATACCAAATGTAGGGTTTCTCATCCTGAATGTAACATCACGAGAAAATAATACTTTATTGTTTGAATATTATTTTAATTACGTTGTAATAAATTTGACAATGCATGACATGTGCATGAGCTATTGGAACATTTAAAAAACCCACTATGTCATTCTAGACTTAGGATAAAATTAATTAATCATTTATGATTAATTTTCTTGAGTTTTGACTAGGTAGAATATGCTAGTTTTGTCTTTTAGTGGACCACATGCTATCCTCATTCAAAAAAACAAATTTGGATAGATTCTGGATCAGATTTCCCTGGATTCTATCTGATTTTATTCTATTCCTGAATTAGAAAGACACTATCCAGTTTTAGTTAGCTTTGTCCTGCTTTTTCTACTTTCTAGTGGAAAAGATAAAGCTAGTTAACTTGGAATCTTTTGCCACTTGACCAATTCGACCTCCACATCATATCTAACCGCCTAAAGCCACCAATACATCCTATTTACCTCACTCATGAGCTTCCATACCATACTTTCCAAATTCGTGAGCCTCTAGCATAGTTTTGGAAACTGCTTTTGCCACCTAGGGGGGTCTTTTTTCTTTTTCTAAGCCTTTCTTTTTTCTCTTTCCATATTGCCTCAAAGCAATTCAATTTTTTCCATGGAGTATGTGTTATATATTGTTACAATATCAATGAATAAGATACAAAGTGTTTTCCATAATTTATTCTCTCTATTCTTTTTCTCTCATTGTCTAAAATAGTCCATGGTGAAATTGTCTTGTGAATCTAGTTCCTAGTAATTGAAAATTTCACATGAGCCAAGGGGCTTAGAAAAGTACTAATAGTTGAGTGAGTGTCAGGCCGAGAAGCTCTGGATCACTTCGACTCGAACTAAATGACTCATGTTGATCTAGAAGCTCTGGAGCGTCAAGTGAACTAATGATTAGTTAAATGATGAGTTATTATTATTTTATTCTTTCAAACTGACTAGGGAAACCACTCAAAGAGAAGTTGAACATGCACGGATCTAGATGGTTCAGTAACCTACAACCAAAGACAAAACTAGCCGATAGGAGAGTAAAAGTCTAAATTAAATAATTTAAGATTTAAAATGAATTGTGAGGATTAAAATAAAGAAATATTAATTAAAGATAAAGAAAAATTGAATCTACTAGGTGTTAGTTAGATAACTGAGTGACTTTAAACCCAAAAGACCTAGCGGCCTTGCCCCAAAAAGTATTAATAGTAGAGAAGGTAACGTTGCATGGGCACATTTTCCAAGTACACTAAAAAGGGTCCAGTCGTAGGTCTCACCGCTCAACACCAGAGTACTGAAATCTGGTGTGTCCAACAAAGGACTATCCTGGGAGGACTGTATTGCAGGAGAAATGTCATTCAGATGGACTCACACCTAAAAGGATGATAAACAAACCTTGTGGATGCTCTGTTGTAGTAAAAGAGATAGGTAACCACCCTAGGCCTGTTTAGATACTTTTTATGCTCAGCTTGGCTCGGGGGTGACAGGTAGAACAATCCAGGAACGGATTGTGGTCTACGGTTGGGAGGAAAGTGGAATCTACTCAGTCAGTTAGGCTGCAATAAAATTACTAATAAGTATTTAATTCAATTTCTGGTGTTTCCTTTCTTTATCTATGCATATCTTTTCCTTTATAATATGTTACGAATGATTTTATGAACCTACAAGATGCAGATATGTCATTGATGACAAGTAATTCCAATACATGTGATAGATCAGACCCTTTTTTAATTAATCTTCTCTTTAAACAAATACAGATCTAATAGCGCTATCATACAGGTTAGGAATTGGATGGATAGATCTCACTGACCCTAGAGTAAATAATAGATGAATGCAGATTAGTGATTTGTTAATAATGTTATAGATGAGATCTGAAATTTCTATGCTAACCTTGTGCAAATGAATGCAGGTTGTGCAACACAAATATGGGATTTCTTTCCTTGTATTTATTATACTAATGTCAATATCTAACAAATGGATATTTGGTTAAGGTTATCTCGTCAAAGATGTGTTTTATTTGTTTTCTGCCAATACAAATTTACCATGGCAATGCAGAATTTTTTCCTTTTTGAATATCCATAGCTAACTGACGAATTTAGATTGGACTAGGGTTTCTTACTAGAAAGTATTTTATTATTTATAATCTGTCTTTTCCGATTGAGTTACCCACCTACCTTTCAAATGACTAGTTTATAGTAGTCTTGCAGGCTCGATTTTCATTACGTTAATCTTGTTTGATAAATCGAGATCTGAGTAGGGTTAGTCACTAATTTGTATTTCCTTTTTCTTTCTGTCATTTCCATTTAAGTTATCATATTCCTTTGAATGCTAAATTCATCATAGTACTACGCTAAGTTTGGGGAAAGTTTTTGACTAGAAAACCTACATTTTTAGTAAGCGTAAATAGGAGAAATACCCCATAACCCTTATACAAGAGAGAAATCGCTAAGTTAATGATTCTCGGGTGATAAGCCCTAAACTTGCATGGGATAATAAGTAAGTTTACGCCATAGGATAGTATTTATATACACTACTACTACTACTCCAAACTGCCGCAAATCGCATTTTGTTAGTTTTTAACTCTATAAACACAACACGTAGAATTACATAACTTACGAACAATAAATGATAACAGCTCTTGCATATCAAGACATTCTCCTCTTAAATACTGACTAGAGACAATACCTATACATTTCTCAAGTAAGGGAGTACATGAAACCATGCATTAGGCCACGATTTCTTTGATTTAGGGCCACACACCTTTTTGTCTCATACATAGGACTAACATCAAAGCATGGGACCAAGACTAGAGAAGCATCCCTTTCATTACTTAAACACAAAGATCAATAAGCATTTAAATCAATAGAACCCTAAAACATTTTCGAAGAGCCACATTACCAGGAATGCAAAACTTCCATCTTAAATTATAGGGGATGAGTCATGCATAAATATTCTTGCACCTAGCAATTAGCAGAAGACGGAGAAAACGATAGGCGAGTTTTACAAGCAATAGCAAGTGACCGTAAACCTTTCAAATTCATAAGAAAACCTTCTTTTATCTACAGTAAAAAGAACTAGCTACCACGAAAACCAGTTTCCTTATTCATTGACAGAGCAAGCAAGCTTGAATAGGCATTAAAGTATTTCATTAACCCTTCAAGACATAGGCCCTTAACTGAAGCCTCAATTTAGCAGTTTACAACAGTCCTTATATTACAAAATTAAAATAGGACGACAGAAAACCTTCCACACTTTAAAAAAAAGAATCCATAAACGCTGGCGAATGAGAAGCTCAGCATGGGATGTAAACCGTTGTGCCTCCCAAGCCCTTTCAACATTAAAATTAAAACATCCTTTCTCCATTTTTGGATTACAATGTAACATTACATCAAACGAGAGTATGCCTTGCACCCTTTTTACATCAAACATCCTTTTTACTATTGTTTAATTTTGTTGAGGATTAAAGTCATTGATTAGCCAGAGTTAACTATGGTTGAACAAAATCGACTATGTTTTCCTATTGTTGACCATGCTTGAATTTGGTTTATTATGATTGGCATTGGTTGACCATTGTTTACTAAACTTACCAACATGGATAACCATGTTCACTATGCTTCACTCTAGTTATGTTGTATTATGATATTCATCTTGGTTGATTGATGACAAATTGCTACAGTCCTCAATGCTTGATTTAGATTGTGAAGTCAACCAACGGTTATGTCACATTCAAATTTTCTCAAGAGTTATTTTGGATTATGATGTTCTCTATGATATTATCACATTACAATTTATTCTTCATTAATTTATTTTGAATTACCACATTCCTTAATTGCTAGGTCATATTGCTACATTCATGATAGGTTTGGCTACTTTGCAACATTCCAGAATGGTATCTGTTTTTATTGTGTTCTTGAATGGTTATGATATTTATATATTCATCTTGGTTGACTTATGTGGAATTTCCACATTCCTTGATTAAAAGTTTTTGGATTGTGATGTTATTCAAGGATTATGTTTAATGTCAAATGTCCGATAAATTTTTGTGAATGTTAGAATGCGACATAACCATTGATCAACGTAGTAATTTTCCATAAGTGAGACAAGATGAACATCACAATGGACCATAATCATAGGAAAGCATTTTAAACCATAGTAAAAATGTCAAACCATTGTTAACCAAGTCCACCATGGTGAACGTCACAATGAAAAATAATGAGAAGAAACATCACAAATCCCACATAACCCTTGTTGAACAATTATGTTGAATTGTGATGTCCATAAAGGGTTATGCCACATTGAAATGTTCATCAAGCACTTTGTTAAATTGTGACATTCATAGGCTTATGACACATTGTTATGTTCATCAAGGGTTATTTTGAATTATGACATCCTTCATATTTATGTCGCATTGCGACATTCATCAAAGATTATGCCAAGTATATAATATTGGTTATTGCATACTGTGATGTTCATTAAGAGTTATGTATAATTTGTGATGTTTCATCAATGACTATGTCATAGTATGATATTCATAAAAGGTTATGTCAAATTTTTGGTTCTTCTTAATCATTAAATACCATCGAAAAATGCTACTCTATGGACATGGTTAATAATGGTTTCCCTTGTTTACTATGATTTACAATGGCTAACTATGGTTATGAAACATTTCAATCTTCATCTTGGTTGATCTATGTTAATTTCTACATTTGTCAATGGTTATGAAGTATTTCGACATTCATAAAAGGGTTATCTAAAATTTGGCATTCCTCAAGTTTTGTGTTGCATTGTAACATTCCGCAGTGATTTTGTCACAATGTGATGTTCATCTTGGTTGAATTTTGTCAAAAATTTATGATCCTCAATGATTATGTCACATGGAAAATCATTGTCAAGAAAGTCCACCATGTTGAACATCACAATTTGACATAATGATTAGTATACATCACAAATTTGATAAAACCCTTGTTGAATAGTTCTTACCATCAAAAAATTGCTCACCTACTAAGTTGTCATCATCTTTGTCAATCATTATACATCATAATCGACATTATAAGCACTATTTTCATGCCATTTCATCCATTACACCTAAGAAAATAGAAAAATAATAAAAAACCCAAAGGTAAAAATAAAAATTGACCATAAACTAAGGGTCGGGACTTTTTGTTTTGAAAAGTGAGACCTCGATCGCACATATCACCTAATAACCCACACAATGGTCCAAAAAGTGTAATTTTGGTCATCATCAATCATTTCACACTTCCCCAAGTGAAGCAGTGTCTAAAATTTAACACATACATCAACATGCTCAAAATTAACATTGGATACAACTTTCAAAAGCTTAACCTTTCCATTAAGCAATAAATGGAATGGAAAACGTACACATTGGATCTAGATTCCATTTTTTGCCAACTTGTGATTTTAAAGTAAGCCCTCATGGTCACCATTTTATATATTCATTCTCTTTTATCCAAAATATTCCATCATCATGTCGGTTTTGCATTAGAAAAGTGTGAGAAGCAATATCCTTCTTTCAGCTTTCACCTTAAGAGGAATCCTCAAATCACACATGGTTGTATATTGCGACTACAATGATAGAAATGAACACTCCCTCAGATCATTTGAGGAGGCCCACTAGTCTCAACAGATGGTATGAAGGTGTGTTCTGTATCATTGAAATTACCTGTGTAATAAAAATCACATTCGTTTACATGTACTACTTTATTTCAATGTCATCTTTCTTGATATTTGTTATCATGCATGGTTAAGGGTGTTTATATTTATTTTAGTTTAAATATATCTCCTTTTCAATTTTTGATGTGCTATGAAGGATTACACAATTACCCCTTTCATAGGTTATTTTTTCACTCATGTGTGAGAAATTATACACAATAGATTTCACAACCATATTGGGGATGGATCAATTGCCCATCCTCGCTTGCATGTTGAAAACCATTTACAACCTATTTCCTATGTGTTTTGGGTAGTATTGAGTTCTTCGTACTTTCTGTTTTTTATCCCCTAGTCATTGGTAAGCATGATGGGTGAACGCCCCTGATTTTTTCACATAGATGAAAGAATTTTTATTCTCTTTTTCATTGTTTTGGGTATTGGTTGTGACTTCCTTAGCAAGATATGCAACCAAGGTCTTGAAATTCACTTCAAAATATGCATCTTAGTTCCAAAACAAACTTTTTGTGAATATTTGATGGTTTTGGTCTCAAATTTTTCCTGTTTAGTTCGGTTATTCAATTTTGGGTTTTCTTTTAGTTGTGTTCTTTGTTGTTTATGACTTGTTTACTTGTTGTAGTAGTTCATTGGTTTGTCCTTATAGATTATTTAGGTGATGAAAGGATATGAAATTTCAAGTATTCACTTCCTCTAGGGTTCTATATCGGATTTACTTTTCATCTATCATTTTTTTCTTCAGCAATTTTATTACTCAATCAAGATTTAGTTGATTTATTGGATTTGTTTGAAACAATTTTCATTGTTACTTGGGAACCTATTTGATCTTGTCTAGAAGTCTATGATTGGTTAGCAGCCCATTTTGTATGAATACATGAGATTGTTTTTCAATTTATGGTAGTGGTCCTTTCCATTATAGAGAAAGTGTATATTTCATTTCAGGAAGAGAACATTATTAGTTGTCATTGTTGAAATTTATTTCATCTTTCTCCACATTACATTAAAATAATTTATCTTACTTTCAATTTCATTTAATTGTTGTACACACCACTAGTGAAGAGACTCTTGACACCCTAAATTAAACATCACTTTGTTCATGAAGATAAGTGGATCCTTAAAATAAACCTCTAATCTAACACAGTACATTTCCTCACATGAGGGCCAAAAGAATCTTGTAGTTAGGTTAGGACATTAGGGATAAGAATCCAAATAATTCCCTCTTGTCATTATAAATCTAGAACATAGTGGTTGATATTTAGGGAACCAAAATCCTCTTGTAGTGAACACAATATAGTCTATTCTATCAGTAGGGACATCCCTTTTTAGTTGTGCATACAATTAATGAAACCATGGGAGTGACTAAGGAACGTTTCCCTTTCAATATCAAAAATAATTCATATCGTGGATTTTTCAGCCAAAGGTGTGAAGGTAACATGTTGGACATGTTCGAGAATCAGGTTTCCTAGTAGCCATTATTGGGAGGTGTCTCTTTCCAATGGGAGGTAACCTAGGGTAGATAGCATTAGGGTGAATAGAGGTGATCCCAGTGAAATTTTCTATAACTGTCCAATTCACATATTCACTCACTTACTTGGTGCGATTGAGACCCAATCCAAGTTTAGTGTTTAAAAGGCCCTTGTTTGGATTTATATTTCTTTATTGAAAGTGGATTTTTTGGCCCTGTAACTGAGAAACACTTGAGAACGATTTAGTTTTCACATATTCTCTCTTTTTGTAGTTCTCCTATTAGGTCTAGTGGGAATTTTCTTTTTACAGGGTGCTCATTTCATTTAAATTCTTGCTATATATTAGATCACATGATGCACCCATGATGAATTGGTTATTTGATTTATCACCATATATAGAATCGATATCATTGACATGATCATCTCTCATATTATACCTAATTTATAACTACATTGTTGGTTTAGTAGTTTTATATCATGTCATTATTGATCTTCCAAGGTACTCTCTTATAATTCAAGGATGTCCTCCACTTTAAAAGATATATGATTGGACCATTAGTCCACCTCAGCTCATGATAACTGAAAAACATTTGTCCCCTCCATGTTCCCATTTCATATCCTCAAATTCAATATCATCACATCAAGTATGGCCATCCTCTCCCACCATCATTAATCCATTTCATAGTTTAGCATTGAACATTTCTAGTGCTAATAATGCTTCTAGTGGAAGCCCCACTCATGGGTATCCCACTAACCATCCGTTTAGGGGAAACACTAACATGAATGTCGGTAGCAGATCTACCTATACTCACATGTATACTATGATACTACCCTTCATGGCTAGTCTCAAACTCCTATATCTAACAATACTAACCAATTATCCCATTAGGAATGATCCTAGAAGGCTTATAATGCTATTAAAACTACCTTTGAACATCCTAATGTTCGAAGAGAAGCAAGGTAAGAACACACAAAACCATATCATTCCCTCTCATCCATGGTGTTCCTCTGATAACGTCGTCGATGATTCCATCTGTTTATGTTTGTTCTATAAGACCTTGATTGGAGTGGCCACTAAGTGGTATATTGAGCAACCATCCAACATACATCCTAGCTTTGTGTCCCTAGATTCCAATATTTTTACTTTTTCTAGTTATATATCCATAGAGAAGGGACACAAGATCCTTTTCTCATATCACTAAAAATTTTCTACCCATATCATAGATCATATCTATTAGTAGTAATGACAAAGTAGTCTTTGTAAGATCAAGCTTGATGACCATATATATATATATATATATATATAGATATGGTTTTTCATTTATCCCTTGAAAAACCTGTGGTGACCAAATTTTTCGGTTGCCTGGTCACAAATCTCTCATTTTTTACTAGTGTTAGCTATAGTGGGGATAAGGTATTTAATATATATATATATATATATATATATATATATATTAAATACCTTATCCCCACTATAGCTAACACTAGTAAAAAATGAGAGATTAGTGACGAGGCAACCGAAAAATTTGGTCACCACAGGTTTTTCAAGGGACAAATGACCAAAATTGAGAAATTTTAAGTGAGCTAACTAAAAATGACCAATCTGGTCACTGGATAAGCACTAAACTAAAAATGACCAAGATAAATGACCAATTTGGTCACAGGATAAGAACTAAGCTAAAAATGACCACATAACAATTGGTCATTTATTTGGTCATTTTTAGTTGTCTCACTCTGACAATGGAAAATTAAAATTTTGACAATGAATTTGTATAATTTACTAAATTTTAACGCTGCAAACAGATTCAGAGGCCCCTAGACGGATTCAGAGGCCCCTAGACGGATTCAGAGGCCCCTTAAAGGGGTCTCTGAATCCGTCTGCAGTGTTAAAATTCAGTAAATTAAAACATTGTAGATCATGGATTCAGAGACACGAGTGATCATCATGTAAATATATGTCTTGGACATTGATTGTTTCTCATTAAAAGCATCATCATTTCTTGAATTTTATACCATTGTGTTCAAATTATTGCACTTATCATGCTCATATTTCATTTGGTCAAAATCATCATTGTTTGACCCTTTTAGCACTCGATTGAAGCTTCGATAAGTAAGAGCCTATTACATCTCATCAATTGAAATCCATTTATTTTGTTCCTATTAGTTAATTTTTTGATATTTTCTATGGATGCCAACTCATCATGCCTATGTATAGAATGTTATAACCACCTTGGTGTTCCTATGGAGAAAAAAAGGCCTATATCCTCCATTTAAAAAACCTACAATATGTTTGAGAAACCTATGGTTCCTTATTCAAAAACCATGAAATAGATTGTATGAAAAAACAATTTGTCCAATAGCGAGTCTATCATTAATCTCCTATGCCTTTAGTTTGTTCCAAAATCTATTTAAATGACCTAGTATTCCTTTATTTAGTGGGTTGAATCATTCTCTCCATACCTGACTTTATGTTGTTGGATTAGCATTAAATTTTATAACTTGACTCTCTTTCTCTCATTCCTCACATATTTACATTGCTTGGATCTACCGACGTTTCAAACCTCCCATGGACTAGAAGTATCCTCAACAAGTCTTCCTCTTCTTTAGTTTGGCTTCTCTTGTTGGATTGATTGTTTGCTCTAAGGTGTCTTTGGCTCCATCCCATCTACACATCTTGGTCTTACAACATCACCACCTCAAGAGATAGTCTCAACAATTTTGGGTGATATAGGTTTGAGGGCACCAAGAAATATCTTAGACTGACACTTCATAAATAGATCTTTCATGATTCTGGTTGCTCATGTTCCATTTTATTACATATATTTAGAGATAGTTGTTAAACATTATGTTGCAAGAGGTCATCAACATTCTTCGAGTACATTAAGGGAAGTTCTTACCCCTACTATAAGGATGTGGCCTCAAAATGTACACAAACTTAAGAGGAAGAAATTCTCAAAGCTTATCACTATGATCTCATTTATTCTCAATCTGAATACCTATATATGACCATTATTAATCCTACACATAGTGATTCTACATGTCATGATCCCTTAGGGGCATCTTGTTCTACAGATAGGGTGGTTTGTTCTGTGACATGCCATCCAAACCTATAAGGTTATTTTCCTCTCATTAAGAGCTCTTATATCCATGGTACACCCATATTGAGTGTGGAATGTTGTAACCAAATCCCACCCTTGGCACCTTATTATCCCACTAAACCTATGTGCTCAACCTCAAATGTAGGAATGAGTACCTCTTATTCGTCTCCTCCTTCAAGTCCCCATGTTCACGGTCCAATGTGTAGTGGCACTATGTTTGGTTGTGCTTCTATTGTATACATGAATATTCCTACCATAAACCATTATTACCCATTTTCTTCCCCCTGCTAGCCCCTCCAGTGTAGCCACACCCCACAACTCCCCCTTTTCCTCATTAGAAAGTCTATGCTCAATAGAACATGACGTCTTAGTGTGCACCCAATAACCAAGATGCATAGGCCAATAGAAACAAGAATAATAAAAAGTGTAAGAACAAGGGTAGGAATCAACAACAACTTTCTAGGTGCCAAGCCCCCAATCCTCTTATAAACACTAGAGGCATCTCGATCCTGAAAAATCAAGATCCCAATGAAACCTAGAATAACCGTCAATTATTGGATAATCATCTATGTTCCTTTTGTGGAATTTATGGACACTATACTAATCATTGTCCACACCTTGTGAAGGATCTTCAAATTTGGGATGATACCAACCAATATTATTCTACCAAAGCCTCCAAGGGAAAAATTGCACTCCAGCATCTTAGCCCGTGGTCCTATGAAACCCTTTCTCATCACAAGGGGTGGTCACATCAAATTCAATGATTCCCTACCCTTTTCAAATGTATATTTTATTTCATGCCATTGAAATATCATTCGATAAATCTACATGTACTTTGTCGACATCAATTTATAGAATCATTGTAACCAATACAATCTGTCACTCAAAACCCCTAATATTAATAAGGAGAAGTATTTTCCCATTCCAGAAGAATGATTACACCTACCATGGCATAATGTATATCTCACCATGAATATCCCAAAGAACCCTTTGTTCCATATTACTCATAACCCAAATAGTAGAGATGCTCCTAACTATAGTGTTGTCGATGACTTGACATTGTCCACAGCTTCCATATCTACTTTTGAAGTTCTCCAAAATTTTCCCATAAAATGGAAAGATATCATACCCTTCTAATGCATGTTTAATGACCTTTGGTTTAGATCAACCTAAGCCTTGCATGTTGTTTCTATTTGTCATTCAATTATTAGTTAATAGTGCTTCCACCCATGTCATGTCCATGCGTATTTGTAAGAAACTCGGTTCACCTAAACTCACTCTATCCCTTATGACATTACATGTGTACAATGGCCATGCTTCTAAATGGTAGGGTCTCCTTTAGAATTTCCCCATCCAACTTCCCCATATTTTTTTCTTAATAGGCACCAAGGTTTTCAATGCATAATTAGATTGAAATATCCTCCTCGGTTTTATCCACATGTATGCCATCAAAGTAGTTTCCTCCATGGTGTTTAGACTCATGATGTCCCCCCACAAAGGGAATATTCTCATGCCCGATAAACTCACCTATTACAATACTAAAGGGTATTCCTATCTAAACCATGTCTTACATATGGATGATAGTAGCATGGATTGCATTTATATCCCATCCTTCACAAGTGTTAGGCCTTGGATGTTTCAGGATCCTTCCTTGGTCATAACATTTTCTTCCCCTTGTTTCTCTTTGTTAAAGTGGAAATCATAGATTGATGCACCATGACTTATAAAAACGTCCCCTCTTATTCACAATCGATTTTGAATGCTACTGTTAAATTTTGAGCATTTAATTCAATATACTCTAGGATCTTTACTAAGAGAATAACATGTACAGCATATCAATCATAGCAATGCATACCAACCATGCCAAGCAATCACATGAGACAATAGACACACAGAGTTTCACTGGGGAAAACCATAAAGGTGAAAAACCCAACAACTTCCTCAGAGATAGAAAGAGCAAATAGTACAACCCAAGTAGAAGAGATAGTCTTGTCCTAGCAGATGATCCTCCTCCTCACTAGTGTGCCACTTTCTGAGAGAGATATAAGTGAGTAATAAAGTGATCAAATAGAGATCTCCCGATCTAAATTTATACTTGTCTTGTCCTTCCCAATAAACCAGTGGGGGCGACTTGTCTAGCTTAGCCTAATAACTCATGGTTAAGTTAATCAGGGCCAACCCCCCACATGGTGGTCTAATAACCCATCGACAAGTTACAACACTTGTGACACTTGTCAATACAAATGACGACACTTCCATATAGAGGAATAATAAAATCTCTATAGGAGTACAATATACATAGGTGAAATACATTCCGAAGTTACATATACATCAATATTCCCTCTTAACTAGGAAGGTATTTCTCGACACAGATCTGCTAGTACAAGTCTTCTTCTCTGGATCATCATCAGTGAATCATCGTCCTCGAATCATCATCATCGTCACTGCTGCTA
This sequence comes from Larix kaempferi, assembly GCA_027924585.1. Classification (NCBI taxonomy): domain Eukaryota; kingdom Viridiplantae; phylum Streptophyta; class Pinopsida; order Pinales; family Pinaceae; genus Larix; species Larix kaempferi. The sequence continues at coordinate 25,471,187 of BSBM01000030.1, read as the reverse complement.
TCTCAATCAATCTTCGATCTACTCATCATAGGAAGTTCTATAGAGCCAATCCTTTTTCATACTAGATGTAGGCCTATGACCTGCAGGTCTTCATCATCTACAGAGCCAACCCTTTTTCATGCTGGATGTAGGGCTTCCACTTGCAAGTCTTCATCATCTATAGAGCCAACCCTTTTTCATGCTAGATGTGACCTAGAACACATCTAGGATTTCCTGCCACAGAGCGAGTCCTTTTTCATACTAGATGGGACCTAGAATGCATCTAGGATTTCCTACCACAGAGCCAGTCCTTTTTCATACTGGATGGTACCTAGAACGCATCTAAGATTTCCTGCCACAGAGCCAATCCTTTTTCATACTGGATGGGACCTAGAACGCATCTGGGATTTCCTTCCACAAATCCAATCCTTTTCATATTGGATGGGACATAGAATGCATCTAGGATTTCCTGCCACAGAGCCAGTCTTTTTTCATACTGGATGGGACCTAGAACACATCTAGGATTTCCACCACACAACCTTGAAAGAGCATCCCAGGACTTATTACGGGCACACAGCCTAACCTATCAGATCTCCCAGGACTACATTACATGTGGTCATAGAAAAACCTTGAAGGAGTATCCCGGGACTTATTATGGGCACACAGCCCAACCTATCGGATCTCCCAAGACTACATTACATGCCATAGGACAAAACCTCAAAAGAGCATCTCGAGACTTTTTATGGGCACACAGCCCAACCTGTCAGATCTCCCAAGGCAATATTACATGTCCTCTTAGAGCAATGCCTTGAAAGAGCATCCCAGGACTGATTATGGGCACACATCCCAACCTATCGGATCTCCCAGGTCAACTTACATGCTCATCTGCACAACCTGTCCACAGCCACAAAGTAACAACCTAATTCTCATCGTACATCATCCTAATGTACATCATCACATGATCATCCTGATCATCCAATGTATCCACCTGATACATATCATCTGGAGCAACATCCTAAAGCTCGTCATCGATGATCATCCTGATCATACAATGTATCCACCCGATACATATCATGCATCTACCTAATGCATATAACATACATGATCCACATGATCATACAATGTATCCACCTAATACATATCATGCATCTACCTGATGCATATCACAGAGCAGTAACTGGAGCATCGTCCTGATGCTCATCATTCAGCGCTTACATCCACAGCCATGGAAGGATCCTCCTCTCACCATGCTTGGAATGGATCCATCAAATGTGTCCATCACTTCTTCCTCGAAGTGTCATCAATCTGAAGAACACCAAGCCTCTCTCTAAAGTACTCAAACTTCACTCTGGCTAGTGGTTTCGTCAACACATCTGCAACCTGCTCATCCATCACAACATACAGGAGCTTCACTACTCCTCTTTGCACCATATCCATGATATAGTGATATTTAATCTCTATGTGCTTCGACCTGTTGTGAAACACAGGGTTCTCAAACAACTTCACACAACTCTGGTTGTCACAATAGATACCAATAGCATCCAACGGGAGATCAAATAACTCAGAGAGTAGTTTCCTCAGCCATACTACCTCACAACTAGCCAAACAAGCTGCAACATACTCTACTTCGGCTATACTCAATGCTATGCAGGACTGCTTCCTGCTAAACCAAGAGATCACACCTGATGCCATACTGAAGCAACACCCATAAGTGCTCTTCCTATCTGCAGCACTTCCAACCCAGTCTGAATCAACATAACCCTTGAGGTTAAAATTTTGATTCGCATCATACTTGAGCCCATAATCAGTCATACCTTTCAGGTACCTCAGAATATGTTTTACACCAACCAGGTGAGCACCTCTGGGATCTGTCAGGAACTGGCTCAATGTGTTCACCGCAAAGCAAATATCTGGTCCCGTGTTCATCAGGTACATCAAGGACCCAATCATCTGACGATACACAGTGACATCAATCGGATCAGATGAAGCATCACACAAAAGCTTCAGGTTCGATGCCATAGGTGTGGCCATGGCCTTGCAGTCCATCATCCCAAACCTCTTCAGGATATCTATTGCATACTTCCCTTGTCCAAGGAAGATTCCATCTGTACTCTACCACACCTCCATGCCTATAAAATAGTGCATCACTCCAAGTACTTCATCTTAAACTTGGCAGCAAGCTTCCTCTTGGTATCAACAATCAGTCTATCCTCACCCGTAACAAATAGGTCATCCACATACAAGAGTAGAATCACAAGATTTCCTTCCTCAACCTTGTAGTAAAGGTTGGAATCTGCTTTACTTTTGGTAAAGCACAAACTGGATAGAAAACTGTCCATCCTAACATACCAAGTCCTAGGAGCTTGCTTCAAGCCATACAACACTTTCTTCAACTGACACACGTATGACTCCCTGTCATGTGTCTCAAAACCAAGTGGTTGCTCCACATACACTTCCTCCTTGACTACACCATTCAAGAAGGTTGTCTTGACATCCATCTAGTGTATCTTCCATTTCATCATTGCCGCCAGAGCAAGTACTATTCTAATGGAAGTGTATCTGGCTACAGGTGCAAAGGTCTCTTCATAGCCTATTCCCTCTTTCTGAAAGAAACCAAGAGCTACAAACCTTTCCTTGTATTTCTTTATGCTACCATCTGCATCATTCTTGATCTTATAGATCCACTTGGAAGTCACAACAGAATTCCCCTTAGGTCTTGGGACCACATCCCAAACATCATTCTTCATGATCAATTGGTATTCCTCAACCATGGAATCCTTCCATTCTTTCTTTTCCGCTGCTTCTTCATAATTGGAAGGCTCTTTGTTCATAATGTCATAGAGTAAGGCAACATAGCTGGTATGAGATCTAGTTCTCTTCCTTGCTCTGTGTTCTTCTTCTAGAATGCCATATCATTTTGCATCTTGAATGATCTCTCTAGCGCATGCAAATTTCCTCTTGTGATAGTTGTTCTCACGAGGTGGATCTATAGGTTGTTGTGGATCTTCTGTTTCACTATCTTCTTCTGGAATTGCTTCAGTCATGGTGGTATCTTGAAATCTTATTTCCTTTGGTTCTTCATGATCTTCAACAGGTGTCTTCCTTGATTTGATATAAGCTGAGTCTTCATCAAATGTTACATCCCTGCTAACATCAATCTTCTTGAACTCTGGAAAGTATATTATGTAAGCCTTCGAGCTTTCACTATACCCCACAAAGATACCCTTCTTTCCTGAAGGATCTAGTTTTGTCCTCTTTTCCTTTGAGACATGAGTGTATACTGAACAACCGAATATTCTGAGATGGATGACCTCAGGTTTATTACCAGAGAATACCTATTCTAGTGTCTTGTTGTCCAATATCTTGTGAGGTGTTATGTTCTGCACATATATAGTTGTCCTAGCTGCACCTTCCCATAGATGCATAGGAAGATCTTGGTCATGCAGCATTGCTCGAGTTGCCTCCATGATTGTTAGATATTCTTTCTCTCTACAACTCCATTCTATTGTGGATTATAGGGAGTAGTCAACTCCCTCTTAATCCCTGAATTACTGCATAATTTCTTGAAATCACCTGAGGTGGATTCTCTGCCATTGTCGGATCTGGAAGTCTAGATCTTCTTATCGGTTTGATTTTTCATCAAGGTTTTGAATTCTCTGAACTTATCAAATACTTCATATCTGTTCTTCAAGAAGTAGACCCAAGTATTCCTAGAGAAATCATCAATAAAAGAGACATAGTATACATACCCACTCAAAGAACTGGATGACATCGGACCGCATACATCGGAGTGGATAATTTCCAAGATTCCTTTTGCTTTGCTTTCACTTCTTGGAAATGCCTTCTTAATGTTCTTTCCTTTTGCACATCCTTTGAAAACAACTTCATGATTTGACTTGATTTCAAGAAGACCCTCTACAACTTTGCTTGCATTTGGTAGTGCTCTATAGTGCATATGTGGAAGCCTTCTATGCCAAAGTTCACTTGGCTCGATGAATTCATGTACCATGGTATGTTCAGGTTGTCCCTTTAATTTGTACAATCCTCCCTCTCGTTCTCCAATCACCACTTCATCATCTATAGTTTTACCCTTTGGCCACATTAGGACTTGGCCATCTACAAATGCAACCCTCATGCCTTATGCATCTAATGCGGATATGGAGAGTAGGTTCTTCTTGAGCCCAGGTACATATAGAACATCTTTCATCTTTAGAGACTTCCCAGAGTATAGGTTGTAGGAGGCTTCACCACTTCCTTTGATAGGGTATTGATAGTCATCCCCAATTTTCACCTTATGGGGTGACTCATGTTTAGATAGATTTACAAAAGATTCTTTGAACCCAGTCATGTGTTTGGAAGCCCCACTATCAATAAACCCATCATTACATCCGTGAGGGATAGTACCTATGAGAGGATATATTACAACATATTCATCTTCACTTGATGAATCATCACTTTCTGCCCTAGCCTTCTTCTTTGGGGGTTCATCATCCTCGGCAGCATGAGCATGGTACCTACTTTTGGTGCCCTTCTTCTTCTTGTTGAGGTTGTTGTTTTCCTTTCTGTTCTTTCGACATTTTATAGAAATATGTCCTTTCTCATTACATGTGAAACATATTCTCTTCTCTTTATACTGATGGTGGTGAGAAGATTTCTTGAAATCGGATGGCTCTCTCTTGGTCTTTCCTTTATTGGCTTGTGCTGTGAGAGCTTGATCTTCACTCCCCATCTTTTCTTCTTGGGCCACCAGCCTTTCTTTTTCTTGTGAGCATTCCTCCCATAGTGTACTGAAGGAGATCAATTTTCTTCTTGCACATATTCCTTGGATAAAGGAATTCCATGACCTAGGTAGGCCATTCAAAGTGGTCACAACAATTTCACCATTCTCCGCCACTTCATCCATAGCTTCAAGTTGTTCCTTGATCTGAGAGACCTTAGAGAAATAAGATTGAATGGTCTCTCCATTATGAAGCTTTACCCCTTTCAACTGATTCCACAGAGTCATCTTCTAATTTATGTTCTTTCCTTTAAATAGCTTCGTCAAAGAGTCAAACATCTCCTTAGGTGTCTTTAGTGATGACACATGTGGTTTGAGATTATCTTTGATAGAATCAGCAATGATACTCTTTACCTTGACCAAGTTCTTCTTGTGTAAGACCTTAGCCTCTTCTCCCTCTGGGACAGGGACCTCTTCACTTATGTAAGTGTCCTATTCATTTTCTTCCAAGATTAACATAATCCTATAATTCCATGCTCGGAAGTTATCAGCCCCTTCAAGCTTATCCTCAAGCTTGGTGTGGTGAGACATCTTTAAAGAGTACTTCAAATGGAAATAGAAAAGATTTAGATCTTACCACTTCATTTGCTGAAAACTGGATCTCGTCCTGGATTAGGGTTTGTCAAAGAAACCCTAAGAGTTCAAAATTTGAATTTCAAATTTCTAAAAGGATAGAAAGATGCGCCTTAATGAGATGATCATCCTGGTATACTCAAAATTTGAAAATTGCAAAGTTTCACCCTTCAAAAATGCCTTTTAGTCTTCCTGGATTCACTAGAGAGGACCTTGAATTCGGGTTTGAGTTTCGCAGAGCTTCACCCAACCAAAAAGTTCGATCCAAAGCTCTAAACCTTGATTTTTCCAAGGAGCTTCCAACTATGTCTTCAGATTTCAAAAATTCCTATTTTTGTGGAAACCCTAATGTTTAGGGTCAAAAATAAAACTCCCCAGAATTTATTTTTGATTGGACAGAAATATTCACCTTGCTAAGGAGAGTTAATCTATCATATTACTTTTCCAAAATCTGTGGAGAGAAACCCAATAAACAAGAAACCCTAGTTTCTGCCACTACACAATGTCTTCTTCTCAGGGTAGTTCTGATACCATGTTAAATTTTGAGCATTTAATTCAATATACTCTAGGACCTTTACTGAGAGAATAACATGTACATCATATCAATCAAAGCAATGCATAACAATCCCACCAAGCAAGCACATGAGACAATAGACACACAAAGTTTCACTGGGGAAAACCATAAAGATTAAAAACCCCACAACTTCCTCAGAGATAGAAAGAGCAAATAGTACAACCCAAGTACAAGAGATAGTCTTCTCCTAGCAGATGATCCTCCTCCTCACTAGTGCACCACTTTCCAAGAGAGATAGAAGTGAGTAATAAAGTGATCAAATAGAGATCTCTCGATCTCTATTTATACTTGTCATGTCTTTCCCAATAAACCAGTGGGGCCGACTTGTATAGCTTAGCCTAATAACCCATGGTTAACTTAATCAGGGCCGACCTGACACATGGTGGTCTAATTACCCATCAGAAAGTTACGACACTTGTGACACTTGTCAATACAAATGACTACACTTCCATATAGAGGAATAATAACATCTCTATAGGAGTACAATATACATAGGTGAAATACATTTCGAAGTTACATATACATCAACACCTACCTCAATGGGAACCCACGAGTTCAATAAATTATACATCAATTTCCATTCCTCTTTGTAGTGTACTCGACCCCAAAACCAAGGTCATGAGCACATGTAAACCCAAAGGAAGGATGAATAAAGGTATTGTACAGTGGAATAGGGTTAGCCAAAGGTTATTCTAAGATACCATCAAGCCAATTTAAAACAACATTCAACCATTCAATAAATTGTGACACTTTAAAAACAATTATAAAACTCCCCAAAATCTCATGCAGAGGCAAGACATTGCAAGCATGAAAATGTAACCAGATTTGCAAGCATATTAAAATTGGACCTTATAATTATTAAGAAATTAAGGGTGTCCATAATCAGCCCAATAATACTATATGATCAAATTTATGGAATTTTTTGCAAACAATTACAACCAGAACTTTCCGTCATAAAACTATGCAATTACTACACACCCATAAATCCAATTTAAAACACCTTCATTAATAGTTTTTCATTTCTCATTTGATCAAATATGAATATAACAACTACAACCATTCAATAATGAAAAATTACAGATATAGAGCTACCATATACAACCATTAATTCATACAAAAAATCAAATCTACCATTTGCTTTCAAAATCACTACCGGATCATCCAACAAGCAGCCAAATCCCTGCAAAACCAATCGGGAGTCCCAAATAGAAAGCATACTAGAGGTATGGAGAAATATACAACCAAAAAGGGCACACTTTAAATTCCATAAACAACCATACAACTTCAAATAATATACTCTATAGAAAAGCCATCCATTAAATCTAGTTTTCAAGCAGAAAAAACCCTTTCCTAGCAGTCAAAACTCAGTATTTTCATTGGGAAAATCATATAATAGATCTTAAAATCCATGGAGGGTTCACTTCAAGAGTAATATATATAAAATAACACATTTATAATCACATTTCAAGCTTCGATCAAGATCATATCTCAAAATCAAGGAGAAAACACCAATTTCCAAGTAAGATTTCTCAACCAATGTTCTAAAAAATAGGCATTTTCATCTGTAATTTAATCCATATATATGATCATCCATAGAGGGTTCATTTTTATATTAAGATACACCAAATAGAACATGAATAAACATATTTCAATATTCCATCAATATCATATCTAAAAGTCAACGAGAATACACCGACTTCCAAGCAATTAAATCATCAGATTTGCATCCAACCATAGATATCTCTACCAATATTTTCAACAGTAATCAGTTCAGCTATGTAGACAGTGGAAACACCATATAAAAATATGAATTTACATAAAAAATAAACCACTTATCTTATTAATGTGCAACTGGCATCAGTAGGACCACCTACCAGCCAAAGGCAATGCCAAGCCAGATCTCACTTTGATAGGAAACCGCTGACATGAGGCCACAAATCCATAACTAAGGTGCACTCAAGGATATCTCAAGTATCAATTTTAGAATCCACAAATCAATTCCTCGCCACCTTCTTTCTCTTCCATCCTACTACTAGGTTCAATGGTAATCCCTTCACCCCCTAGGTTCCTTAGGACATCACCATTCACCATCAAGATTTATGTGCAGAACAAGGATAGAGAAAAGAAATGGACATAGAGGAACTATAATAGAGTTTTCCATGCTTTCCACAAACACCATAAAATATCATAATGCTTCAAGAATAAGGTTTATTCACATAGCATAACATATGTGGATTCCCAAGCTCACAAGCTTACCAAGCTTTCAACACTTATGGCATGAACAACCAAGAACAACCAACCATAATAAAAAAACTTAGACAAGGAGATCCAACATGGATTTATATACCAAAGAAGGCAATTTAAACCCAAGGGGTTCAAATCAAACCAAGGTAAGCCAACTCAAGTCAACCCAAGGGGGGTCAACTCAACCAGAAGAGGGTAATTCAAATCCACCCCAAGCAATTCGAATTTCAAGTAGAGTGGTTGCAAGTCACTCCACACAACTCAAAATCATGTCTGGATACTTCATCCATGTAGATGAATTCAAAATAGTGAGTTGTGGAGTTACACAAGCTAAAGCATCTTCCCAAAATAGAAAAGGACAGGTTACGTAAGGAGTTACACAAAGCAAGGCTAAAACTAGCCAGTGAGGGTGCACTTGTGCAAGTGGGGGTTACACAACCATGTGTAACCTCCAAAAATGAGTTACAAAAACACCAAAGGGACTCAATCAGCAAGTTGAATCCACCCATGAACCAAGGAGGTTGAATTCACCAAGGGAGGCCAACTAAATCATGAATTAGGCTCAATAGTACCAACATATGATAAAATAATCAAAAGTTGGGTCCATTGTACAGTGTTTGGGTTATAATCAACTAATAAATCCACGAAGGCATAAATATGGACCAAGCTCAACCAAACTAGTTCTAAAGTGATAGGAATTTCCCCATTCCCCCTCACACTATGGATCTATTCCTCCCATACTCTCTTGTGTTCTCTAGTGTGTGTCTCGATCCTTAAAGACCCATGTCCCAGAAGCTAGTGCCACGAAAATAAAAAATAAAAAGCTACATATGCCCGAGGAATAACACATAGGGTATTACATTCCCTTCCCCCTTAAAAAATGATGCATCCTCAATGCATACTACAGGCATGCATTTACCAAAGGATAATAGACATGGCCATACATGCCTCAGAAAGATAACATCTTTATAACAACAATACTTCCCACTACCACCTACTTTCATGTCTGTCTCCACTGCCCATGGGAGAAATGGGACTAGTAGAGTGGACTCAAGGCATCAAGGGTCAATCTTCGATCCACATAATGGGGTCTTAAAACCTTATTAAAAGGATTTAAAACCTCGTTACGAGGCCTTCAATCCTCAACAAAGATACATCCACTTGAAAATCATATTCCATGCACTCATGTGTTCAACAACAGGTATAAAAATATGTGATTCATGATATAAATATATTCTTCTACAAATATGCTTTCTTCACATTGAAACAACCACATGGTTAGCATCACACACACACACATATATATATACATGCACACACACACACACACACACATACATACACACAAGATACATCAAATAAATTCTAATTATTCACATGAAATACATCAAAGGTACATGAAATAAAAACTCTTGAAATGCATCTACCCGAAACACATTCTAATCAATTCAATCATACATTACACACATAATCTAAGATACATGAAATGCATTAAGATACTTTTACAGATAAGACATTTTCCAACAAATATTAATGAGCTATCACCAAGATACTTTCCAACAAATATATAAGAAAATAACACAAGGTGAACCTTTCAACAAAGATACCTTTATCACTATTCACAAAACATACACAACATTTTTATACTCTATATACAAATATCATAACTAGCTATATACATCACATATATTAACATATATCCATATACCCCACCTTTAACAATTGATATCCACCATAATACTTCATAACCATAATACACCAACCATACCACATCCATCCATTCAACCATAAAACATGAATTGATAATACATCAATCACATATCAATCAATGAAAACCATACATGCATCAACTGACCATACCAAAACATCCATTCACACATCCTCCATACAAATATTAACCATATGATCATCAATCAAACAACAACTAGACTACGTCAATTAGAATACCATACATTAATCAATGACAATCAGATCTACATCACATGTGATAAGCATCAAATAATTTCTCAATAGCATCACACAAGCACATCAAACATATAACTAATTTTAAAACCATATACATGTAGGCTACATATATCGCTATTAATCATAGCATTTTATATGATTATTATCATATGATATATATAATATCCATATATAATCTACTACCAATATACCACAATATACAAAATATACGATTTAATATATATATATATATATATATATATATATTATACCCATCTAATACACACGAGTAATACCATACTACATCACACATATATACAAAATATATACTATCATACATACTATATATAATACATATATCTTACTTAACCTTTCAAACTCAAGGGTTCGAGACTTTGGCCAATAACTCTGCTTTAGGATGTATGGATTATGTGCAATTTCCAATTCCAGCTCTAATATTTGTAGCTTCTTTTTCTTAATACTTACTGATCTTGTTCTTCATTGCTTTGATTGGGCTTCAAGATTTCCATTCAATAACCACATTGCATGTTCATTCATTAACTAGCATAGCTAACATATTCCTCCATTAATACCACTTTTCATCTCAGATGCAATGCATAAACTTCTTTAGAAATAGTTGTCAATTGCATACTAAAAGTACAATTCAAGAAAATTGAATAGGAACAGAAGGTGGTTCTGGTCACTACAAGGCCTCCACACTAAGCACCACTTCATATTGAAATATTACGAATTGTTTTCATCTCACATGTATTTCTATATTGCATTTAGGAATCATTTGAAAACTCAGTTGGAAAAATCCACTGATACACTATAATTTTGAATGGAAAGCCTCAACTTCAGGACTTTCAAAGGAACTCCCCGAAATGAGAAGAAAATTTTCTTATAAGGTAGATACCATCAACAACATGTATGCACATTCCACAGTTCAACAAGAACGACTTTTCCTTTATATAATGAATTTCTTCAAAAGTGAGCACTAATTCCCAGGTAAAAAGGGGGGGGGGCATGTTCATAGAATTTTCCCATACTTTCCATGGATGTTGGCGACTCAACCAAATATAGTCATATAAATTTTCTAAGCTCTAGTCAATATTATTAATAAGATCTCATAATATGAAAATATGTCCTTCCAAATTTTATCAAAACACTTCCATTCGCAAGCAGAAATCCATACAACTTATTTGTAGCCTGGTTTACATCTTTCAACATACATATAGATTTTGAATTCTAGAAGTAACTTTGGGATGCCTGTAGGTGCCACTACAACCCCTTATTTCTCAAGTACCAACAGATCCATATTCATTATATATATATTATATACATTATCGATATTACTTCTATGTATATAATACATACACCCTACCATTAACATACATTAGCATATGTACACTACACATAATTATTTACTTTATACACACTTTATATATAATATCTTACAACATATATACTAATATATGCTAATATATTACAGATACTAACATATCCATAGTATCTTAACCTTTGAAAATAAAAGAAATAACAGAAATAAATAAAAATACATTCAAACTTATTTCTAAAGTAAGGCACTAGTTGAGGCTTATGATTCTTCCATTTGTTAGTTTTTCACAATTTTTATTCAATATTATCTAGGATCTTATCTTAGAGAATAACATTCACATCCATAAACAAAAGAGACAAGAGACACAAATATTTTCCATCGAGAAACCATAAAGGAGAAAACCTCACAACTTCCTCAGAGATAGAATGAGCACCAATACAATCACAGAAAAATAAAACCAAAATATAGAGATGGTCTTCAACAACTTCTCTCTTCTCCAATTGTGCGAACTCCTCCTCTCTCTCACTAATGCAAATTGAATGAGTGTGAGTGAATGAATAAATAGAGATCCTAACTCTCTATTTATACTTTACCTTTTCCACTTGACAAGTCGGCCTCAACTAAATTTGACTAGGCCGACTCCTTTAGGGGACTTAAAAACCCTAATAAAAATGACTATAGAGGAAATAATGCCCTAACTTACATGGCAGGTTTTACCTCAATGACTTTAAATGACCCAAATACAATAATGACTTCTCCCACCGGAGGAATAAACATCTCCATCTGAGTTACAAATAAAATACAATAATAAATACAATATAAACTACAAGTGAGTATCTCCCGCAGTTAAAATAACATTAACACTCCCTCTTAACTAGGAAGGTATTATCTTGACATAGACATCAATACATATAGACATAAGTATTTAAAGCTAGATCATCGTCAATGCCGGATCATCATCAATGCTAGATATTCATCGTCACTACTGCTGCTATCCTCATCATCTCTATCATCAAATGGGGGCATCTCTCGAATCTACTCGTCATAGGAAGTTCTAATATCTAGCCCTTTTTCATGCTAGATCTAGGCCTAGCATCCATATAGGTCTTCATCATATCTGTGAGAAAGCCATCAAGTAGGTATAGCCCAAGACTTATTATATTGCCTCTACAAAAACCTTAGTCTCCTACTATCACCTCATCATCTTCAGATCATCTCATCATCACAGGGAGCACATCCCTAATGCACATCACTGTAATGTCCCTTATTAGGAATTTTATTAAAATTGCAATTTTCCACTTTTTTCTTTGGTTCGACCTTGGACTAGTTTCGATCTCTAGGTCCCAAATTTGCCCCAAAGGATCCCAAATCTTCTGAGAAGGTATATGAATGATATTAGAACATAAATATGTGTTTCAGGGATGCCTTTGTACCTTTAAAACACTTCTACAAATACTCTTTCAATTCTGGTCAATGTAGGTAACTTTACTAGTGATTTCCCTTTGACTAGTATTGGTCTCTAGGTCTCAAATTGACTCCAAATGCCTTCAAATCTTCAAGGAAGGTTTATGAATGATATTAGGAATTGAATATGATGTTCAAGGATAAAATGTGGCCACCAAAAGACCTCTTCAAACTCTCTTAAGATTCTGGACCAAGTATGCAATTTTACTAGTAATTTGGGGTTCAAATCCCCCTAAGGTAAGTACTGAAAATGGCTTCCCAAATGCCTCCAAACCCACTCAAATTTATGAACAGAGGTATGTAATATGTTAAGTATGTTATTAAGGTCTCATATTCACCATTAATGGTTTATTACAATTGTTCTCACCCTCTCCCATCCAACTGCAAAAATCCCTAATTCGACCCTTGGGGAAATGGCACTATTTCTTCTCCCAATGCAATTAAACTGAGTAAAAATGCTTCAAATGCTCAAGTACAGTACATGAAACTTGTATAAGACATCCATGGAAGTATATTTATCACAAATATATCATAGAATCGTCCATTCATTTGAAATCATCATCAATACATTGGCTCACAATAAGGTAGTGGGGAAATGACATTGTTTTTCCATTAAAAATGAGATTTATACATTTCTACTTGGAATTTCGACCTGAAACTTTTTGGAGATGAAGAAAAGAGTATTTAATTCATATTAAAAAAGGAATGGGGCATTAAAATATTCCCCAAAGAGTACAATAGCTCACCAAAAATGCCCTCCCTCAAGGATCAAGAATATGCCATCAAAACTGAAAATGGTTGAAGGAGTGAGCTGCAATAGAAAAAACCATGAGATGCCCTATAGCTTAAACCTACAAATAAAGACTCCATTAAAGCTCCAAATGAAAGGTCTGAATGGCCTTTCCAATTACCAACTTGGATGGGAATCTTTCACCCTCGAAATTGGCTAAGGCAAGAAACTAGTCATCCACTAGCTCTCCCTCTTCACAAATGCAATTGCAAATTCTACAAATGATCAAAATCTGGTTTCATTCTTTGTTATTGACATTTATAAACTTCTAATTTCCTCCATGGGTCGAATTCCTTCCAAGAGACTCATTCCAACTCAAGTTGGGGAGAGATTCCAAAGAACGCCACTTGTACAACAATTCCTAGTCTCCCACTTCCACCAAATCACATGTGGAAGCATCTTAGCTGCCCTAACACCCTTGAGCGCCCTCTTGGAGTCTATTTTTAACCCTGAAATGTCATATCTGTCATATGTCAGCCTTTAGGTCTGATTTGTGTCATAGGTGTCATATCATCTTCATCATTGTTGTCATAGAGCTAGGGAATCTAGCCCAAGTGTCTCACTAGCTCCAAATTGCCTCTTCCTCTTCCATGGGAGTTACTCTTCCTCTATATTTCGACCTTGGGTGAGTCATGCAATGAATAATACCTTTTGGACTCCCCCAAGTATGTTACTATTCACCTTGAATTCGAATTGGTGAGAGAATGATGCCAAGTGTAGTGGGGAAATCTAGCCATATGTGGGTCCCACTTCCTCCATGTGTCTTCATGATGAAATTCCACTTTGATTTTCACTTGTATATATTTATTTAGCTCCTTTATTAAATATTTATGCCATTCTAATGTTCAAACATCATTTATTATCCCCATTATTCAAATCCCAAAGCCTCCACCCCAAACCTAGGAAACTAGTAATTTTCCTCCTTGGCAATTATTTGACCTTTAGCATCAATTTGACAAACTCTAATGAATAGGGCCCATGTGATTAGGCCATTGTGACCCAATGCCAAATTTTGGACATGACAAATCCTCCCTTCCCAATATTGCTTGTCCTCGAGCAATTTTAAACATGGGTGTAGAAGAACTTGCTTTCTGTATAATTCTTTGAAGTTGCCATTGAATTGCCCAACCTTGAGTATTTGAGTTTCCATGAATATTTTAGAGAGGAACCACCATGCTTGTTGCTACACTACTATGATAAAAATCACTTTATTAAGTGGGGAAATCCATCTCCCATACTGCTTGTTTCCCCAAAAATTTGAAACCAATGAGATAAAAATTATTCCAGGGTCCCATTGCTTGTATTGCACCCCAATAATTAAGAGTGCTCTCCAACCCACACCATTAGTTAAGAGGATTCCTGGATCCCATTTTCTTGTATGCATCCTTCCAAACATCATGAGTACCAAATATATATCATCAAAGTACATAACAACATAATGAAAATGTACATCAAGGATATGCTTCATCAAAGAGTCATGAAAGTGCTTATACCTCCAAGCAAGTAGAACACTATTTTCCAAGTGCATACAAGCTTCAAGTGACCAATCAAATCTGCTCCAATGACATAGGTGAGGATCCCATGTCCTATAATGCTGCTCCAAAAGGATGTGATATGCATCAAAATATTCAACCATGTATTCTTTCATCCAAGAAGTGAATGAAGAATCTCCACTAAAATTTGAACCAAATAATGAGCAGAAAAAACAAGGAGACTTCAAATGACTCAAAGAAGTCTCACCCATACATCCCTGAATGTGATAGTCATAAAGATATAACAAAGTATGTGTCTTGCAACAAAAATGTTCTCCAATCATAAATCTATTCACCCAAGTGTTGGATGAAGTTCCTCCAACATCAAATGAATCAAGTGTTGAGCAAGAAAAACCATGAGTCTTCAAGTGACTCAAATGCATATCATAGGTGCATTCGTGTAGATGTGCATCATCATAAAGTAACAAAGGATGCTGCTGCAAATGTGAATAAGAATGTGCTCCAACCATGTCATCATAAAAGTTAAATCTAGGAGTTCCATACTCCTCATGTGGCACCATCAAAAAGAACCCTTTCACCCATACTTCATTGAGACTAATGTTGCAAAACATGGAATTGTAGGATGTAGGAGAACAAACCAAATCACCCAAATGATCAAAAAGTACAGAAGTTTCATCATGGGAAGGATCCATATGGGTAGTATCATGCAGCTCCTTCAAAAGTGTGAACTCTTTGTCATAGTTTGGTTCCAATGTAGAGGAATCATGCTCTTCTTTAAAAATTGCATAACCTTCATCAAGAGACAATTCAAATTCCTCTTCCACCACATCAAGTGTTTGGATCTCTTCAAGTTCATCTTCAAACACATCAAGAACATTCAAATTTTCACATTTCTCATGATCCACCATTTCATGAGAATCCTCCAAACAATCTACCATTTGACAATCTGAAACATAGGAGGAGAAACAAGTATCTTGCAACTTTTCAAGAAGTTGCTCATTTTGAATTGTGAGCTTATGATTATCCTCATTATTCTTCAAGTATGCATCATGTAACAATTCATTAAGCTCAAACAAATGGTTTCTATCAAAAAGCAAAAACATGAAATTACCTTTGATGTGGCACATTGCTCTTTGAATCTTCTCCATGTCTTCAAGGAAAGATGTTTCCTCCAATGAAGTAGCTCTCCAACAAGAATTTGACACCAATGCTTGAGTGTCATGGAGAATGCTGAGGGACTCTTGGATCTTCTTTTCATTCATCTTTAAGGACCCTTCAAGAAAATGAGGCTCTTGCAAATGAACCTCCTCATCTTCTTCAATTTTGCTTGGACCAACTTCATGAAGCTCAAGTGGTGATGGGGAAGTTGATCTTGGTTCTCCTTCAACTACTACAAGGTCTTCATTATCATGCTTAATGGAACTTGGGCTTGCAGCAACACTTTCAAAAGTGATCTCTATGTCACCAACATAGAGGTGTGAGCACCCATCAGTAGGCACTCCTTCATAGTTTAAGCATCTATCAGTAGATTCTCTTTGGTTCATGTCTAAGCTAGAAGGTGTCTCGAAATGATCTTCCATATTTTTAATAGAATCTTCTTCATGCTCTTGTGATGTCTCTTCATTTTTATCCTTCAAGCAAGATGATGCATTTTGCCCCTTGTTTTCCTTATGATCATTATCTTTGGAATCTCTTTTTGAAGAATTCCCAAAAGCTCTCCTCAAGTGGGACATAATTTCATGCACACATGTATGATACTCACTCCAAGGTTCTTTACAAGAAGGGCATAAACCTTTCTTTACTAACTCCACATCTTCATGTTTGGGCCTATTTTCAAAAACATGTTCAGCAAAGTACTCAAAAGACATGGCATTTTGTGTATTTTTGCTAAAAGCAAGATATTCTTGATATTTTTGATATTGTTGGGGCAAGGTTTTATATTTTGCTCTCCATCTTTGGAACTCACTCATAGCATTATCCTTGGTTGGTGTGACACACTCATATTCATCAGATTTAAAGTCATAAGAATAATCTTCATTTCTCTTGAAATTGTAAGAAGTGTTGCATGATGGCATCTCTTCCTCGTACCATTCACATTCTACTTCATATTGCTCATAAGCATATGCATATTCCTCATAAGAATTGTACTCATAAGATTCATCATAATAGTAATACATGGCTTCCTATTATTCTTGAATGCATGTACCTAATCCACAGGTGCAAGTACCATGCTCTGATACCACTGTAATGTCCCTTATTAGGAATTTTATTAAAATTGCAATTTTCCACTTTTTTCCTTGGTTCGACCTTGGACTAGTTTTGATCTCTAGGTCCCAAATTTGCCCCAAAGGATCCCTAATATTCTGAGAAGGTATATGAATTATATTAGAACATAAATATGTGTTTCAGGGATGCCTTTGTACCTTTAAAACACTTTTGCAAATACTCTTTCAATTCTGGTCAATGTAGGTAACTTTACTAGTGATTTCCCTTTGACTAGTATTGGTCTCTAGGTCTCAAATTGACTCCAAATGCCTTCAAATCTTCAAGGAAGGTTTATTAATGATATTAGGAATTGAATATGATGTTCAGGGATAACATGTGGCCACCAAAAGGCCTCTGCAAACTCTCTTAAGATTCTGCACCAAGTATGCAATTTTACTAGTAATTTGGGGTTCAAATCCCCCTAAGGTAACTACTGAAAATGGCTTCCCAAATGCCTCCAAACCCACTCCAATTTATGAACAGAGGTATGTAATGTGTTAAGTATGTTATTAAGGTCTCATATGCACCATTAATGGTTTATTACAACTGTTCTCACCCTCTCCCATCCAACTGCAAAAATCCCCAATTTGACCCTTGGGGAAATGGCACTATTTCTTCTCCCAATGCAATTAAACTGAGTAAAAATGCTTCAAATGCTCAAGTACATTACATGAAACTTGTATAAGATATCCATGTAAGTATATTTATCACAAATATATCAGAGAATCATCCATTCATTCGAAATCATCATCAATACATTGGCTCACAATAAGGTAGTGGGGAAATGACATTGTTCTTCCATTAAAAATGAGATTTATACATTTCTACTTGGAATTTCGACCTGAAAATTTTTGGATATGAAGAAAATAGTTCATATTACAAAAGGAATGGGGCATTAAAATCTTCCCCAGAGAGTACAATAGCTCACCAAAAACGCCCTCCCTCAAGGATCAAGAATATGCCATCAAAACTGGAAATGGTTGAAGGAGTGAGCTGTAATAGAAAAGACCATGAGCTTCCCTGTAGCTTACACCTACAAATAAAGACTCCATTAAATCTCCAAATGAAAGGTCTGAATTGCCTTTCCAATTACCAAGTTGGATGGGAATCTTTCACTCTCAAAATTGGCTAAGGCAAGAAACTAGTCATCCACTAGCTCTCCCTCTTCACAAATGCAATTGCAAATTCTACAAATGATCAAAAGCTGGTTTCATTCTTTGTTATTGACATTTATAAACTTCTAATTTCCTCCATGGGTCGAATTCCTTCCAAGAGACTCATGCCAACTCAAGTTGGGAAGATATTCCAAAGAACGCCACTTGTACAACAATTCCTAGTCTCCCACTTCCACCAAATCACATGTGGAAGCATCTTAGCTACCCTAACACCCTTGAGTGCCCTCTTGGAGTCTATTTCTAGCCCTGACATGTCATATATGTCATATGTCAGCCTTCAGGTCTGATTTGTGTCATAGGTGTCATAGCATCTTCATCATTGTTGTCATAGAGCTAGGGAATCTAGCCCAAGTGTCTCACTAGCTCCAAATTGCCTCTTCCTCTTCCATGGGAGTTACTCTTCCTCTATATTTAGAACTTGGATGAGTCATGCAATGAATAATAACTTTTGGACTCCCCCAAGTATGTTACCATTCACCTTGAATTCGAATTGGTGAGAGAATGATGCCAAGTGTAGTGGGGAAATCTAGCCATATGCGGGTCCCACTTCCTCCATGTGTCTTCATGATGAAATGCCACTTTGATTTTCACTTGTATATATTTATTTAGCTCCTTTATTAAATATTTATTCCATTCTAATGTTCAAACATCATTTATTATCCCCATTATTCCAAATCCCAAAGCTTCCACCCCAAACCTAGGAAACTAGTAATTTTCCTCCTTGGCAATTATTTGACCTTTAGCATCAATTTCACAAACTCTAATGAATAGGGCCAATGTGATTAGGCCATTGTGACCCAATGCCAAATTTTGGACATGACAATCACATAGCACTTACACCAACTAACATGGGAATATGAACCCAAAACCATTTGGGAAAGGCTCAACACTTACATCACAGCCATGGGAAGACAAACCTAAAACCATGTTGGAAAGGCACAACACTTACATCAACATGTTAATTTTTTTGCACTAATTCAATATACTCTAGGATCTTTACTGAGAGAATAACATGTACAGCATATCAAGTAAAACAATGCATATCAATCACACCAAGCAATCACATGAGACAATAGACACACATAGTTTGGTGAAAAACCCCATAACTTCCTCATGGATAGAAAGAGCAATTATACAATCAAAGTACAAGAGTTAGTCTTCTCCTAGCACCTGATCCTCCTCCTCACATGTGCGCCACTTTCTGAGTGATGGAAGAGTTAGTAATGAGTGATCAAATAGAGATCTCCTAATCTCTATTTATACTTGTCCTATCCTTCCCAATAAACCAGTGGGGTCGACTTGTCTAGCTTAGCCTAATAACCCATGGTTAACTTAATTAGGGCCGACCCCACACATGGTGGTCTAAAAACCCATCTTCAAGTTACGACACTTGTGACACTTGTCAATACAAATGACGACACTTTCGTATAGAGGAATAATAACATCTCTATAGGAGTACAATATACATAGGTGAAATACATTCCAAAGTTACATATACATCAACACTCCCTCTTAACTAGGAAGGTATTTCTCGACATAGATCTGCTAGTACAAGTCTTCTTCTATGGATCATCATCAGTGAATCATCCTCATCGTCACTACTGTTGCTATCTCAATCAATCTCCGATCTACTTGTCATAGGAAGTTCTATAGAGCCAGTCCTTTTTCATACTGGATGTAGGCCCACCACCTGCATGTCTTCATCATCACTGGCCATACTGTGGAATCCTCAAGACTTCTTATGTGCATCACAATGCCTTGAAAGAGTATCCTAGGACCATTTATGTGCCAAAGCACAACCGACAAGATCTCCCAGGTCCACTTACATGTGACTGTCACAAAACCTTAAAAGAGTGTCTTGACTATCAAGAACGCTAAAGAGAATTCGAGGCCTTTTACGTGACTAGCACATCCTGTGCGGATCTCCAAGACATATTACATGTGACCCCTCACCACAATGCCTCGAAAGAGCATCCCAAGACTTATTACGGGAACACATCCTGACCTATCAGATCTCCCAGGTCTTCTTACATGTGGTCATGGAAATGCCTCGAAAGAGAATCCCAGGACTTATTATGGGCACACAACCCAACCTATCGGATCCCAGGTCTACTTACATTCCATAGGACAATGCCTCGAAAGAGCATCCCAGGCTATTACGAGCACACAGCTCTACTTGTCAGATCTCCCAGGTCTACTTATATGTGCTCCTAGAGCAATACCTCAAAAGAGCATCCTAAGCTGTTACGAGCATACAGCTCTACCTGTCAGATCTCCCAGATCTAATTATATGCTCATCTCCACAACCTGTCCACGGCCATAAAGTATCAACTTGATACTCACCATACATCATCCTGATGTACATCATCACATGATCAACCTGATCATCATCACTGCATTGTCTTGATGCATGTCATCTGGAGCAACATCCTAAAGCTCATCACACATGATCATCCTGATCATATAATGCATCCACCTGATGCATACCAAGTATCTACCTAATACATATCACCATGCATGATCTACGTGATCATACAATGTATCCACCTGATACATAAATAGATACGTGATCCACCTAATCACACAATGTATCCACCTGATATATATCAACATACATGATCTACCTGATCATACAACGTATCCACCTGATACATATACAGATACATGGTCCAACCATCCAACATGATGCATATACATATACATGATCTAGCTGATCATAACAAGCATCCAACGTGATGCATATACATATAGATGATCCAACTGATCATATACAACATCCGACATGATGCATATACAGAGTAGTAACCGGAGCATCGTCCTGATGCTCATCATCTAGCACTTACATCCACAGCCATGGAAGGATCCTCCTCTCACCATGCTGGGAATGGCTCCTACAAATGTGTCCATCACTTCTTCCTTGAAGTGTCATCAATTTGAAGAACATGAAGACTCTCTATGAAGTACTCAAACTTCACTCTGGCTAGTGGCTTCGTCAGCACATATTCAACCTGCTCATACGTCCCAACATACAGGAGCTTCACTGCTCCTCTCTACACCATATCGATGATATAGTGATATTTGATCTCTATGTGCTTCAACCTGTCATGGAACACCGGGTTCTCAAACAGCTTCACACAACTCTGGTTGTCACAAAAGATACCAGTAGCCTCCAGCGGGAGATCAAATAACTCAGACAGTAGCTTCCGGAGCCATACTACCTCACAACTAGCCGAACATGCTCAAACATACTCTGGTTCAGTTGTACTCAGTGCTACCCAGGATTGCTTCCTACTAAACCAAGAGATCACACCTAATCCTATACTAAAGAAGCACCCAGAAGTGCTCTTCCTATCTACAGCACTGCCTGCCCAGTTTGAATCAACATAACCCTACAGGTTAAAATTTTGATTTGCGTCATATTTGAGCCCATAATCAATTGTACCCTTAAGGTACTTCAGAATATGCTTTACAACAACCAGGTGAACACCTCTGGGATCCGTCAGCAACTGGCTCGATGTGTTCACCGCAAAGCAAATATCTGGTCTCGTGTTCGTCAGGTACATCAAGGACCCAATCATCTAACGATACACAGTGACATCAACCAGATCAGATGAAGTATCACACAGAAGCTTCAGGTTCAATGCCATAGGTGTGGCCATGACCTTGGAGTCCATCATCTCGAACCTCTTCAGGATCTCTACTGCATACTTCCCTTGTCCAAGGAAGATCCCATCTGTACTCTACCACAACTCCATGCCTAGAAAATAGTGCATCATCCCCAAGTCCTTCATCTCGAACTCAGCAGCAAGCTTCCTCTTGGTATCGGCAATCAATCCATCCTCTCCTGTAACAAACAGGTGATCCACATACAAAAGTAGTATCACTGGATTGCCTCCCTCAACCTTGTAGTAAAGGTTGGAATCCTCTTTACTCTTGGTAAATTCCAAATTGGATAGAAAACTGTCTATCCTACCATACCAAGTCCTAGGAGCTTGCTTCAAGCCATACAAGGCTTTCTTCAACCGACACACATATAACTCCCTATCATGTGTCTCAAAACCAAGTGGTTGCTCCACATACACTTCCTCCTTGACTATACCATTCAAGAAAGCTGTCTTGACATCCATCTGGTGTATCTTCCATTTCATCACTGCAGCCAGAGCAAGTACTGATCTAATGGATGTGTACCTGGCTACAAGAGCAAAAGTTTCTTTATAGTCTATTCCCTCTTTATGGGAGAAGCCACGATCTACAAATCTTGCTTTGTACTTTTCTATGCTTCCATCTACAACATACTTGATCTTGTAGATCCACTTGGAAGTCACAACAGACTTCCCTTCATGTGTTAGGACTGCATGCCAAACATCATTCTTCATGATCGACTGGTACTCCTCGATCATAGCATTCTTCCGGAAACCTGGGAACTTCAATATATTCAATAGATAGCTTTGTTACTGGAACAAATGTTGTAGTCCTTCTTTTGTAGGTGATGGTATACGATCTTTCCTACAAGACAAGTTAAATTGCATGATTAGAAACATCTCATAGTTTTCAGAACAAATTCTTACACATAGAGAAATATGTCATACAGTCATGCAATTAATTTAGCCAATGCTTCAATACAACATTTATCCATATCTCGTAACTTTCTATATGCCTTTCAATCTCTACTAGAACATTGTTAAGAGTGTGCACAACTCCCAACATGTCAGCAAAGAGGTTTCATTCTAGATAAGTAGCAATGGAATGCTGTATAGTGCCATAGGCCACTTACCCATCACATGCATATTAGTAGTATACTGTTCATTAATGCAATTATTCTAATATGTATAATACACACCCTAAGTCTAGGAACATAAGCATATACATCATTGAGCAATATTATTTAAACAAACAAGTATGCAAGAAATGACAATTCAAATACTTATCTTTGTTTGGTTGTAGGGTGGACTCCCTCTCAATCTTTGCTTCCTTGCAGGAACTACTGGAGTGAGCTCCCTCTTGATCTTTGCTTCCTGGATTACCTGTCCTTGAACTTATATCCATCCTCGATTACTATGCATGCTTATGGGTATCATCATTGTGTTATTCTCAAGATCTCATACATAATCATACATTCATTAGTATACTATCAAAACAAAATAATCTTAAACATGTATAGTCATGATCATTTCAAACACAAATAATAAGCATTATCATTCAAGGTTTTAGGGAAGACTTCTCTTACTCATGCATATCCATATTTGACTATAGAACTCTTCTGGATAGTCATATCATCAATCAGGGTAAGAGACATAATATGCATAAACCCTAGATTACTCAAACTTGTAACTTCATGAGTAATCATTATCAATCATACAATAGTATAAGATCCTTTGATATAAGAAAAACATACCTAGTCATCATATTTGTTAGTTATGTCTAGCAATGTTTTCTTGTTCTCTTCAATGATCTGCATAACTCATAAGTTAACCTTTGCAAAACCAAATTATACATACCTCTATGTGATCCATGACTATGGATGAATCTTTGTCTTCATGTGACCATAGCATGTTCAGGTTGTCCCTTCAATTTGTACAATCCTCCCTCTTGCTCTCCAATCACTACTACATCATCAATATTTTTACCTTTTGGCCACATTAGTACTTGGCCATCTACAAATGCAACCCTCATGCCTTTTGCATCCAATGCATATATGGAGAGTAAGTTCTTCTTGATCCTAGGTACATATAGCACATCTTTCATCTTCAAGGACTTCCTACAGTCTAGGTTGTAGGAGGCTTCACCACTTCCTTTGATAAGATATTGGTAGTCATCCCCAAGTTTCAACTTATGGGGTGACTCATGTTCAGATAGATTAGCAAAGGATTCTTTAAACCCAGTCATGTGTTTGGAAGTCCCACTGTCAATAAGCCGAACATTACAACCATGAGAAATAGTACATGCGAGAGTAGAGATTAGAACATATTCATCTTCACTTGATGAGTCATCACTTTCTGCCCTAGCCTTCTTCTTTGGTGGTTCATCATCCTCAGCAGCATGAGCATGATATCTTCTTTTGTTACTTTTCTTCTTCTTGTGGAAGTTGTTGTTGTTGTTGTCCTTTTTTTTTTAGGACAATCTGCAGCAAAGTGTCCCTTCTCATTGCAAGTGAAGCATTTGAGATCTTTCTTATGATGGTGGTGTGAAGGTCTTTTTTTGTGAGATGACTCCCTTTTTATCTTCCCTTTCTTGGTGTGAGTTGTGAGAGCTTGATCTTCATTCCCCATCTATTCTTCCCGAGACACAAGCCTTGCTTCTTCTTGAGAGCATTCCTCCCATAGTCTACTAAAGGAGATTAGTTTTCTTCTTGCATAGATTCATTGGATAAAGGAATCCCGTGACCTAGGTAGGCCATTTAAAGTGTTCATAACAATTTCAACAATCTCCACCACTTCACCCACAACTTCAAGTTGTTCCTTGATTTGAGGGACCTTAGATAAATAGTATTGAATGGTCTCTCCCTTTTGAAGCTTTACCCCTTTCAATTGATTCCGCAGAGTCATCTTTCGATTTATGTTCTTTCCTTCAAATGGCTTGCTTAGGGAATCAAACATCTCCTTGGGTGTCTTTAGAGATGACACAGGTGGTATGAGATGGTCTTTGATAGAATCAACAATGATCCTCTTTGCCTTGACCAATTTCTTCTTATGCAAGGCCTTAGGCTCTTCTCCCTCTGGGATAGGGACCTCTTCACTTACGTAAGTGTCCATTTCATTTTCTTCCAGGATTAACCCAATCCTATAGTTCAATGCACGAAAGTTATCAACCCCTTCAAGCTTATCCTCAAGCTTGGTGTGGTGAGACATCTTTAAAGAGTACTTCAAATGGAAATATAAAAGATTTAGGTCTTACCACTCGATTTGCTGAAAATTGGATCTCGTCCCGGATTAGGCTTTGTCAGGGAAACCCTAAAAATTCAAAATGTGAATTTCAACATTCTGTAAGGATAGAAAGATGCGCCTTGATGAGCTGACCAGCCTGGTATATTCAGAATTTGAGATATGCAAAGTTTCACCCTTCAGGAATGCCTTTTAGTCTTCGTGGATTCACTAGAGAGGACCCTGAATTAGGGTTTGAGTTTCCTGGAGCTTCACCCAACCAAAAAGTTCGATCCAGAGCTCTAAACCTCGAGGAGCTTCCAACTATGTCTTCAGATTTTAGAAATTCCTATTTTTATGGAAACCCTAATTTTTAGGGCCAAAACGGAAAGTGCTTAGAATTGAATTCTGATTGGACAGAAAGATTCTCCTTGATTAGTAGAGTCAATCTACCTTACTACTTTTCCAAAATCTATGGAGAGAAACCGAATAAACAAGAAACCCTAGTTTTCGCCAGTGCACATTGTCTTCTTCTCGCCGAATCTCTGATACCATGTTAGTTTTTTAGCATTAATTCAATATACTCTAGGATATTTACTGGGAGAATAACATATACATCATATCAAGTATAACAATGCATATCAATCACACCAAGCAATCACATGAGACAATAGACACACAGAGTTTCACTGGGGAAAGCCATAAAGGTGAAAAACCCCATAACTTCCTCAGAGATAGAAAGAGCAATGATACAACCAAAGTACAAGAGATAGTCTTCTCCTAGCAGCTGATCCTCCTCCTCACATGTCTGCCACTTTTCGAGTGATGGAAGAATGAGTAATGAGTGAACAAAAAGAGATCTCCTAATCTCTATTTATACTTGTCCTATCCTTCCCAATAAACCAGTGGGGCCGACTTGTCTAGCTTAGCCTAATAACCCATGGTTAACTTAATCAAGGACGACCCCACACATGGTGGTCTAATAACCCATCGACAAGTTACGACACTTGTGACACTTGTCAATACAAATGATGACACTTCCGTATAGAGGAATAATAACATCTCTATAGGAGTACAATATACATAGGTGAAATACATTCCAAAGTTACATATACATCAACACAACAGCCATGGGAAGACAAACCTCAACCATGCTGGAGTGGCTGAGCACTTACATCAACAACCATGGGAAGAAAAACCTCAACCATGTTGGAATGGATCGACACTTATATTAATGACCATGGGAAGACACACCTACAACCATGTCAAAATGGCCCCAGTCCTTACATCTGCACAATGGGAGGACACACCTACCACCATGTCAGAATGGCTCCAGCCCTTACATCTGCACCATGGGAGGAAACACCTACCACCATGTGAGAATGGCTCATGTGCATCTACGTATTCCAGAATCATCACTTCCCCTTGGAAGGAACATCGATCTGAAGTACACCAAGATTCTCTCTAAAGTACTCAAAATTAACTCTGGCTAGTGGCTTGGTCAACACATCGACTATATGCTCATCTGTCACAAGATACTGGAGCTTCACTGCTCCTCTCTACACCATATCCCTAGCATAGTGATACTTGATCTCGATGTGCTCTGAATTTTCTTGGAACATTGGGTTCTCGAACAACTTCACACAATTGTGGTTGTCGCAAAATATTTAAGTCACATCCAACTGGAGATCAAACAAATCAAATAGTAGCTTCCTAAGCCATACTACCTCACAACTAGCCAAACAAGCTACAATATACTCTGATTCGACTATACTCAGTGCCACACAGGACTTATTCCTGCTAAACGAGGAGATCACACATGATCCAATATTGAAGCAACACCCTGAATTCCTCTTCCTATCTATGGCACTTCCTGCCCAATCCGAATCAACATAACCCTCCAGCTTAATCTTCTGATTCGCGTCATACTTGAGCCCATAATCAATTGTACCCTTCAGGTACCTCAGAATATGCTTTGCAGCAATCAAGTGAACATGTCTTGGATCTATTAGGAATTGGCTCAATGTGTTCACAACAAAGCAAATATATGGTCTCCTATTTGTTAGGTACATAAAAGATCCAATCATCTAACGATACATCCTGGCATCAAACGACTCTGATGAAGCATCACTCAATAGCTTCAGGTTCAATGCCATAGGTGTGGCCATGGCCTTGCCATCCATCATCCCAAACCTCTTCAAGATCTTCACTGCATACTTCCCTTGTTCAAGGAAGATTCCATCCATGCTCTGCCACACCTCCATGCCTAGAAGGTAGTGCATCATACCCAAGTCCTTCATCTCAATCTCGAAAACAAGCTTCATCTTCGTGTTTGCAATCAACCCATCCTCACTTGTCACAAACAGGTCATCTACATAGAGTAGGAGTATCACTGGGCTCCCTTCCTCAACCTTGTAGTAAAGGTTAGAATCCACTTTCCTCTTGGTAAATCCCAAAGTAGTTAGGAAGCTCTCTATCCTGATGTACCATGTCCTAGGTTCTTGTTTCAATCTGTACAAGGCCTTATTCAATTTGCACACATGAGTCTGTCTATCATGTGTCTCAAATCTGAGTACCTACTCCAAATGCACTTCCTCATCCACTACACCATTCAAGAATGCTATATTGACATCCATCTAGTGTACCTTCCATTTCGCAATGCAGCCAGAGCACGTACTGATTTGATGGAAGTGTATCTAGCTACAGGTGCAAATGTCTCCTCGTAATCTATCCCTTCCTTCTGGGAGAAGCGAAGTGCCACAAATATGCCTTGTGCTTCTCTATGCTACCATCTACAGCATGCTTGATCTTATAGATCCACTTGGAAGTCACAACAGACTTCCATACTATCTCGGGACCACATCCCAAACATCATTCTTCATGATCGATTGGTACTCCTTGATCATGGCATCCTTCCATTCCTTCCTCTCTGTCGCTTCTTCATAGTTGGGAGGATCCTTGTCAATGATGTCGCACAACAGGGCTACATAAATGGCTTATGGCCCAGGTCTCTTGATTTCTTTGTGTTAATTCTTTCTGGAGTGCCATATCTCTTTGCATCTTGAATTTCCTGTCATACACATGTTGGTTTCGTCTTGTGAGAATTATTCTCATGAGGTGGATCCACAGATTCTTGTGGGTTTTCCATCTTGTGATCTTCATATTCTTCTGGGGTTGCTTCATTTATTGTTGTATCTCGTATCCTGTGTGCTTCTAGTTCTTCAATGTCTTCAATATGTAGCTTTCTGGATTGAATCCTTGATACTTCTTCAAAATATCATTGTCCTTTCTCTTGTAGTTGATTGTACACGATCCTTCCTACAAGTCAAGTTGAATTGCATGATTAGAAACATGTCATAGTTTTTTTTTTAGTACAAATTTTTACACATAAATACATAGGTCATACAGTGATGCAATTATCTTAACCAATGCCTTAATACAACATTCATCCATATCCCGTAACTCTCTAGATTCCTTCCATCTCTACCAGAACATTATTAAGAGTGTGCACTACTCCTAACATGTCAGAAAAGAGGTTTCATTCCAGATAAGTAGCAATGTAATGTTGTACAGTACCATCGTCCACTTACCCATTACTTGCATATTAGTAGTATCTTGTTCATTAACGCAACTTTTCTAACATGCATAATACATATCCTAAATCTAGGAACATAAGTATGTACATGCCTCAACAATATCATTTAAGTGATTAGACATATAAGAAATGATAATTCAAATGCATATATTTGTTTGGTTGTTGGGTGGACTCCCTCTTTATCTTTTCTTCCTTGCGGGAAGTACTGGAGTGTGCTCCCTCTTGATATTTGCTTCCTTGTCGGAACTACTGGAGTCTTGGATAGTGTGCTCCTTTCTTCTTCATTACAATACATATTCTTCATCACTTGAAGAATCGTCACTTTCTTCTCTGGTTCTCTTTCTTGGAGGTTCATCATCCTCTGCGTTGTGATCGTGGTGCCTCTTCTTGTTGTTCTTCTTCTTATGGGAGCCACTTTTATTTATGGGAAAATTTCTGGAGTAGTGTCCCTTCTCATCACAAGTATAGCATCTAACATTAGATATATCTTTCCTGTATCTTCTAAATTTATCCCTTTGATTTTGGTGGTGGTGTTTCTCCTTTTTACTCTAGTGGTGCTCCCTCTTGTTGTTATTCCTCCTGGAGTGTGTTGTGAGAGCTTGATCGTCATTTGCTCCCATCTTCTCTTCTCGAGCTACAAGTCGAGTTTCTTCTTGTGAGCATTCCTCTCATAGCCTATTGAATGTGATTAACTTCTTTCTATCACAAATCCCTTGAATGAAGGAATCCCATGATCTAGGGAGACCATTCAAGGTGGTCATCACAATTTCTCCATTTTCTATATTTTCTCCCACGGCTTCAAGTTTCTCCTTGATTTGAGAGACCCTTGTAAAGTAGGATTGCATGGTCTCTACATTTTGTATCTTCACATTCTTCAACTAGTTTCACAAGGTCATCTTCCGATTTATATTCTTTCCTTCAAATAGCTTGGTCAAGGAATCAAACATATCTTTAGGTGTCTTTAAGGATGACACATGTGGGATGAGGTGATCCTTAATAGAATCAGCAATAATCCTCTTGGCCTTAACCATGTTCTTCTTATGTAAGGCTTTAGCCTCATCTCCCTCTCGAACTGAAACTTATTCATTTACATATGTGTCCAATTGATTCTCTTCAAGTATTAGTGTAATCCTATACTTCCATGCTCGGAAATTATCAGCCACTTCAAGCTTATCGTCAAGCTTGGTGTGGTGAGACATATTTAATGAGAACTTCAAATGTAAATAGAAAAGCTTTTAGCTCTTACCACTTGATTTGCTGAAACTAGTTCTCGAGCTGGCTGGCCTAGGGTTTGTTAGAGAAACCCTAATTTTCCAAAGTTGGAATTTGAAATTTGTGGTTGGACAGATATATGCGCCTACTCAAGGTGAGCTGTCCAATGTACTCACTTCCCTAAATTAGTGAAGATAAACCCAAAATATTTGATGCCCTAGTTTTCCTCCAGTAGTAGTGACGGGCCGAAAAATGATAATTCTCAGAATTGAATTATGTTTTCACAGGAAGATGTGCCTAGATGAGGTGAGTATGCTAGTATAATTGGTTTCTAAAGATTCCAAAAATTCACCCTTGAAAATTGACTTGAGAATTTTGGATTTACAGTTTCTCGCTTTGTCTCGTCCAAAGTCAAACTAGGGTTTGAATTTCCCAGAGTTTCACCCACTCAAAAACTTCGATGTTGGTCTCTAAATTTCTATTTTGATTAGGATCACTTCCCTATGCTGATTTCACTCCAAAATTCTACTTCTGTTAAAAGCCCTGATTTCTCATAGTAGTGACAGGCCAAAAACTGAAAATGCTCAGAATCAACTTCTGCTTTGACAAAAATATGCGCCCTTCTAAGGCGAGTTAGCCTGGCCTCTTTTTGTTCATGGTCTGTGGGGAGAAGTCCAAAAAATAAGAATCCCTAGCTTCTGCAGCTGCACAGTGTCTTCTTCTCAGGTTAGCTCTTATACCATGTTAGTTTTTCACAATTTTTATTCAATATTATCTAGGATCTTATCTGAGAGAATAACATGCACAACAATAAACACAATAGACAAAACACACAAATATTTTACTTGGGGAAACCATAAAGGAGAAAACCCCGCAACTTCCTCAGAGATAGAATGAGCACCAATACAATACCGGGAAAGTAAAACCCAAATATAGAGATGGTTTGCAATAGCTTCTCTCTTCTCCACTTGTGCGAACTCCTCCTCTCTCACACTAATGCGAATTGAGTGAGAGTGAATGAATGAATAAATAGAGAGCCTAGCTCTCTATTTATACTTTACCTTTTTCACTTGACAAGTCGGCCTCAACTAGAGTTGACTGGGATGACTCCTTTAGGGGTCTTAAAAACCCCAATAAAAATGACTCTAGGGGAACTAATGCCCCGACTTACATGGGAGGGTTGACCTCAATGAATTTACATGACCCAAATACAATAATGACTTATCCGATTGGAGGAATAAACATCTCCGTCGGAGGTACAAATAAAATACAATATAAAATACAAGTGAATGTATTCCGCAGTTACAATAACATTAACACCATTAACATAAGGGGGGTTAAATTCTTTTCATGATGCATATTTAATAATATCCAAAATACATAGAAACAAAGTTATAAATCCATAATATGTGCAACAATCTCATAGTTGGAACCTAAGCTCTGATACCACTTTTAGTTTACCTGACCTTGAAACTAAGCTCACCTGCACATCTAAACCCAAAAGAAGGCTGAATAAAGGTATTGTGCATGGTAATACGGTCAACCAAATTTTATTCTAGCATACCATCAATCCAATTTAAAATAACAT
Source organism: Larix kaempferi (assembly GCA_027924585.1). Taxonomy (NCBI): domain Eukaryota; kingdom Viridiplantae; phylum Streptophyta; class Pinopsida; order Pinales; family Pinaceae; genus Larix; species Larix kaempferi. Next base: position 25,439,315 of record BSBM01000030.1, on the reverse strand, counting down.
CCAACCATTAAAATAAATTGTGACACTTTAAAAAAATTTATAAAACTCCCCAAAAGCTCATGCAGATGCAAGACTGTGCAAGCATGAAAATGCAACCAGATTTATAATCTTATTAAAATTGTACCTTAGCATTATTAAAACATTAAGGGTGACCATAATCATCCCAATAATACTATATTATCATATTTATGGAATTCTTTGCAAACAGTTACAACCATAACTTTCCGCCATAAAACTATGCAATTACTACACATCCGTAAATCCAATTCAAGACAACTTCATTAACAATTTTGCATTGATCATTAGATAAGATATAAATATAACTACATCCATTCAATATTACAAAATGAAAAGTATAGAGCTACCATATACAACCATTAATTCATACAAAATATTAGATCTACCAATTCCTATCAAAATCACTATTGGATCGTCCGGCAACCATCCAAATCCCCACAAAACCAACCGAGAGTCCCAAGTAGAAAGAATACCAGCTATATGTAACACTATATAGACATAAAGGGTGCACTATCAAGTTCATACACATCCATACAACTTCAAATAATCAACTCTACAAAAAAAAATCCATTCAGTATGGTTTTCAAGCAGAAAATCCATTTCCTATCAGTCAAAACTTGGTATTTTCGTTGGTAAAATCATTTAACAAATATGAAAATACATGGAGGGAAGACTTGCAGAGTAATATATAGAAAATAACACATGAGTAATCATATTTCAAGATACCATTGAATATCAGATCTCAAAATCAATGAGAAAACAACAATTTCCAAGTAGGATTCCTCAACCAATGTTCTGAAAACCAAGCATTTTCTTCTGTAATTTAATCCACATATACAATCATCCATAGAGGGCGCATTTTTATATTAACATATAGAAAATAACACACAAATAAACATATTTCAAGATTACATCAAGATTATATCTAAAAATCAAGGAGAATACACCAATTTTCAAGCAATTAAACCATTAGATTTGCATCCAACCATTGATATGTCTACCATCAATGGCATGAACAACCAAGAACAACCAACAATAATCAACAACCTTAACCAAGGAGTTCAAGCATGGATTTATATACCAAAGAAGGAAATTTGAACCCAAGGGGGCCAAAAAAAAACAAGGTAAGCCAACTCGAGTCAAAGCAAGAGGGGTTAACTCAATGAATCCAATCCAAGCAATTCAAATTTGAAGTAGAGTGGCTTCAAGTCACTCCAACCAACTCAAATTCATGTGTGGACACTTCATCGATATAAATGAATTCAAAATAGTGAGGCAAGAAGTTACACAAGCCAACACATCTTCTTAAAATAGAAAAGGAGAGGTTACATAAGGAGTTACACAAGCCCATGCTAAAAAAAGCCAATGAGGGCACACTTGTGCAAGTGGGGATTACAAAACCAAGTGTAAAATCCAAAAATGAGTTACAAGATCACCAAATGGGCTGCGTCAACAAGTGGGATCCACCTAAGCGCCAAGGAGGTACATTCACCAATGGAGGCCCACTAAATCATTGATTGGGATCAATAGTACCAACATAGGATAAAATAATCAAAATTTTGGTTTGTTGTTCAATTTTTGGGTGATCATCAACTAATAAATCCACCAAGGCTTAAATATAGACCAAGCTCAACCAAACAAGTTCTAAAGTGTTAGGAATGTCGCCATTCCACCTCGCATTGTGGATCTATGCCTCCCATATGCTTTTTGTGGTATCCGGTGTTCCAGTTGTTTTTATGATAAATATTTAGAAAATAATAATGTCTCTTGGTCCTTAAAGATCCATATCACAACACCTAGTGCCAGAATAATAAAAAATTAAAAATTACATATGTTCAGGACATAAAACACAGGGTATTACACTCTTTCCCCTTGTTGGAATTGTGGGAATGGCTACCCTTAAACCCACAACGTTAACTCTCGGTCTCTCCATTTGTACGTTACCACTCCAAAATCCCCACCCACTCCATAGGTCATATTAAGGCATCCAACCCATTGGTACTTCCAATGCACCACCATCCATTATTATGAAGAAATGCTTCCTCCTCCACATTTTATTATTACAAAAAGAAGGGTGGGGCAAGATCAAAAACAACGCAGTGTAATCTACACCAAACACATCTATGAACTCTTTTTATCTTGTTCTTTAAAGATCCCCTATGCCTTGTTCTATGTGTCATTTATTAGGTCATGGAAACCATAAGTGTGCAAATTTGTGAGTCTTGCATACCAATATCCATTCTCTAGAAGATAAATATGATGTCAATACCCCCATGTTTCATATTACTCTTAATGATGGTAGAAAAAAATGCAATAAGAAATTGCATACTAACCACCCTTGTGTGTTATGTACAATATATGGTTATTACTCAAGCACCATTGTGTTGATCTTCAAAAGTTTCAGGCTATAAGTTCGCTAACCTCCATCATAGATCCCATGAATCTTAGGTCACCATTATCAAGGGGGTACCTTTCCCTTATTACATTCCCAAAAGAATGATCTCCACTTATTTCATTTTGACTTTTAGTGAGTCTCCCGCTATCACCCATTTTTTCTCCACATCCATCTCAATAAATGTGGACCCCCTTGATTTATCTATTGTTACCTTTCAAAATAATGAGGAAATTATTGAAACCCTAACTACACTAAAATTTATGTGGGATGATATGCATCATCACACATTTTTTATCCTTCACGAGACTTCATTACAAGGATCATCTTTAGATCAAATTAACATTCAATAGAATGATTTCATTCCCCATGGGCATGCTGATTTGTTCAAGAACCCTATCTTTTCTCCATATTCAATTGAAAAATATAATATGGCCCATATATCTCCCACCATCTGGGTGGATATTTTGGTTAAACTTGGTGTCACCAAGAACATCTTGTTGGATGGTTCTTGTATTCTTGAAAATTTTTCTACCTACAAGGCTCTTTCTCATGGTTTCGATGGTGTTTTTGCTTGGTCTTACACCAAAATGCCTTGCCTCAACCCTGCCATTGTTGAACACCATATTGATATTTTTCTCGACATCAAACCTATGTGACAAAAACAAAGTCCCATATGCCCATTCAAAGCTCTGATGATAAAAGTAAAAAATTGTAAATTATCTAATGCAGGATCCATTTATAGCATTGCATACACCACATGGGTTTTACACCCCATATTGGTCAACAAGAAGAAAGAGACTATCTTTGTTTTCACTAAATTCCATGACATGAACAAATCTTGTCCTAGAGAGAAATTTCCTACCTGCTTCATTGACCAAATTATAAATGTATGTGCTAGGAATAAGGTCCCATTCTTTATGGATGGTTTCTCTATATATAATTAGATCCATATCCACCCTAAAGAATAGTATAAAACCACCTTCACTACAACTTGAGGCACATTTTCCTATCGAATCATGGATTTACGACATAAGATTGATTGATCGATTTTGTAGCGAACCATGTCATACTATTTTCATTATATGGTTGAGATTATCCTAACAATACTGTTTGAATTTATGGCTCACTCTTAGAAATGCTCACAATGCCCAAAATATGTTTGTAAGGTTTTCCTTATGTGTCACAAGTAAAACATTTGTTTGAACCTACTTAAGTGTGTTTTTCATTCATGTCAGCTACTTGTTAGAATTTATCATATGCAATAAATGGATCACCTTTTATCCACTAAAGGTTCAAGTTATTCTTGACCTCCCCTCTCCAAAAATATTTCACTAATTGCAAATCCTTCAAGGAAATATAAAATCTTATGCATTTTTATTCTAGGTTATGGAATGACTGTTCATGGATTTTTATGTTTCATATGCTCCAACATCCCCTTTGTATGGGACAAGTAATTTTGATCTTATTTTTACATCCCTGAACTTCTCTTACATTGATCCCCTTGATAAGGCCCATATACTTTTCGAAATATTTCATTCATTATATGTCAATGTCCCTTGACATTGTTGCTAGAGTGCTTGTTCAAGAAGATGCCGGCCAATAGGAACATGCCATCTATTATGTTAGTAAGAACCTTTTTGGCCACCCTATTTTGTATAACCATGAGGATAAGTTATCCTTATCTATTGTATTTTCCATTCATACCATTCGTCACTACATCCTTATGAGAAAAAACCAATCCATTGTGAATTCGATCCTTATGTTATACCACTTGAGTTGACACCTTATTCATTGTAAGTTTACTAAGTGAATCATAATGATTCAAGAATCTCACCATGATTTCATTACCCCTAAGAGTGAAAAGTATTTTTCCTTGATGAAGTTCATTCCAAACTTACTCTCTGATATTAACCATCCTCCTATCAATGATGATCCTCCGGATGAACAATATTTGTTCACTATTTATTTGGAATATCCTTGGCACTGGGACATCCTTGTCTACCTATGCACTTAGAAGTTTGACCCTAGCCTATCTCATGGTCATCATTTTCAGCCTTTTGAGCAAGTCCCTCAATACCTTCTTATCGGTGATGTTCTATATTGAACTAGACTTGCCACTATTCTATGACGATGTATTACTTTCGAAGAGGCTGAATGGATTTTGAATTAGTTTCATAGTTGTGCTTGTGGTTTCCATCTCCCAATAATTCCCACTACCTAATATATCCTTTGCACCGATTACTTCTAACACTATTATTTTTTTATTACATTGAAGAAGTGAAACATTGCCAAAATGGTTAGCTCTTTAGTACAAAGGTGAGAACCCCTGACACAAGGCAGGTTAGTTGGACCTTTCTTGCTTATCAGAATCACATAGCTGACACACACATGTTCACAAAACACAAGATGTGAACTGGAAATTTGGCAAGAAATTGGCTTCTATTACTTGTATCATTTACAAAATTATATTCAAACTAATAATCAAGTCTTCCTCAGCTTGTTACAATACAAAGAAGTAATCATGCCACTTGGCTCTGTGTCTCTACACTACTATGTTCTTCTTCTATATTTCTTCAACAAATTGCACATCGCCACACTTAGGTCACGAAGGCCCTCAAAGCAGCTCAAGCAGGCGCAAAGCTTAGACATGAAAAACATAGGAAAGCCATTTCCTTTCAACCTGGAGACTGATTTTGGTTGCATTTGGACAAGAAACGCTTCAAAGGACAGCATCATAAACTTCATCCACTTCGATATGGCCCCTACACTATTCTAGAAAATATTGGGGAAAATTCCTATCGATTGTACCTCCCTCCTCAGCTCGGCATCCACAATGTCATCAATGTCAATCATCTGAAATTATTTGAGCCTCCACTATTGGATGAACCAATCACAAATACTTATCGCGTGGACAATATTCCGGACTTCCAGCTTCCTTTGTTGGGAGATACTATCCTCGACACCAAGAGTTGTTCTACTTGCCACCGGGCTTACACCTCCTACCTCCCGGCACGCGAAGGATAGACTCCAACTCAAGCAAAATGGATGACATCTGAGATCATGCAAAGTCGGTTCCCTCATCTTCTCATGGAAGCAAGGATGCTTCTAGATCTAAACAGGGAGAAATTGGGCAACAAAGAAGCTAGGCTTCTGTGCAACCCATAGTGGACATGAGTAATAATAAACTTAGTTAAATGTGTTAATTGTATTAGAGCATATTTATGTAAATAAGTTAGGTCTTTTGCTTATAAAAGGAACCTGCCGTCTAATACAAAGCTAGGCCTGTTATAAGAAGGTAACTCTTGTCTATTTGTAGAAGTTAGGTTTCCTTTATGAAGAACATAACTTCTGTGTGCTTGTCTCCACACCTTCAAGCTTAGAAATTCAGCCCCATCTTCACACTCAAGTTCTCTAAACACTTCAGGCTTATTCTGCCCCCTCCATTCACACCCAGCACACACATAATATTTTCCCCACTCTTATGCAGCAGAATTCATATAATCTTTTACAGTTTTAATATTATGTTTTTTTATATTATATTATGGTTATTGGTAATTTGAATACTAGTATAGAACCATCTCAAAGGGGATTTCGATTCATTTGACAGGGATCTTAAATGGATTGAATTCGTTGAAATTTTAAGGGTAACCTCAATCATAAACTTGTAGTTAATGGTTTCCGTTGTACCAAAATGACTTGAAATTCAAATTATGAATCTTCAGATTAAGAACTAGACATGAGATGGCTATAAGTTCATTCTATTGAGGTTAATATTATTCATTTTTTCTCTGTACCGCTCAACAAATGCAAGGAACAAGTCCCGGCTACTTTAAATTCAGATAAGAAAACCGAAATTTAAAAAGTGCCTTAACCCCAAATCCCATAGTGGAAAAGGAAATCCTGATGTGAATAATAGTTCAAAAATTGGTCAAGGAAGCCCAAAACTAAAGCGGGGGATATCCAAAGTTAGCGAGTAGAAATATGTGAATCCAAGGAACTTCAAGAATTGTGGGTTGTTATATTTCAAGAGTTTGTGGGTTGCTATATTTCTCTTATTCATAGGATATCAACGTGTCATTCTTGATTTTTTTCACGAAATTCAATCTACGAGGGCGTCGAAAGCATAAACACTTTACCACCAAACTCCTTGATAGGAGCAAATGGAAAAATAAAATAACGGACCAAACACCTAATTCTTTATATCTTATTAATCCTTAATGTCATTACTATCCTATTCTGACTCAGAAAATGGGTATCAGTGGGAGATATGGAATCTGGATATTGGATATCGGACCTTAAATCATTCAAAAGCATGTTTGTGGATATGAAGAAACCGCGGAGCCTTCCATTTCAATTCATTCTGTTGACAAACAATAAAATAAGGAATTGAAAACTCTGATCATGTCTGTGAATAGAGTGAAAGATGAAAAATATCTACTATTAGCAATATCATATTCATATAAACATGGGTCTGCAATATCATATTCATATATAAAACACGGGCTTCATGTTTCAGTGTTATTAGAGAAAGTTATGACCAAACCAGATTTGAGAAAGTTATAACCTAAATATGGAAGAATGAGTGCAGCCGCAATGGAGAATGATCTGTATTATGAATCAAGTCATCGAAGTGCTTGAACGGACCCATTGTCAAAGCTTTGAAGAATTGCCAAATGGACTTTCTAGGACTTTCTAGGCAGCTTGTGGTAAGAAGGTAACACTTCTTCAATGATTAGCTATAGTTATGGATTCAGAACAATAACTCATTTAAAAAAACATAAAAAAAAAACTGTTTTTCATGAATAATTTGAGAACATTCATATACAAGTATTTTAAAAGACATTATAAAGACAAATATTGTTTAGTATAATATACCGTCACTTAATTTGTGGCAGTAAACATAGATAGGTCATAAACATAGTTATCTGCTACCTGTTCTTTATGATTAGTTGTAAGCACATGTTTTATATGTTTTAATATTATCTTTTTTAGTTAAATGGGTTGTCTGTCACCACCATGCATGTTATCCACTATCTCTTATTCTTTAAATTTTTTTTTTAATAATTGTTTGAATTTTGAATGACACGCATAAAATGAATCTGAATAGTACACTTATTCCATCAAACCATACATGATAGTCCAAAACTCCACCCCCGAATTTTAACTTCCCTTTACCGAGATATGCAGGAAGGCTTTGAATCAGATTATTATAAAATGACCACGAATAATCAAGCAAACTGTCCTTACCCTACACATGCAAGGCTTTCAAAGTGAGTTATTATAGAGTGCCCCAGTTAAAATAAAGAAAACTGCCCTTCGCCTAGACATGCAAGGCTTTCAAGGTGAGTTATAATATTATAGAGCTTTTGTTACTGAGCAATCATCTATGGACGTTGTCCTCTAATTGATTTTTTTTAACTAGCAACAACCACATTTTTAAATGTGGTTGATATTCGTCCATGGGCTTATATCAACCATGACCACACATTTAGAAGTGGTTGATATTCGCCGATTGACAAATATCAACCACATTTAAAAATGTGGTTGTTGCTAGTGGATAGTTTGCAAACCAAGAAATAACTAAATAAAAATGTTATTTGAAAATTAAAAAAAAAATACATTAAGTTAAAAATAAATAAATTAAAATATTAAAAAGTAAATTAAATTAAATTAATTAAATAATTAAATTAATGTTTTTATAATAATTATTATTATGAAATATTGATTTTAATTAATATTAGTAAATACAATATGCTAATATTAATAAAAAAAAAAAAAATTTATATGACATTTATTTTTAGTACAAAAGTTAAGTTAAATTAAATTAAATTAAAGTAATTAAATTAAATTAAATTAAATAATGATCACTCTTATGTTTTATTTAATAACAATATTATTATTTAACCTTATTTCTTAATTTTATAATAATTATTGTTTTTATGATAATTATTATGATGAAATAATGATTTTAATAAAAATTTGTAAATAAGATATGTTAATATTAATAAAAAAAATTATATGACATTATTTTTGTTACAAATATTGAAATTTCTTTATTAGATATAAATATTCTTTTCATAATATTTTTTTATTGAAAGGTAATATTACCTTTTATTTAATAATAATACTAATAATCTTATTATTATTATTTTTATTATTATTAGTTAATAATATTATTTATTAATATATATTATTATACGAATAATTATTATTTAATAAAATAAATAAATAAATGAGTGAATAAATTATAATTAAATAAATAAAATATCTTAATATTAATAGTTATTATTATTATTTAGTATTAATATTTATTATTCTTCATCAATATATTTTAATTTACTAACCAATAATATTTAATAAAATAAATACATAAATAAAAGCATAAAAAATTGAAATTAAATAATGAAGAAATAAATGAAATAATTAAATTTAATTAATTAAAGTATGATGAGTGCTATGTTTGATTTAATAATAATATTATTATTTAACCTTATTTATTAGTTTTATAATAATTATTGTTTTTATCGTAATTATTATGATGAAATAATAATTGTGATTAAAATTTGTAAATAAGATATGTTAATATTAATAAAAAAAAATTATATAACATTATTTTTGTTATAAATATTAAAATTTCTTTATTCGATATAAATATTTATTTATTGAAAGGTAATCATATTCTTTATTTAATAATAATACTAATAATCATATTATTATTATTATTACTATTTAATAATATTATTATTTAATAATATTATTTTTTAATATATATTATTATACGAATAATTATTATTTAATAAAATTAATAAATAAATGAGTGAATAAATTATAATTAAATAAAAAAATAGTAAATAAAATATATTAATATTAATATTAATATTAATAGTTATGATTATTATTTAGTATTAATATTTATTATTTTTCATCAATATATATTAATTTATTAATCAATAATATTTAATCAAATAGATAGATAAAGAAAAGCATAAAAAATTGAAATTAAATAATGAAGAAATAAATGAAATAAAAATCAAAGTAAATAAATATAAGTAAATAAATCAAATAAATAAATAAATATTTCTTTTTGATTTTGTAGTTAACTATGTTAATCATGATCGACTATCATAAACTTGAATTTGACGACGTTGGTTAACCATGATCAACAAAGGTTGTAAAATTATGAGTTGACTTTAAACCATGGTTAACCATTGGGTAGGCATGGTTCACTTTGGTTAACCATGGTTGAGTACATTTAACCACAAAGACGAGAATACCCATGGTTTTCTTCAATCAAAGGGTGACTTAAATTCACAGTTGACTTTTAAGCAAGGTTAGATTTAATCCATAGTTGACTTTTAAGAAAGGTTGGCTTCAATCCAAAGTTGACTTCAATTCATAGTTGAATTTTAAGAAAGCTTAACTTCAATCCAAGGTTGACTTTATTCCATGGTTAACTTCCATCCAATGGTGACATCAATCTAAGCATGAATTCAAGCTCAAGTTGAACTAAATACATGATTGAACTCAATTCATAGTTGGTTAACTTTGGTTAACGATGGTTGACTTTGGTTCACTATACTCAACTATGGTTGATTTTGCTTGATTATGATTTACTTTGGTTGACCATGGTTGACTATGGATGACTTTGTTTTTTGATTATTGACTATTGATTAACCTTCTTTGACTTTCACTATAGTTGACTTGGTTTACAAAGGTTGACTTTATTTAGTCATAATTTACTATTGGTTGGATTTGTTTGACTTTGGTTGATGTTTATCATGGTTGAGTTATGTTGACATTTATATGGTTGGCTTATGTTGAGTCTCGCTTATTATTGTTGTTCATGATTAACTATGGCTGTTTGTGGTTGACCATGGATGTTCATGGCTAACTATTGTCGACTATGGTTGTTAACGGTTGTTGACTATGGTTGAGCATGGTTGTTCTTGCTTGAAAATGGTTGACCACAACTATTCATGCTTAACTATGGTTAACCATAGTTTTTCATGGTTAAATATGATTGACAATGGTACATAAAGGTAGACAACGGTTGACCATGGTTGACCATAGTTGGTTATTATTATTATTATTACTAACAAACCATGGTCAGTTATGGTCAACCATATGGTTGACTATGGGTAACAATGGTTGACTATCGTTGACTATGGACTACCATGGTTGACTCTGATTGAAAATGGTTAACCATGATTGACTACGGTTGACTTTGGTTGACCATGGTTAACTATAGTTTACCATGGTTATATATGGATAGCTTTAGTTAGCCATGGTTGACCATGGTTGAGTATGGTTAACCATGATTGGCTATGGTTGTCTTTGGTTGAATATGGTTGAATTTGGTTGACTATGGTTAATGAAAGTTAACTATGGTTGACTAATTCATTATGGTCGATTATAGTTTCCCATGGTTGATTATGGTTCGCCATGGTTGACCATGGTTGAATTTGGTTGGCTATGGTTAACCATTGTTGGTTATGGTTGACATAGTTTGGCCATAATTGACTATTAGTTGACCATGGTTGACGATGGTTGACCATGGTTGACTATGGTGGAATATGGTTGAATATGGTTGACTATGGTTGACCATGATTGACTTTGGTTGACAATGGTTATCTATGGTTAACTAAGGTTTGCAGTGTTTTTAACTATGATTGACTTTGTTTGATTATGAGTAACTATGGTTGACCATGCTTAACCGTGTTTAACTATGGTTGACCTTGGTTGGAAATAATTGACTTTGGTTGACTATGGTTTAATTTGGCTCACTAATTGACTATGGTTTACTATGATTTCCCACTTTGTTTTACCGTAATTGACTCGTTCACTATCATTAATCATAGTCAACCATGGTTAATAATAATAATAATAATAATATTATTATTATTATTATTAGTAACCAACCATGGTTAATAATAATAATAATAATAATATTATTATTATTATTATTAGTAACCAACCATGGTTAATAATAATAATAATAATAATAATATTATTATTATTATTAGTAACCAACCATGGTTAACCATGGGAAACCATAGTGAAGGATGGTTGACTTTGGTTGACGAGGGTTAATTATGGTTGACCATGATTAACTTTGGTTGACGAGGGTTAACAATGGTTGGCCATGGTCAACTTTGCTTAACCATGGTCAACCATGGTTGACTTTGGTTGATTATGGTCGACTATGGTTGGCCATTGTTAACTTTGGTTGACCATGGTTGAATATTGTTGACCATGGTTGGCTATTGTTGACCATGGTCAACAATAGTTAATAGCCAACCATGGTTTATAATATTTTTTTTAACAATCGTAGTTGGTTATTATTATTATTATTAAATTATTAGCCAACCATGGTCAACCATTGTCAACCATGGTCAACCATATGGTTGACTTTCTTTAAGGATGCTTAACTATAGTTCAACGTGGTGGACTTGGGTTGACCATGGTTGATTATGGTTGAGTTTGGTTGACCATGGTTGAGTATGGTTGACCATCGTTAACCAATGATAACTTTGGTTGATCTTGGTTAACCATGGTTTACAATGGTTGACTTTGTTTGACCATGGTTGATAATGGTTGACCACAGCTGTTTGTTGTTATTATTATTATTATTGTTGTTGTTATTATTAACAAATGATGGTCAACAATATGATTAACTTTGGTTGATGATGGTTGAGTATCGTTGACCATTGTTGACTATGGTCTACCATGGGTCACTTTGGTTAACCATGCTTAACCATGGTTGACTTTGGTTGACCATGGTTGGCCATGGTTGACCATGGTTAGCTTTAGTTGGTCATGGTTGACTTTGGTTGTCTTTAGTTGAATATGGTTGACTTTGGTTGACTATGGTTAATGACAGTTCACTATGGTAGACTATGGTTGGCCATGGTTGACCATGGTTGAATTTTGTTGACTTTGGTTAACCATTATTGACTATGGTTGACCTAATTTGGTCATAAGTGACTATTAGTTGACCATGGTTTACTATGTTATATTATGGTTAAATATGGTTGACTTTGGTTGGCTATGGTTGACTTTGGCTAACCAGGGCTGGTTATGGTTGACTAAGGTTTACGTTGTTTAACTATGGTTGAATTTGTTTGATTATGGATGACAATGGTTGACCATGCTTGACAATGTTCGACTATGGTTGACTTTGGTTGGCCATAAATAACTTTGGCTGACTCTGATTGACCATGGTTAACTATTGTTGACTTTGTTTAACTATGGTTCACTTTGGATGACTAATTGTTTATGGTTGACTATGATTTCCTATCGTTGGCTAAGGGTGAATTTGTTTTGGTGTAAATGACTATTGGTTGACCTTGTTTTTCTTTTTTCTATGGTTGACTTTGATTGATTAATTGACCATGGTTGACTATTGTTGACCTTTTTTTTGCACAACTAACCATTCATTAAAATTATTTAACTTTTAACTTTGGTTGGATATGGTTAATTATAATTCCACTATTGTTGAATTTAAAATCATATGCTTGATTATAATTCCACTATGGTTTAATTTGGTTGACCATGGTTGACTATGGTTGGATTTGGTAGGCTATGGTTGACTACAGTTGACTATGCATGTCTATGATTAACTAATTAGCTATGGTTGACTATGGCTAACCATGGTTGAAAATGGTTGGATATGGATGACCAAGGTTGACTATGAGTGACAATGGTTAAGAATGGTTGACTATGGTTGAATTCTTTTACCTGCTTGCCAATGAGATTCTTTTGGTGACTCCATAAATCTTGAGATTAAGCTGACTCCATACATGATGTCTAGCTTTGTCGTTGTAAGATACATAAGGTTTCCAACAAGCCTTTTAAACAACGTAGGATCTTCATTGGATCCATCATCATCCTTGCTCAATTTCAAACCTGTTATCACTGGTGTTGGAGTTGTCTTGTAGTTTAACATCTTAAATTTGTTCAAGACATCACTTGCATACTTTGACTGATATATAAATATGCATTTTTCAGACTGTTCAACTTCAATGCCCAGAAAATAATTCATAAGCCCCAAATTAGTCATTTTGAATTCACTCTCCATGACTAATCTAAATTCTTCTATGCCAAAATCACCAGTAAATATTAAATCATCGACATACAGGGAGACAATTAGCTTATTACCTTGCTTCTTGATTTTTGTGTACATCGTCGGCTCACATTCACTTCTGTGAAATCCATCCTGAATGAGGTAAGAGTCAATGTGACTGCACCAAGCTCTAGGAGCTTGCTCCAAACCATAGAGCGCCTTTTTCAACTTGTATACTTTGTGTCCTTGTCCTAGAGCTTCATAGCCTTGTGGCTGCTCCACATATACTTACTCCTCCAAATAACCATTTAAGAATGCATAGTTAACATCCATTTGATAAACAGGCCATGTCTTATGTGCTGTGATGTCCAAAACTGTTATGAGAGTGTCCATTCATGGTACAGGTGCAGAGGTTTCATTGAAGTCTATGCCAGGTTGCTATGTGAACCCTCTTGCTACCAATCTTGCCTTCTGCTTCTGCACATTTCCATTAGCATCTTGCTTGGTCTTATAAATCCATTTCATGCTTATCACATCCTTGTCCTTAGGAACATCAACTAGTTCCCATGTTTGAATCTTCTCAATGCATTCTATTTCTTCATCCATGGCTTGTGCCCAAACCTTATCTTCAATAACTTCTTCAAATGTTAGAGGATCATTGACTTGAGAAAATAATGCCAAAACTCAGAATGAATTAGGTGTACCAGTCTCATATATCTCATGCAGACTTCTTGCCTTTGGCAGAGTTATTGGTGTTGAACTTCATGAACTGCACGAACTGCTTGATGGAGTTTGCTACGCACTTGGTGTGCTTGTCGGAGTAGTTTGAACTGCGACTTGCGTCAGATTTCCTTGTGCAAAAACATGTTGCGCAGTCATGTGAGTAGACAGAGATGCAACATTCTGATTCACATGCGGAGTCTCAACCACATCTTCTACGATGTCATCATGTTCGACATGTGGCACAATTTTAACATTCTTCTCTACAGTTCCATCCCATGCTTCATTTTCTACAAACTAAACATCTCGACTGATAATAACTTTTCTTGCAACATGATCATACAACTTGTATTCTTTTGTGTCTTCATAATACCCAATAAAAATGCATTTCTCTCCTTTATTATCTAATTTCCTTCTTAGCTCATATGGAACATGTGCATATTCTACACAACCAAAAAAATTTAAATGCGAAACACTATGTTTCATACCTGTCCATGCTTCCTGTGGAAATTTTTTCTTCACACTCTTCATCGGACATCAATTCATGATGTAAACAATAGTTGCCACTGCTTCAACCCAGTATTCATTTGATAGATGCATGGCTGCCAACAGACTACGTGCCATCTCCATAATAGTTATGTTCTTCTTCTCTACGATACCATTATGCTACGGTGTATACCGCGCAGTAAATTGCTTCTGTATCTCATGATTTTTGGAAAAAATTAAGAAATCATTTGAAACATACTCACCACCTCTGCCTGTTCTTAAGATCTTGATGTTGTAACCACTTTGCTTCTTCACAAGTTCCTTGAACTGCTAAAAACAACTAAATGGATCAGATTTATGTTTTATAAAATATGCCCAGTTTTTTCTTGTAAAATCATCAATAAATGTGAGAAGGTAAGTGTATCTTCCCATGGATTGTGTTTGCATCGGTCCACAAATATCAGAGTGCACAATTTCAAGTGGTGTGTGAGCTCTGTATGACTTTCCGACTGGAAAAGTCTCTCTGTTTTGTTTTCCAAAAATACAGCCTTCACAAATTATCTCTGGTTTTTCAATCAATGGTAATCCTTTTACCATGTCCTTAATATGCAGTAGCTTCAACCCACCAAAATTCAGATGTCCAAATCTAAAATTCCACAACCAGGATTCATCCTTTATTTCTGTTTGAAACACTGCTTGCATTTCTTTGCTGCTGTCTCTTTCTTCCTTGTCACAGTGAATTTTTTCTTCTTTACTTTCTTCTTTGAATGTAGCTTCAGAATTTTCATTTTGACTTCCATGAACAACTCGAGTTGTTTTTACTTTTATGATTGTCCTTATCCTCAAAGAAAACAAGTGATTGCTTGTCATATGTACTTCGGCTATCAAGTGATTCCTTGGATATATGTCTTTGATCAGACAATGCTTTTCTGTCATATGAACTCTGTAACCTTTTTCCATCAGTTTTCCAATGCTCATCAAATTATGCTTGAAACTTTGAACATAATAAACATCAGGTATAAATCTCTGCTCCCCCTGTTTTGTTAGAATATCTATAGTACCCTTACCCAAAACAATGACTTGGATATTGTTTCCAAGTGTGACATCAGTTTGGACTGATTTATCTAGACTAGAGAATAGATTTAAATTACTAGTCATGTGATTGCTATAGCGTGAGTCTAAATACCATATGTCATTTGGAATTTCTTGAATAGCATTGCATTCAAGTGGAGATGCACATGCTAAGGACAATGAGTTGTTTGTAGTGCTGTTTTTGCTTGACTGTGTTTGGCCTTGCTTTCCTTGGTCATACTGCTTCTTCCTGCATTCATATGAGAAGTGTCCAAACTTATTATAGTAATGACATTGAATTTTTTTATTTATCTTACCTTTGTCCACTTGGCTGACTCAGAATCTGATGCTGACCTCTACCAGCAACATGTGCAAGGTTGCTGCTGCAACGTCCTCTGAAAGAGCTTCTTCCTCTACCTCTAGAGTTTAATCTTCCTATGCCTCTTCGATGACTTATGGATGTCTGTGCTGCAAATGCACCTTCCAGTGATGTATCTGAACTACTGATTCCATGTTCATGATTGAGAAGTGATGCTTGCAACTCATCAATAGTAAATTCAGACAGACCTATGTTTTCCTCTAGGGTCACAACTAAAGATTCAAATTTATTTTGAAGAACTCTAAGAACTTTTTCAACAACTCTTTGGTCACCTAGATTTTCTCCATGAGACTTTATTTGATTAACCAGACCAATAACACAAGTATAGAATGATTCTACTGACTCTGTATCTTTCATTGATAAAGATTCAAAATATCTTCTAAGAATTTGTATTTTGGCAGTCTTTACCTTGTTCAAACCTTGATAGGAAGTTTCCAGTGTGGCCCATGCTTCCTTAGCCAACGTCATTGTTGCTACTCGTGGGAGTATGGATTCATGCATCACTTGATGTATGTGGAACAATGCCTTTCCATGTTTCTTCCTCTATTCCCTCAAGACACCCTTATCAGCTTGTGTGAGATTGTTGGATGCTGTCAAATCTATTTGTTCTACATACCCATTCTGGACTATTTCGCATACAACTTGACCTCTAAACAAAGCTTTCATAGTTAGAGACCAATATTCATAATTTTTTCCTGAAAATATTGGAGTTTTCAAATTACCTAAAGTGGAATCCATTCTTAATCACTTTTCGCTTATAAATAGAATTCCTACTTTCCGTAAACCAGGCTCTGATACCAGATCAAGCGAAAATCAGATCGCGTAGTCATGAGGATTGAACTGTGCAGTGAGTGACCGACTTCTTTTTCTTTGCTCTGGATTGCACCGAACAAATACTTCGTTGAACACAAGCTTCTCAAAAATTAACTTCGCAGATTAACTGTCCGACGATTAACTGTGCGGAGAGTAATTGCACATTTCAACTTTTTACTGCATAGTTGAACTTTGCATAAATGCCCAGTTAACTTCGTGAAATACTTTACTTCACGGACTTTTCAATTACTTCACATAAATTCTTAACTTCACGGATCTCTTAAGCAAGCTTTATCTTGAAATATATTTTGCTAAGACATAACAACTAAAACATCTAAGTGAAGCTCAAGCGAAGTTACTCCTCATTAAAATAGAACTTTCACTACGGTGAACTATTTGTAAAACTTGATTTCTTTTAGCGTAAATGTAAACAACATTCACACAAGTAAATATGGAGAAGATATGTGATATGCAATATTCAACATTCTTGAGAATGAAACATAAAACTACAGACTTATGTATATTACTAAAGTAAACTGCGTAGCTTGCCTCAATACATGGAAATGAGTTTTTAATTTGATCTTTTACTTTCGCAGAGCTTGGGCTCTTGATACAATATTCGACCAAATTCTTCTTTTACTCTTGCTCTGCACACATCTCTCTCATCTCTTTCTAAGTTTCAATTATCTGGTTCTATATATAGGAGATTCATAACCACTGACTTAAGATCGCTTCAGCTAGAAGCTACAGGGTTGCATTAAACACTGTAATTAATTTCTACCTAAGGATTCTTGACATGCAGATTACAAACGTGGTTTCATAACTACAAACTTGACATGCGCCGGATTGGCTACAAACTGACTGTCTGACTGACATTACAGACTCTGCGCACTGACACAAAAATACTGATAGGGTGATTGACAGAGCCGGTGCAATTTAGATATGCTATCGGCTCTTAATTACGTTTTTCCAACATTATGATCCATATCTATTAATGACTTTTGATCTATATGGTTTAAATGTTATATCATGGAGCAGAACGAAATCTAATGATTTATGTGGTTTAAATAGTATATCATGGAGCATAACGAAATCTAATTACTAACTTGAATTTAGGGGTTGTATTAGTGTTACCATGTAAATGTGAAATTGTATTGTGAGATAAGGATAAGTTAAATGAATGGTTGGTAAATGTTAAATTTTATTAAGATGTGAAATTGCATTGTGAGATAAGGACAAGTTAAATGAATGGTTGGTAAATGTTAAAATTTTATTAAGAGATATGGATAGGTTAAATGAAAGGGTTGTATTTCCATTACTTATAAGTGTTACCATGTAAATGCAAAAGAGCATTTAAGGATATGTGTAATTGTAAATAGACTGTTCATTTAGTGATATAACATTATGGAAAGGATATGTTTAAAAGTAAATTAAACATATTTTATTACATGACTCAAGATGTTTTCGCATGGATTGAAATTGTACACAAGATCTAGTTAGTTATATTTCAAGGGAATTCAAATAAAATGAAAGGTATCTCATTTCACATGTGAAATTGTTCATAAAAGGATAGTGGAATCCCAAACCAAATTTTAGCTAGGAAAATCAATATTAGAATCGATGTTAACATTATGTATACACTTCATTTACCTAAGTATATTAGTGGAACATTGGTGAACTGAAAGAACTCTAGTAAAGCAATTTAAAAAAACATTAGAATTGAGTGGTTGCATTACAAAAAGGAACGTTAAAAAAAGATCATGAAATTTCTTTGGAGAAAGCCAAAGATAACATGTTGATATAAGTTGATGAGGAATGACCGCATTTTTATACCCGATTTGTCGGGAATGGAGCCATATTGTGTTTTAAGAGATCTTATGACAAGTATTAGAAATCAAGTCAAACTGCACTTAGCTGAGACATGCGAGGCCGGACGCTAGTTATCTATGTCTATGTCTAGTTACCAAACTACACTTTGCCAAGACATGCAACAAGGCTTTGAACCCGAGTTATTATATAGATCCCACTAATAATAAAGCAAACTACCCTTAGCCTACACATGCAAGAAGTTCAACGTGAGTTATAATACAGTGCTCCACTAATAAAAAACAAAACTGCCCTTCGCCCAGACATGCAACAAGGCTTTGAACCCGCAAATAACTCTAGTTATTATAGAGTGCTCACTAATAATAAACCAAAGTGCGCTTAGCCTACAAATGCAAGGCATTCAATGTGAGTTATAATACAATGCGCCACTCATAATAAAGAAAACTGCCCTTCGACTAGACATGCAAGGCTTTCAATGTAAAGAAAACTGCCATTCACCTAGACATGCAAGGCTTTCAATGTAAAGAAAACTGCCATTCACCTAGACATGCAAGGCTTTCAATGTGAGCTGAGACATGCGAGGCCGGTCAGAGATATGTAATGGGTGGGAGCATTTGAAAAAATGAGATATGTAATGGATGGGAGCATTTGAATAAATGATATATCTAATGGGTCGTAGATTGCTACATATATTCAGATATTACTTAGAAGTTCATTACAAGTAATTTCAATGGATAAGTTCAAAGGAAGAAGGAAGGGCCTCTTGAAGAGAGTCTATCAAGATAGAAGCAGAGGCATTAGCTCAAAGAAAGAGAAATTATCTAGTGATGGCCCCTTTGGAAATCCGCTTAAACGCATTAAATATGATATCTCTGAAATTCCGATAGAGGAAATAGTTAAACATTATATGTACTATTCAGATGCTCTAAGAAAGGTATGCTAGGATTATTTTTCTGATTAGATTTGAACCAGTAGGGTTTTCCAAACTATTTTGTTTAATTCTTTGATGCTGGATTAATATTTTTTGTTTTTTAGTGTTGAAAGTTATATTCATCCTCCTCAACAATTTTGAGTGGAATGGAGGAGGGT
The DNA here is from genome assembly GCA_027924585.1 of Larix kaempferi. Classification (NCBI taxonomy): domain Eukaryota; kingdom Viridiplantae; phylum Streptophyta; class Pinopsida; order Pinales; family Pinaceae; genus Larix; species Larix kaempferi. The sequence continues at coordinate 25,419,455 of BSBM01000030.1, read as the reverse complement.
AAGAAAAAGAAGATGCTCTAGTATTGGGATCAAATGCATCAGTTGGGACGTCATTTAGAAAAGGTATGCTATGGATTATTTTTCAGATTAATTTTGATCCAGTATGGTTTCGTAATCTAGTTTGTTTAATACTTTGATGCTGGACTTAGATTTTTTTATTTTTATGTGTTGAAAGTCATGTTCATCCTCCTCAACAATATTGAGTGGAATGAAGGGGATTGTAGTCAGATGGCAGAGCTCCGAGGGCGGCAGAGTGTTTGAGGTGAGGAAGCAGTGGCATGCGAGTCGGAGATGATATTCAAGATAATGAAGCTGTATCCTGATTACACTGTAAATATTCCTCTGTCTCTCAACGTTTGCAGCCATGCATTAGCTATGGTCATTGCTTACTGTGAATACAACTTCAACGAATATGTGGACGATGATGATCAAAAGAAGGAGAATGAGTTTGATTCGGCATTCACGTAGATATTAGTAAAGGATGCGTCTACTTTCTTGGATGTGATGAGGGTTGTCGTTTCCCTCCAAATGAAGCATCTAATAAAGAAATGTTTAAATAGTGACAGCTTCGTGAGGCTTCCAAGAGTGCTTATGGCAATTGTACTGAGGAAGATTCCACCTGGAAATTAATATTACAGAGCTTATTTTAGGGTTTGTCAAAATAGCATGTAGGGCAATGTTAGAGAAATAGTCGTTCCCTGAAAAATCTTTGTGGCATGCTTGAAGTTTGTTTTATGAATATAATACAACAAAGATTTTGTAAATTAGTTTGTGGAATGAAAATTTGTGGTTAATGTGGCAATTTCAAACGTTTTGTTATTTAATATTCTATATATTATTTGCACTTTTAACTATTAATATTATATAATTTTTTACAGTTTCACTATTATATTTTTTTATATTATATTATGGTTATCGACAATTTGAATATTAGTATAGATCCATCTTAAAGGGGATCGAGATCCATCTTAAAGGGATCTTAAATGGATTGAATTAGTTGAAATTATAAGGGTAACCTCAATCATAAACTTGTAGTTAAGGGTTTCATTTGTACCAAAATGACTTGAAATTCAAATTATGAATCTTCAGGTTGAAAACTAGACATGAGATTGCTATAAGTTCATCCTATTGGGATTAATATTATTCATTTTTTCTCTGAACCGCTCAACAAATTCAAGGAACAAGTCCCAGCTGGTTTAAGTTCAGATAAGAAAACCGAAATTTAAAATGTGCCTTATGTTGGAAATATCTAATTAAATGAGTTGATTGTATATTTACTGCACCGGCTCTATCAGTCACCTTGTCAGTTAGTTCGCAGCAAATCCGGTTCATGTTATGTTTTTCATTAAATGAAACCGCGTTAATAGTTCGCAAGTCAAGAAAACTTAGGATAGAATTTATTACAGTGTTTAATGCAATCCTGTAGCTTCCATGAGAAGCATTTCTAAGTGGGTTGATAGAAAAATCTATAAATAGAAGCTCATAGTTAAAACTCAGTGAGATGAAAAAGAAGAGTAAAAGGAGAAGAAGCTCCCATGAATTATATCAAGAGCCCAAGCTTTGTGAATGTCAAAGTCTGCAGTGAAACTCACTTCCATGAATTGAGGAGCTGCGTAGTTTACCTTCGTAAATATATAAGTTTATGTTTTATGTTTCATTCTCAAGAATGTTGTATTTTGCAAGTCACACATCATCTCCAGTTTTACTTGAGTGACTGTTGTTTACATTTACTCACTGTAAAAGGAATCAAGATTTCCAAATAGTTCACTGCAGAGAATGTTCTAAATTTAACAAGGAGTAACTTCGCGTTAGATGATTTTAGTTAAAGATATATATTTTATGATAATGTTTGGTTAAGCATGCCGTGAAGTGTTGGTGAAGTCAGCGAAGTCAAGTATTGTGGCAAAGATAACTTCACATCACTGTGAAGTTCACCACGCAACAAAAAGTCGAAATCGTGCAGTTAATCCCGCGCAGTTAACCACTGCGAAGTTAAAAGTTGTATTGAGAAGCTAACCCTGCGCAGTAAAAGTTAGTTGCCGTGCAGCTAATACTGCGAAGTTAATTCTGAGTGAAGGAAGGGTTCCACAAAGAGAAATTTGGGATTCCTGCTAAAAGGTGTGAAGTCCAAATCTAAAGAAAAGGAAGGTATTGAGCTATTGTGCAGTCAAATCCTATTTACTGTGTGGTGTTCCTTTTCCTTTGACCTTAACCCCAAATCCCATAGTGGAAAAAGAAATCCTATATTGAATAATAGTTCAAAAATTGGTCAAGGAAGCCCAAAACTAAAGTGGGGGATATCCAATGTTAGCAAGTATAAATCTCTAGTGCTTACTACCGTTCAAAGAAAAAATTTAGAGAGTTTTTCCATAACATCCAGAAAAGAGTTATAAGAGAACTTATGGTAAAGATGATCCTAAAAAATGATGATATCTGTGAATCCAAGGAACTTCAAGAGTTGTGGGTTGCTATATTTCAAGAGTTTGTGGGTTGCTATATTTCTCTTATTCATAGGATATCAACGTGTCATTCTTGATTTTTTTCACCAAATTCAATCTACGAGGGCGTTGAAAGAAGAAATTCTTTACCACCAAACTCCTTGATAGCACCAAATGGAAAAAGAAAATAACTGACCAAACACCTAATTCTTTATATCCTATTAATCCTTTATATCATTACTATCCTATCCTAACTCAAAAAATGGGTATCAGTGGGGGATATGGAATCTGGATATTGGATATTGGACCTTAAATCATTCAAAAGCATGCTTGTGGATATGAAGAAACCATGGAGCCTTCCATTTCAATTCATTCTGTGGACAAACAATAATAAGGAATTGAAAACTCTGATCATGTCTATGAATAGAGTGAAGGATGAAAAATATCTACCATTATCAATATCATATTCATATAAACATGGGCCTGCAATATCATATTCATATATAAAACAATATCATATTCATATATAAAACACGGACCTCATCTTTCAGTGTTAGTAGAGAAAGGTATGATCAAACCATATTTGAGAAAGGTATAACCTAAATAGGGAAGAACAAGTGTAGCCGCAATGGAGAATTATCTGTATTATGAATGAAATCATTGAAGTGCTTGAACGGACCCCATTGTCAAGGATTTGAAGAATTGCCAAATGGACTTTCTACGCAGCTTGTAGTAAGAAGGTAACACTTCTTCAGTGATTAGCTATAGTTATAGATTCACAACAATAACTCATTTAAAAAAACATAAAAAAATTGTTTCATGAATTATTTGAGAACATTCATACACAAGTATTTTAAAAGACATTATAAAGACAAATATTGTTTAGTATAATATACAATCACTTAATTTGTGGCAGTAAACATAGACAAGTCACAAATTAAGTGTCATGAACAAGTTATTTGCTACTTGTCTTTTCATGATTAGTTGTAAGCACATGTTTTATATTCTTTAATTACCTTCTTTAGTTAAATGGGTTGTCTGTCACTACCATGCATGTTATCCACTACCCTCTATTTTTTATATTTCTTTTTTTTTATAATTGTTTGAATTTTGAATGATGCCCATAAAATCAATCTCGATAGTACACTTATTCCATCAAACCATACATGATAGTCGAAAACTCCACCCCCAAATTTTGGCTGCACTTGGCCCAAACATGCAGCGAGGCTTTGAACTCTAGTTATTATAAAATGGCCACTAATAATAAAGCAAGTTGTCCTTAGCCTACACATGTAAGGATATAAAGCAAACTACCCTTCACCTAGACATTAGAGTAAAGAGGAATTAATAAATTTAATTACAAATAAATGATAAATTATTTAAAGTCATAAAGGAATCAACTAATAATTGATAAATTTGTAATATTATAAGTTTAAAGCCGATTTAGCCCATGACATTTGTGATATTTATTGTTTATGAAATTTAAAAGTTGGTTTATTTACATTTTATTTTCACAAAAACTTATAACAATGGTTTTGTATTTTGGAATTTTGCTTTTGTAATGCTCACAGAGATATCTATAAACTCTTGCAAGCCAGCATTGATTTCCTTAAATTGGAGTTCATTTACAATGTATTTGATGGTACTAATGGAATATTGTGTATTTGTTCCATGGACAGTTAGTTTTAATATTTAATAATGTCAAATTTACAGTATTTGTGTAGTGTTGGCTGCAAGATTTGGGTTATGCTAGCTTTTATTAAGATCACGCAAACATGTTGATTTTTGAAATTTTCAAATAACCTCATTAAAATGTCACTTACTTAATCTGTTGGACATAATGGCCTGATAAGAATATAATACCAATCCTTAGTTGAAATGGTTCAATTCTATGTAGGGCATCATGGACAGATTTGGATATAGATTCCATTACAAGATTTTAAGCATTAACAATGGGTTGCAAGGTCTTAACTATGGTATATGAATGAAAATAAGTTCCTCAAGATATCCTTGAATCTTTTTAAGTTCACTCAAGGGCCCTTGCACGAATTTGATCGACCCTTTAGGTGCAATCATGCATTTGCAAAACGTGCGAGAATTGTGTAAATTAGAAATGCGTGAGCGTTACTTAAAACTAGGCATGGGCAAACTCCGACCCTGCCATGTCAATTGACATGTAGGATAGGATTCCAAAATGCATGCACGTTATCATGATACATAATGCGCACACGTTATGTATCACTATAACGCATGCGCATTTTGGTTAATATAAATAAATAAATAAACAGTCCGTGCACCGCGACACTGTTTTACCCATTTTTTTCTCAAAACGTGAATGCTCGAGCGATTTCGACTTGCCGAAATGCATTGGAAAAGCTCAACAACAGAGATTTCATCTTGCACGGAGGATTGGAAAGGTAAGCATCCAAATCCTTTCCTCATTTCATTGTTAAAAATATAAATGTTGATGTTTCCCTAAACTAGAAATCTTTGTAAATGAAATACCAAAACTAAAAATTATAAAATTTGTTATTTAACATATCTTAATTCCTCCCTACTATCAATCCCTTAATGAATTTTACATCCACCCTGTTAGACACAAAGTCTCACTTCAATATCATATTCATCCGTGAACTATGTACCAATCACATGTCATTCATCATGTAAACACATCAACACATTGCACAAGAGACACAAGATATAATCTTTGTCATTTTTTAATTTTGTAATTTTGTCTCCATAATTTCCTCATCAAATAGGAAGCTGACTTGTCAATATTAAATCAATTTTTTTTTTTTATTTCCATAAACACCTCATAAATTATAAATATATATATATATATGTATATATTTATTTAGACTTTCTTTTTCCCACATAAACGTGGTGTTCATACCCACATCATCACCATTTTCTTTTGCTTCCAGCATGCCCACACTAGCTTGTAACTCATGCCTGCAAGGGCCATATTTGTGAAAATCCTCACAGTAGATCGAAGAGTTGATGTATACCTCACAAGAAATATTAAGGAGGAAAATAGAAGAAGAGTGGACAATGCAGCGTAAAAGAGCAGCATAATTATGATACAGTAGAACTCAGATAGAAGCAGAATAACATCACACAAATTCATTAATCATAATATGAACAATAAATAATACGATGGAGAGAATTTGAATGCCAAGGTGGTAATTCGAATTAGAACTCATCATCATATCAATAGAGTGTCATCAATGCACAAGTAACCATCAACCATGTGTCAAACTGAGTCTAACTGAGTGTAGAGTGTAACTGATGCATGGAGCAATAATGGAGGGTGCATGAGGAGCTAACTGCAGTCATAACAGATCAACTAGTCTATCTGGAGGTCTCACCGAGTGTAACAGTCAATCTATCCTCAAATCAAGGATCAGATCCACAAATCAAGCAACAACTGAGTGTGTCACTAGTGGTAGGTGAGAGAGGGTGCACTAACTTCCGATTGTAGGTGAGAGAGGGTGCATCACAGACTAAGAGGGATGGAAATGAGTGGAAATAGGCTCCCATGGCTAGTAAACTAAGCACTAGGTGCTAAGAGACACCATACTGATGACTGGGATGCATGCCTGCATGCAACTGCATGATTGCGTGCAAAAATTCATGCATGATTGAATGCAAAAAGCTGGTAGGACTAGGATGGAGTATAGGAATATCCTAACAATATTTATCCCTTTGAACATGCCTGCAGCTAGACCTTCTTCAATTTCCCGCATGGGGGTCTTTGGCATGCCTCTAGGATTCCTACAACTTCCACAAACATGCCCGCATTTGCATCTTCAATATGCCCACATGTCACCTTGTCTACATGCCTGCATGTCCATCAGCTTCATTTCTGGATGCCCGTAGATGCCATAAGGGATGCCCCCAATCTCTTTTCCAAGTGTCAACTTCAAGCTTCTTTGTTCACTTCATGCTTCTTTGTTAATGTCACTTGTTATCTCCAAGTCATCCTTGTCTAGGGTATTAGGACCAACTCCAAATGACCACAGTATGGGTCATTTGGCTCATTAGGTGTGCCAAGGCCCATCACCTTTCTTTTTTTCTTGTCTTTCCCATCCTTAACCAATAAAAATGCATATCTTTTCCACATCAGCATGGTCTTTATGCCCGCATGGTCTCCACCCTTATGCCCACAAGGACCCATAATGTATGGCTGCAATGGTCATATGAAATGATATTTATGTTTGTAATGTATGTCTGATATGATATTTATGTTTGCAATGTATTCGTTCTTGCACAAAGTTTGTACATTTTTCATTTTTGAGAGATGTCATTATAGCACATGTATACATTTCTAATGATTTGTTTTTTTCTTAATTTTTTGATTGCAGTGACGACCATAGATGCATACTCATACATCCAAAGAGAAATTCAGAGGCTCATAGAAATTCGAGCCTCAATTACTATTGTTGATGATATACATCTTATGCTTGCATCCAATTTGGATGTAATGATAGAGACCTTTAGTAGGTCTAATGGTGCATTGGAAGATATTTCCACATTCAGAGAAAGAAAGAGGCAACAATATCAGGATGGACTTAGCTACAAAGAAATCAAGAAGTTGAAAATATCAAAAGAACATATATTTTCCCTCTTTAGAGATCCATGGACAGGTGAAATCCCAAATGCAAACAAAAGGCACATTTCTATCGAGTGGTGTACATATCAACCGTTCATAGATAACTGGATCGACCGATGGTACATGGTGTTTGATGCACCACCACACAACAACAGGGAAATGCCCCTATATTTTTTGAGAAAGATTCACGCAGAATTTGTGATGGGGAAGCATTTTAACTATTTTGATATCTTGGAGTACCAGGGTGTTGTAATGGGGATGCCTCAACAATGTCCCAATGCGAGGCACATAGATCCCAATCGCCCAGTAGCTCCACCTCGTAGGCATCTACCTAGGCCAGATGTGTCTCCTGCACATTAGTTGGTCCCAAAGACATGAGAGTCCTTCATACTGTTGGCATAGGAGGTTGTCCGCCATAGAACATATCTTCAAGTTACGTACTAGGTATGGCCGTTAGAGCCACCATCTATGGGTGGAGTAGAGCCATCACTTGTTGGTGGGGTAGATCCACCACCTCCCGGTGGGGTAGAGCCACAACCTTCCAGTGGTGGAGGAGAATCTAGTAGTGGCCCTAGACCTTTACATCATGAACACAACCGAGACTCGCACCCATGCACAGTATGCGGCCATTTTTGCTTTAGTCATGTCCAAATAGATGATACCTTTACTGGGTATTTCACACAGGTAAGTAAGTGGTTAACAATTTAGTGTCATTTGTAAATTATTTTTCCTTACTATACACATATATATAGATTGCTAATATTTTTGATGATTTTAAAACTTGTAGTTGCTACAAGAAAGGCACAGCGTTGAAGACCTTTGCACCGATGATGCAGAGCATAGTCCACAGGCTCATGCACCAGCACCAGAAGGGCCTGAGGGGCAAGAGGGCCAAGAGGCTCATGCACTATCACCGCTCGATGACAATGATGTTGTCATACTTTCAGCAACAACATCTCACGCCGAGGTAACTATTTCAACATGACATTATTTTAATACATGAGTAAATCCAATTAACAATTTAGTGTCATTTGTAAATTATTTTTTCTTATTATGTACACATATATAGACTGCTAATATTTTTAATGATTTTAAAACTTGTAGTTGCTACTAGAAGGGCATGAGGGGCAAGAGGCTCATGCAACAAAACCTTCTAAGTTACAATATGTTGTCATACCTTCAACGACAACATCTCATGCTAAGGTAACTATTTCAACATGAGATTATTTTAATACATGCTAGTTTGTTATCACATGTTACTTAATTAATGCTACACAATCTAATATTTACAATTTTCTAAAGTGTAGGTTGTAGATCCCCATCATAGGGAAATGATTTCATCTAGTGAGCTCCCCCCTCGTGGGAATACAACTGATAGAGTGCCCATGGAGATACAACATACGACAGACCATTTCTTAGAATTGATTGAAGTATACAGTACATTGGTATGTATTTCATCATTGCCAGTTTGTTAATACATGGTATTTCATTGACCAATGCATTTCTAACTACATTAGTATTGGTGATTGTAGCCACCGGCCTCTATACTTCATAGATTGTCAGCAGTTGGATCTCCTCGTAGTCCAAATGTGCAAAACGAGCAAGTCTATAAGAGAGGTTCCACTTCTAGAAAGGGTGTGGATGTCCTCTATAGCAAACACACCAGAGATCTATCTACCCTCACCTAACAGGGGTCATTGATGCTGTAGTTAGTGCCGCATCTGCAATAGGCACAAGTCATACAAAGGTAACTATTTCAACAATCACAATGGATAGTATTTAACCATGTTACTATATTTTTTATTCATGCATGTCTAACTATTTCCCCATTTGGTGATTGTAGCCATTAGCGACAGAAGTGCCCGACCCTCTGCTCAATCCATGGTTCTGACTTGGTCTCCTCTTGTGGTGAGATGTTCATTAATGACCAAGTTTTTTTATTCAATTTACCTAAACATGTTGATCAATGTTGAATTGTGGAATTAATTGAGATATGATCTTTTATTTGCAGAGCACAACTATAGAGAGGCCTTCCATGAGCACACAGCTCACATCTATTCCCCATGAGGATTTGGTGAGTGTTTGTCATAAATAATTTGGCCATAAGTTAATTTTTTAAGTTTGTTAATGGTAGGGTATTAGTGCAGTTATTTGATAAAAATAATGATTTTTTTTTGCAGACTCCCGAGATGCATAGCGATCCCAGGGAGATGGTCGATAGAGGAAAGTCGGGGAAAAACAAGCAAAAGATTGATTTTTGATGTTGCATAATGTTGTATATATGTAGTTGGACATGTACATGTACACATTGTTGTACTTAGGGATATATGTACATTGATAGGCCATTTGAGGGCTGACTACTTTGCCATATTTTGTATTACAAACATTCGACTATCAATGCATGATACAATATATCCCATATTTTCTCTTGAGTTTCCATTTGTGCTTGTGATGATTTATCTCTTCCACAAATTGGTAAATTATGCTATTGAAATTTATATAATTGCATTTTAAGCAATATTTATTCTCTTACATTTATTGCATTGATCAAGTAACATCTCACCATTGTGTTATGAAAATATTATCTTAATGGAAAAACTAATAATATCTTTCAACAGTTCAATGAACTTAGCGCATTCATGCTAATTTGATATCTAATTTAAAAATGCATTTTTTGTCAACTCCACGGGTTCATCTTTGGATTATTCATCTTGATACAATCAACACGTACAACCATCATCCTATGTGCTTGTGCATCCTCATGTTATTGGATTATTCATCTTGCTACAATCAACACCTACAACCATCATTCTATGTGTGTGTGAAGGTGTCTTCCCATGCTGAAAATGATTAGCATATTCAAGTTCTCAGGCATCATTGTTGGCATTCTTGAATGAGTTCCACTATTGAATATGGACATGGAAGATCAATAAACCAAGCTTGGACCAGGTCTGCAACCAACCATAAAGGTTGATGTCACATTTATAGGGTTTATGACACCATAGTTTAGGCCTCCTACCAGCGACAAAACATACTTTTTGTGGAGGCGTTTTTACCTTCTATGGATTTTCAAGAAAGATAAACAACTCAAAAATTTATATAAACAGTAAACATCTTCATATTTTTGCAAGTAAATAGTGTTTCTCCCAAGAATTGGCAATTCAATATTTGACTTAGGGAAAGGTTAAGAAATTCTATGTTAAATTAGCACTTGACCTAATTAGGGATAATATAATTCCAATACCCAAATAAGAGAGATCCTTCAAGATAAATGTCTCACCAAACAAGGGAAAACTATCCTGCATAAAACCCTAAGTTTCCCTTATCATTTAACCTTAGAATAGCCTTAGAAACCTAAAGCATCAATATTTGATCCTTTGAAACCCTAGAAGAGCTAAGAAGATAGTTGTACACACCACTTAGTTTCTCTTGTACGCAAGTGAGAATAAAATTCATATTTGATCTCATGATCTTGCTTACAAATGAAAGGAGGACACCTCATAACTAAAGTGTAATAAAATTCATTGGGCCTTCATGTACATATGGTAAAATATATGTAACAAATATACCCTACTTTGTAAGACCCTAGTTTGTTCCAATATGCTAACCAATAGATGGTCATGAATTCACTCTCAAATAATCGTTAAATATATAAACCCTATCCTTACTAAACCCTAGTATGTAAGACCCTGGTTTTTGCTTTACGTCTTTCATATGTCCATTTTCCACTTGTCACAATGCAAAAGTAATCATACAAAATCCATGGAAAATGAAATACCTAACTAGTTTAATGATATTCCTTGATAATGTTGTTTTGATGAAGGAAGATAAGATGTTCATGGTCCTTTGTTTGTAAAAAGGATGGATTGTCCTCATATGAAAATGTATTTAAAAATGAATGTTCTTGATTGATACAAATGATGATGTAATGGTTGTTCATTGTGATTTGACAAGTATCCCCCCATAGCTTGATGGAAAAGTTTCATGGTGACTTTGATCTAACAAATCTAGCAAGGATCAGAGGGATATCATCGATGAAACATTGCCTCCATTTTTTATTTGAAACTTTGAATTCTTAAAAATGACATTAATTACTCAAAATCGAAATATAGTGGAGCACTAAGGAGTTGTTAAATAGCGTGGCACACTAAGGACATAGAAATATACCAAGGGTACAGTGTGGTATGTTTGATTGCCACTTTTTTAATGTCTAGTTCTATAATCAAAATAAAAAAATTTCAAAGTTGATCCCCGTGTTCAAAAATTGCACACTCCCTTACTGAGCAAAACCCTAGTTTCCAAAATGGACCTACAAGGTGACACCTGGGCCATGGGACCAGACAAGAGGGGCACCCCTAGCACTATCCTGCTGTCCTAAATCCAATAGAGTCGATGGTTTTTTGATTCAATCCACGGTCATCATTCTATGGCTCATTCTGTCTCGCATCTAAAAGGCCTTCAGGGACACTGGATGGATACCTACCAGCGGCATAGAACTCCAACCACGCAACACAAACGGGTTCCAAGGAAACCTGCAAGTGTGTCTAGGAAGGTTCCGAATGGGAATGCTAGCCATAAGTTCCCGGTGGATGATTTTTCAAAGTTGACCCTTGTGTGCAAAAATTGCACACTCCCTTACTGAGCAAAATGCTAGTTTCTAAAATGGACCTACAAGGTGACACCTAGGCCATGGAACCGACGAAGAGGGGCACCCCTAGCACTATCCCAATGTCCTGAATCCAACAGATTTGATGGCTTTTCAATCTGAGCCACGATCATCATGCTGTGGCTCGTTCCGTCTCACATCCAAAAGGCCTTCAGGGACATCGGATGGATACCTACCGGGGCCATAGAACTCCAACCGTGCAAAAAAAATGGGTTCTGGGGAGTCCTACAAGTGTGTCTAGGAAGGTTCTAGCTGGGAACACTAGACATAAGTGCCCGGTGGATGATTTTCCAAAGTTGACTCTCGTGTGCAAAAATTGCACACTCCCTTACTGAGCAAAACCCTAGTTTGCAAAATGGACTTACAAGGTGACACCTCGGCCATGGGATCGGCAGCGAGGGGCACCCCTAGCACTATCCCAATGTCCTAAATCTAATGGAGTCGATAGTTTGTCGATTCGAGCCACGGTCGTTATTCTATGGCTCATTCTGTCTCGCATCCAAAAGGCCTTCAGGGACACTGGATGGATACCTACCCGGGGCATAAAACTCCAACTGTGCAACAAAACCAGGTTCTGGGGAGTCTTGCAAGTTTCTCTAGGAAGGTTCCAGCTGAGAATGCTAGCCATAAGTACCTGGTGGATGATTTTGCAAAGTTGACCCCCATGTGTAAAAATTGCACACTCCCTTACTGAGCAAAACCCTAGTTTGCAAAATGGACCTACAAGGTGACAGCTCATCCATGGGACCGGCGGAGAGGGGCACCCATAGCACTATCCCGATGTCTTGAATCCAACAGAGTCGATGGTTTTTCAATCCGAGCCACAATCATCATTCTATGGATCATTCCGTCTCGCATCCAAAAGGCCTTCAGGGACACCTGCTGGATACCTATCAAGGGCATAGAATTCCAACCGTGCAACAAAACTGGGTTCTTGGGAGTCCTGCAAGTGTGTCTAGGAAGGTTCTGGATGGGAATGCTATCCATAAGTTCCCAGTGAATTATTTTGCAAAGTTTACCCTCGTGTGCAAAAATTGCACACTCCCTTACTCAGCAAAACCCTAGTTTGCAGTGTGATAAGTATAGCCTTATCCTTAGGCCTTTCACGAATTTGAGGCCAACCATACCAATAGAGGAGAAACCTGAGTTGTTTCTCCATTGCCAAGGCATTTGAGGCTGAAAAGGATCTGGTAAGCATTCATTTTTCAAAATTCGTTCAGAGGCTCTTACATCTTGGAAGTGATCAAGATTATCTTGCAGTGTGATAAGTATGGCCTTATCCTTAGGCCTTTCATGAATTTGAGACCAACCGTAATAACAGAGGAGAAACCTGAGCTGTTTCTCTACGTCATGGATTTGATTGTTCTAGAAATACAAGGAATCGTATTGGCATAGGATTGAAGAAAAATAATTTGTCATGATTTAAGTGACTTGTGCCATGTGACTCTATTCTTTGTTTTCATGTCCACTTATATTGAACTCGGTTTTTATTTTTATTTTTTTAATGACAGGTTTTGCTCAGTAAGGGAGTGTGCAATTTTTGCACATGGGGGTCAACTTTGCAAAATCATCCACTGGGAACTTATGGCTAGCGTTCCCAGCTGGAACCTTCCTAGACACACTTGCAGGACACCTTGATACCCTATTTTGTTGCACACTTGGAATTCTATGCCCCTGGTACATATCCAGTAGGTGTCCTTGAAGGCCTTTTGGATGTGAGACAGAACGAGCCATAGAATGACGACCATGGCTTGGATCGACAAACCATCGACTCCATTGGATTTAGGACATCGGGATAGTGCTATGGGTTCACATATCCTTCGGTTCCATGGCTCAGGTGTCACCTTGTAGGTCCATTTTGGAAACTAGGGTTTTGCTCAGTAAGGGAGTGTGCAATTTTTGCACACAGGGGTCAACTTTGCAAAATCATTCGTCGAGAACTTATGGCAAGCATTCCCAGCCAGAACATTCCTAGACACAATTGCAAGACTCCCCAGAACCCAGTTTTGTTGCATGGTTGGAGTTTTATGCCCCCAGTAGGTATCCATCTGGTGTCCTTGAAGGCCTTTTGAATGTGAGACGGAACGAGCCATAGAATGATGACCGTGGTTCGGATCGACAAACCATCAAATCCATTGGATTCAATAAATCAGGATATTGCTAGGGGTGCCCCTCTCTGTCTGTCCCATAGCCCAGGTGTCACCTTGTAGGTCCATTTTGGAAACTAGTGTTTTGCTTAGTAAGGGAGTCTGCAATTTTTGCACACAAGGGTCGACTTTGCAAAATCATCCATCGGGCACTTATGGCTAGAGTTCCTAGCCGGAACCTTCCTAGACACACTTGCAGGACTCTCCAAAACCTGGTTTTGTTGCACGGTTGGAATTCTATGCCCCCGACAGATATCCAGTAGGTGTCCCTGAAGGTGTTTTGGATGTGAGATGAAATGAGGCATAGAATGACGACTGTGGCTTGGATCAACAAACCTCAACTCCATTGTATTCAAGCCATTGGGATGGTGCTAGGGGTTCCCCTCTCCTCCGATCCCATGGCCTAGGTGTCACCTTGTGGGTCCATTTTCGAAACTAGGGTTTTGCTTAGTAAGGGAGTGTGCAATTTTTGCACACGGAGGTCAACTTTGCAAAATAATCCACCGGGAACTTATGGCTAGAGTTCCTAGCCGAAACCTTCCTAGACACACTTGGAGGACTCCCTGGAACCAAGTTTTGGTGTACGGTTGGAGTTCTATGCCCCTAGTTGGTATCCATCCAGTGTCCGTGAAGGCCTTTTGGATGCAAGACGGAACGAGCCATAGAATGACAACCATGGCTTGAATAGTTAAAACGTCAACTCCTTTGGATTCAAGACATGGGGATAGTGCTATAGGTGCCCCTTTCCCTCGGTCTCATGGCCTAGGTGTCACCTTGTAGGTCCATTTTGCAAAACTAGGGTTTTGCTTAGTCATGGAGTGTGCGATTTTTGCACATGGGGGTCAACTTTGCAAAATCATCCACGGGGCACTTATGGCTAGCATTTCCTTTCTAAAGATATGCCAACACTCTTGTTAAAGCAATAGAATCTTACTAAATGTTAACAAAGGTAGGCATTAATTCAATCCACAATTTTCATTTCGTTATGGAATAGATGTATTGCAACTAATAACATGTCCTTTCAATGCACAATTTCCATTTAGTGCCTCCAATTTCATTTAGGTCAAGTGTCAAAAGGAGAGATGGAAAATTCATCCTTGGGAATAACAACCAAAACAAGAAACAAAATTGAATGTAGTAATTTTTTGAAAGGTTTTCTGGGATAGACCGACATGAGCGCATCGTCCATAAACTCTCATGCAAACTTTTTATGAATTTGACCTTTTAGGTTTTGTGCACTATAAATAAGTGTTGAAGAATAAACATGGTTGGGGGAGCAATGGATTTAATTCCAAACTCAACATTCTTAAGCTCAAACACCGTGACATAATCCCTCTCATAGGAGTATTTGGAATTCAAGTTGAATATGGACACCATGATCAAGTCTTGGGCATCTAGGTTTCTAGGTTTATGGGTGATGAAATTAGGTATCTAACAGTTATATTTGTGTGGATGATGGATGAGAATATTATGGTGAAAAATGGGATGGTGATGGTGAAAAAATGGGAAAGAAGAGCATGGTGGCGATGTTCATGGTGGCATGGTGATTGCGACAATGACCATGGGGATAGTGATAATGAGCATGAAGATGGTGATGGTGCTAGTGAGCATGAAAATGTGCATGAGGATGAAAATATTATGGTTTACTTAGATGGGAGAAAAAAATAAAGAAAACAAATCCACAATGAAACTTGTGCAATTTATCAAGTTGTACCAAGTCTATGCAATTTATCAATCTATCAAGCTATCAATGTATGGCTACAATAGTCAAAATATTAATGTCAATACTCAATGAGACCACGAAACAAAATCATAGCGTACATGTACACCACATACCTATAACAAAGTACACAATAAAACATGAAAACCACATACCAAATTACCTACCTACGGTCAGTCGACTAGAACATCAGGATCACCTCGAATACCAATGGTTTCCTTTAACCTCTTGTGGTCAGAATAAGACAATAAGTATCGTGCCTTTGATGAGTTCTTCCTTGGAATTGTTTCCATCTGAAGGTTTGTACCAATGACTATGTTTGTATAATGGTATACAATCTCACCTGGTCTATAATCTTCATATGTATACCCTTTTCTATTTGCTGAGTGGGAAACCTGGTTCAAATATTCTCCCTTTATAACCATTGACCCAATCGGAAAATCATTGGCCTCGGAGTCCCGTGATGGGACATTTAGGGTTTGCTTCCCCTCTAAGCAACGTGCCAACCAATAGTCAGTGTGCCATGCATTGCATCTCGAGGAAACCACTGCATATATGTTCCCTGGAGAAAATATAGTTCCAATGTTTTATTCAACTAATTAGACACAACTAGTAGTCAAAAATATCAAAAATATACACAGCTAATTAGACACAACTAGTTGTCAAAAATATTAAAATATTAATCGAACTTGGTTGTACGAGATATGATATGTGGTCATAGTCTGATGAAATACTTGATTGGTCCTCCTCCAACTGGGATAATTCTGTAGGTATCGACCAATGGTGAGTGATACACGATCCCAGCTATCAACCCAATACATGGATTCACATTTGTCCCGTTCACCATTACTACTTGGAGAACAAAAACATGACAGTTTCCTCATCCACATTTCAAGTATAGCATTGTCCGACGTTCTAACTGAATGAAATGCATGAGTTCCTTGGATGGTCTTGCACTCATATAACTGTGATCGATCTACATCCAACACCTCCCAAAAATATCTATGTACATGTGCTTTCCTGGTTGAGTGATCTTCCTATCTTCTTGCTCCCTCCCACATGACTGAAGCACACCATTCAACGATGGTTTTTGCATCTCGGATGATAGGTCCATCTGTGAACTTCATTTCTTTCCTGCGTAATGCATTCTTTATGGATGCACCTGCTGTTGGCTTGGTTTTGCAACCAAGCTTAGTGCTATGGGCACCTGCTAACTAGTAGCAGCAGTCTCAATATTAAGAAAAAACAATAAACTAAATCTAAACTAAAACTAAACTAGCATGTGCATTTTTGAATTAAAAAACAAGAACAAGAAATATAGAAAATAAAATTGTATTGAAAATGGGGGCAAGCAAGTGCTTGCAATAACAATACCTCCAAGTGATGAAGGTTGTTGAGTAGCTCCAATGGTGAGCGGCTCCAATCTCCAAAGGGTCCTTTCTCCAAGGTTGTTAGAATGGCCAAAAGCTCAAGGGAGATTTTGGCAGCATGAGGATATGAAGATGGATGGATGTGAAATGAGGAGCCCCTACCACCTTTTTATAGGTTTTGGTGGTGGGGAATACCATTTGTGGTTTTGTGGAAACCAATGGTATTAACCAACATGGTTTAGGTACTTTTCCCTCATTTTTCCTTTTTTGAATATTTTTATTATTTTTATTCCCTTTTTAATATTTTGGGAATTTTGGACCCTTTTTGAGGGTTTTTTTTATGTTTTTTTAGGAAAAATAGTCTTTTTGAGTGGGAAAAGGGGTGTATTAAGGTCCTTTGGTGACCTTTTGTTGGCTTCAGAGGCTCAAATGGTGAAAAAGTGGACAAATGGGTCATGTGAATAAGGATATGAGCTAGTGAGCACTTTTTAGGTGTTAACAGATTGCCCCCTGATGTGTGAGGGCAAGAGCTCATCGTATGGCCGATAGACATCATAGTTCTTTTGTCTTTTTTATGGGGTTTAATGGGGAGGAGAAGAGACCGATTGGAGACTGGATCCGTGACCCTTGGAAGCTGCAAAAAATAAACAATGTTACATGGCCTCAATATGAATGAGGAATAATTTCTAATAATGGACGAGGCGGGCATACCCATGCTCGTATCAAGACATATACATAACAATTAGTCCCAAGAAGGGGGATCTAATACATAAAGAATCTACTGGTACATCATAATGGTCCATGGTACATTATTTTGGGATATACTCATGATCATAACATGACTGATCTCAATAACTGATACACTGGAACAACTGTTGAACTGTTGAAACTGAAGGTGTCCAACATCTGTACGTACTCAATGACTGTGAGCCATCTCTGAGAAGTATATGTAACTGTATACTCGAGGGAGTATAAAAATGGGGTACATCTGAATACTGTCGCCATACGTAACCCGGATATCTATAGGAAAAGTGTAACTGGTTGTATCCATAGGTAGACTCTCATTGTGGAGGAGTCAGAAGGTATCCGGGGTCTTCGACTAATAACTGAACGGACCATTGCCCTGTACGAGTCTCAACGATGCGATCAAGGTGTTGAAGTCGAGCATGTGACAAACAACCATTTGGAGAGGCACTGAGTACTCTTCTTGAAATGATTCGTAGGCACTCATCATAAATGGTGATGAGTCCAAGACACAGGGACCTCTAGGTCTATCCTCTGGAATAAATTTGGTTGTCGTCGACAGAGGGAGACCAGCAACTAACAAGGAAATGATGTTTCCTTGATAGGAGTGCGAGGTGTAGAACTGAAGTGTGGTAGTACTGACATACTTGTGGGGATGGGAAGTAACTGGGGTCATATAGTGGGTAGACTCAAACTTCCTTTGTTCAGAGCATGATGACATGGTTGACCTGGCAGCGTAGGGAACTGACTTGTAGGTATTCGTATCATTGCTTTTAAGGACTGAAGGGTATGTATTGACTCTGGGGGGGAATAAAGCTGATGGGTGCTGTGGAGGGGTTCTCAGGGTGACATACTGCAGAATACTCTGAACAAAGGCGACCAAAATGGGGAAGCTGTCATATGAGTAGATGTGATCTGTTGTGGCACCAAGAAGCACCGTTGGGTCCTTCTTCGTAGTTTTAATGAGCTCCAAGAAGGTATAAAAGTGTGCTTTGAAATGGTACTGTCTTGTGGATTTTGTGAGCCCAGGACTGTTCGTGCTCATTGGTGCTTTCATTTTTAAGGAGTCTGAAAACGATAAGAAGACTCTGCAGTGGTAATGACTACTGTCCTGTTGGTTTTACAAGCCCAGGATGGTGATTGCTCATGGTCGCTTTCATGTTTAGAGAGTCTGAAAGTGGTAAGTGGACTCCATTGATGTTCTTTTTCGTAAGTTTAGTCTCCAAGGCCCGAAAAAGCATAAAATGATGCAAATGGAGAACTCTTCTAGCCGAGGTGACTAGAGTATTCCTTTTTCATAATTAGTCTACAAAGTCCGGAAAAGGGGTAAACTTATACCAGGTAGTTACCCTTTCAGATACTTTTAGCGAGCATGAAAGGAAGCAAGGCTGCTCGGCGATCTTTTCATTGTTCTAGGAGTCAGAAAAGAGTTTAACAGAAACTCTTTAAGTGCCTTTTTCGTAAAAGGGATTGCTCGGCCCGACAAAGGGATAAAATTATACCGAACAACAAGGGATTGATGGGAGCGAGAAAAGGTCTCAAGCGTCATCATGAGTGCGGAAAACTGGATCTGGCGACATACAGATTGTCAAGAAGGGGGCTGCGGCCAATGTGGCATGTAAACCGAGGCAATGAGAGGGCATTTTGAAAAAGTGGCCAAAAAGTATGGGCGTGAGAGCGAGAAATGATCTCAAGCATCGTCACAAGCGTGGAAAACTGAATCCAACGATATAAAGATTGTAAAAAATGGAGAACGACGGATGTGGCACACAAATTGAGGTGATGAGGGGGCATGGAAAAAATATGAGTGTGAGAGCGCGAAATGATCTCAAGCATCATCACAATCGCGAAAAACTGAAACTGACGATATAAGACTCACTGAAACTGGACGACGGCCGATGTGGCACGCAAATCGAGGCGACGAGGGGGCATGGAAAAATGCCCAAAAAATCAGGGCGTGAGAGCGAGAAATGATCTCAAGCATCATCACAAACGCGGAAAACTAAATCCGGCGATATAAGACTTGTCCAAAATGGACGACGGCCGATGTGGCACGCAAACTGAGGCGACGAGGGGGCATGGGAAAAATGCCCAAAAAATCTGGACGTGAGAGCGAGAAATGATCTCCAGCATCATCACGAGCACGGAAAACTGAATCCGGCAACATAAGGTTCGTAAAAAATGGACGACGGTCGATGTGGCACACAAACCGAGGTGACGAGGGGGCATTGGAAAAAATGCCCAAAAAATCTGGAGGTGAGAGCGAGAAATGGTCTCAAGCATCATCACGAGCGCGGAAAACTTAATCCGACGATATAAGGCTTGTGAAAAACGGACGATGGCCGATGTGGCACACAAATCGAGGTGACGAGGGCATCCAAAAAATGGTCAAAAAATGGACCGGATGGAAACAGGAAAAGAAATAACTATCATGAAGTTCTCGTTGTGTTGATTCCAATGGTACCAACGGTTTGAGAAACGGACGTCGTATGACACCGGAATGGTTGTTTGAAAAATGGTGGAATCTCTATAAATAGGGCGTGGGGCCCATATGACGTGTCATTGTTATGTACGAGTTTGGTAGAGCAGTCAGAGCTCTTTCTCGATTTCTGGGAGATTTCACCGTTGGTTTTTGATTCTGTGAGTTTTAGGTAACTCTATTTTCCTTAGCCTTTTCAATTATGTCTTTTTGGTTGGCGGCAGGCCCCCGAAGGCCGTGAAATTCCATGTTGACCTTCCAACGTGGAATATCGCGGGTTTCGGGTCTCTTCCCGCGATGAACCTCGCGGGTTTTAGGCTAACGATCGCGATGTTCATCGCAACTATGAGGTTGGAACCCGTGATGTTCATCGCGAGTTCATGGGAGACAGTCGCGATATTCATCGCAACTGTCTGGCCAATATCCGCGATGTTCATCGCGAGCTCTTGAATGGAGGCCGCGATGGTCATCGCGAATTTTGATGGAAGAGCCGCGATGGTCATCGCGGCTTTTGATGGAAAAGCCGCGATGGTATTTTTTGCAAAAATTTTTTGCTGGGGCGAAAAATTTCTTCTGTTTTTTGGCAGGATGTTGAGGAGACCATTGACTTCATGGCGAGAGCGGGAGATAGATGATGATCTGATGCTGAGGATTCAGACTGATCCAGGGGTCCGGCAGACTCTAGCGGTGAGTGGAATTTTGAAGTTCGCTCAGATCCCACCAATGCGTTCAATGAGAGGGCTCCTGAACAAGTTGGTGAGTTGGTGGGTGCCCGCAGAGGGTGCTTTTATGATTGGGGGACAGAGGCTGGAGATCACCCTCACAGACGTATATTTTCTCACTGGGTTGCCTCGGTTAGGGGAGGTGGGAGATCTTCTGCTGAGGATCCCTCCAGGTGTTGATATGGAGGATTTGCTGTAGACCTTTTGTGTTGATGGGGCCATTTTGCAAAACAGCGCATTGAGTCTGCGATCACTACGGGAGTGGGATATGAGGGCTGTTGGGGAATGTGTGTTGCAGGTGCTGGGTGCCGCGGTGCCACATCGTTTGTCAGGGGGACAAATGATGATGGTGGACTCTGTGCTTCAGGGGACCTATTACGCATGGGGTCAAATGTTTCTAGCTGGTGTTTGGAGAGATCTGGACAAGTGCTATCGAGAGGGAGGAGAGTTCTATTATGCCTCCTTTCTATGTTGTTTTTTCTTCGAGTGGGTGCCGACCTTGCGACCATGGGTGCCCATTCGTGATGGTCTGGTGAGTGAGCCGCACATGGTGCGGTGGGGGCATATGATGCCTCGTGGCGGTGGTGGTGTCCGCGGGTTTTTTACGGAGGAGATATATGAGTAGTGGGAACAGATACCCCTGGTGATTGAGGATTACCCATATGCTGGCATGGACTATCGAGGCGACCCAGAGATGCCTCGAGCCTAGGGACAGGCCTGGGGTTTAGACGGTATGTTTTGTGGTTTGTTTTATACCATATCATGTGATTTGTTTATGATTATAGTTAGATATGTATATGATGGTTTACTTGCATTGTGCAGATGTTGGTCCCGTACCACCAGCCAACTATGTGGCTCGTCGAGGGCGGGCGATGGTGGTTGCTCAACCTCCTGCAGCGGTACCCCCTCCACGTGGTGGAGGATTTGCGGCTTGTGGGCGAGGGGTTGGCCCTCAAGATGATGCCATAGAGGGTGTCAGATAGACATTTGACATGATTCTATATGGACTCCCCGAGGATGGCTGGAGAGACCTGGACCGGGACATCGTGGAGCATTGCTTCGGTGTGCCGCAGGAGTGGCAGTCGCTCTTGTTGAGGATAGCGATTTTTGTGGCAGAGCACAGGGATGGTGCTCGGGATGACCCGACAGGGCCGGCTGAGATGAGGATCCGTCTACGGGATGATCCAGCGGGGCCAGCAGAGTGGAGAGTTCGGGCTCGCCATGATCCGGTAGGGCCGGCGGAGGAGGCGCCAGGGGAGCCCAGGTGCCCTGATGACTAGATGATATGTATTTTCCCCCAAATGCTGATGAGCATATGGGGAAGCTCTTTTTGTACGGCTGATGTAGTTTTTGTATATTGGGTACTGAGGGCACCTTTGACATGTTTTGACCTATACGGTGATGTATATATATATATATATATATATATATATATATATATATATATATATTTGATGTTGGTATATAGTCGTGTATGCACGTGGATGCACTTGTTGTCTTTATGTTCGCTCGTGGAGGCATGTTTGATTTTCTATATGCCCGTGGAGGCACATGGTATGCACGTGGATGCACATTTTGTTTTTGGTATATGCCCGTGGAGGTACATGGTATGCACGTGGATGCCCATTTTGTTTTTTGGTATATGCCCTTGGAGGCACATGTTATGCACGTGGATGCATATTTTGTTTTTTAGTATATGCCCTTGGAGGCACATGTTATGCACATGGATGCATATTTTGTTTTGGTATGATATGATTAGTGTGCCAGTATAGAATGTTGTTGGCCATATGGTCTGCGACACTGTTGAGGTTTCTTGGGACATGTGTGAATGAAATGGATTCAAACTGTTGAATCATTTGTTTAGTGCGCAAAAATTTTCTGAATAGACAGGGATCGTGTACCTAGTAATCATTGTTGAGATGGGAAACAAGGAGTTGTGAGTCCAGGAAAAATGTTAAGGTGACGTATGCTCATTTGGAGAGCTGTGGCCAAGAGACCGGTCACGGCATCATATTCACCCTGGTTGTTGGTAGTGGCACCCAAACACACTCCGTCGATGTGGATCAACTCATGTGAAGGGGAATATATTACCCAAGCTGCGGAGGCCAGATTGGGGGACCAACGGCTTTCCCAATTAGCGAAACTGACGTAGCAGAGTGGATCATGTGTGTGAACAGGATCAATGGAAGGGGCCGACCGGACAGAGGGGTATCTAGTGGAGATCATATAAATGGCGGGGTCAAGGCCAGGCATTTCTATATCTGACCAAGTAAAGACATCAGTGAATTCTTGGAACAGTTTTTTGTATTCTCCAATCTCATGCTCACTGTGGGAGGTTCCTATTGTAATGGTATGAAGGGCACCAGGTGGGTCAGAGATGTCGATACGGATGACAGGAGAAATATTGGCCATGTTATTTTCCTCGGAGGCATCAGGAGTAGGAATAGGATCCTTGAACCAGTCAACTTTAGTAGGAAGGAAATCTTTGGACTCAACCGCAAGTTCGATAGTGGTGGTGTATGAAGTCTCTTCTGGGAGGAAGTATGAACGATGGTGTATGTCTTCTCCGGGATTATCAGGGGTAGTAGGAGCCTCTAGAATCTCGTCATCATTGCGGGAGCTTTGAGTGTGTTGGGCACTATTTTTGACCCCTTTTTGCCTCTTAGATAACCTTCATTTCCTTCATAAAACCTCCATTTTGAGTAGAAAGCCTTAAAGTTCATCTATAAACCTTGTTCAAAGAGGTATAATGTCATTTGCTTATTAATAAATTGAGTTTTGTGATTTTTTAGGCATTTTAACTAGGATTTTTAGTTAGACTATGGGATGTACTAACTTCCCGTATTACCTCCAAAGTTGAGTAATTGCAGGGGAGTTAGGAGGGAAACGGAAGATCAAGAATGGATCCTTAATGTCCACAGATGGATGAACATCCAACAGTCAGGTGAAGTGGCCTGTGCAGATGTCGAGTCAAGCAGAGTCAAAGGTGGCCACCTGTTCTGCATTCAACACAAAAGAAGGAACAATGCTGATTTTGTGGAACTCCACGATTCTGAAGATGATCTCGATTAGCTCTTAGCATTAATTAGATGCAGGTTTATAGCAATTACCGTTTGATTTAGAATTTGTATAAATCATTTGCAAGACAATGAGAAACAACATCACGATTTTGAAGAGGAACGCACTTGTGCTTCCAAACTGCGTGGTATCTCTGTGTAAAACAATTCTGGTGAATGAATACAAAGCTTTAGTTCTATGAAATCTTTCATTGTGTGTTGAGCAAGGCTTTGGAGGGAACCCATCGTCGAACTCTCACACTTTCCTGTTGCCGGTAGATCGATTTGGATGTTATAGCGATTTACTTCTGGTGTTAGCTATCTAAATCGTGTTAATGGTATGAATTTTATTGTAATTTCCAGTTTATAAATCGTAGAACAAGTTTAGTCAAGTTTTAAATCGATTCTATTGATGCTCTGTTTCTTTCATTTATGGTTTAAATTACAAATTCTGTCACACTATATATCACTGGCAATATTGGATAAACGCTGTTCTTCACTAGTTAAATGCTAAGGATATCAAATGGTTCAGACCACGACCTCTGTGTATTGTTCACTGCTGTTTATTTGATAGTGAAATGGTAAAAAGACATTTACAAATTATGAACACTGTCTTGTAAGAGAAATTGATTGGTAATTGTCTTTCAGCGCTGGTAGAATTTTGCAGTTTAACCCTAGGGTTTATAAATTTGTTGTTTAATTAATTTTTACCTCAGTCTTTTATGCTTTCACAAATCAATTACTGTATGCTTAAAAAGGAAACAATGAAATTACCCTTGTAAGAGGATTTTGTCTCTGTGAGCTGCAGTATCTTAGTTTCTGTCAGTAGATTTAATTACAGATAGCTAAATTCTAAATGAGTCCAGCTTCTCTGTCCTAAAATTGGATGTGTCTCGAAGTTCACAAACCCAGATTGATTTTAAATTCAAGTTTTGATTAACACTGATAGATCAGAGCCCAACATTTTGGCGCCGTTGCCGGGGAGGCACTATAGAAGCAGACTTAGGAACCTTAGTTTTCTGATAAAAACAAAAATTTCAAACAAAAACACAGAGTAGGTTTTACTTTTATGTCAAGACTTAGAGACGAAAAAGGAAGATTTCTTAAAAACCCCCCAAAAATAGCACTAACACGAGCTTCTCTTCCAAAAGGTTTTATTTCAACAGTTGGTAGTTCCAAAATGTCTGAGGAAGAAACGTCAAAAGGCCCAACTACTGAACAGAGAAGAGAGTATGAAAGGATGCTAGAGATAGAAAATAAACGAAGACAAGAGAGAAGAGACCAAGAGAGGAGACATGAAAGAGAAGAGGAAAGAGGACATGAGAGAGAGGAAAAGGTAGAAGAAGATCAGGAAGCTACCTTCAAATTCCCTATTTTAGACACTAGTATTATCCTAGGGGAAGATGTCAAGATGAAGAACATTCCACCCTCTGTTTTACCAAACTTTTATGGCCTAACCTCTGAAGATCCTGACTCTTTCTTGTTTGAATTCGACATCTTGTGTCGAACTTATGGGTATACTGATGATACCCATAAGCTCCGTCTTTTCCCTGCTACCCTTAAGGCAGCTGCCTTGAAGTGGTTTATGGGCCTAGGAGAACACTCTATTACTAGTTGGGATGAAATGAGGAAGATCTTTCTTCGGAAATATCAAGCCTATTGCAGATCAAAGGATCTCAAAGATGATATCTTTGGCATGACTCAACAGGAGGATGAGAGTCTAGAGGAGTATTTGGAAAGGTTTTCATATAATTTACAAAAATCTAAATACAATTCCTTAACATCAGAGATGATTAGAACAATATTTTTGAAAGGAATAAGAGAGGAGTATTTAGATATTTTAAATGTTATGGGCAAAGGTGACATTTCTTACCTTCCATTTGATGAAATACAAGATCTATGTCAAAAATATTCAAGAGGTAAAGCTAGGACTGGAAAAAGAGACATCATTACCAAAGTAAACAAGTCTGCAAATAGTGGTATTTCTAGGGCTGAACTTGGAAATTTGCTAGAGGATTTCAAAACCGATTTATTGAGTACATTGGGCACACAGGTTGAGGTAGCAAAAACTAAGAAAAGACAAGAACAACAGGACCAGCAAGATCAAGCCTTGTCCATCTTTTGTCCTAAGTGTAGAAAGAAGCACCCACTTAAAGAATGTCCTTTAAATGCTATTGAAATTTGTGGTTTATGCACTTTTAATCATAAGACTGATGATTGCCCTAGATTGAAAGAGTTGCAGGCATCCCGAATGGAGGAAATTCAAAGCATGGAGTCTCTCTACTTCATGGGACAAAGAAGACCTTGGTAGCCACGATTCTCAGGTATGTCCCAAGACCCTATGCAACAATTTAATGAAAATTATCAAACTCCCATTCAGAACTCATGGAGTGCACCTATGCCTTGGCAAACTTGGTCTCCTCCTTTAGCCCAATCTGCTCCAAATTGGAGAGGTTATGCCCATGGTAATCAAACATATCAGCAGGCTTATTTGCAGCCATACCAACAACCTTCAGCCTATCCCCAATACCAGCAGCAACAAGTCCAAACTCCTTATCAAGCCCCACCTTACCAAGTCCCATCTTTCCAACAACCTAATATGGCTCCTCAATTGGGTCCACCACCTCAACAGCTTCAATTACCATCCAATCAGCCTCCAGCTCGGCCTACACAACTACCAGCTCAGCCCATTCCAAATCCAAACAATAAAACAGAAAGACCTATGTACAATGTTGATGATGGAATGGCACTTCCTTATTTAGTTCTTCCATTGCAAAATATTACTTTAAGATCTGGAAAGGCCTTACAAAAAGAATCTCCTGTTATTGTAGAAGAACAAAATGAGAAAAATACAAAAAAATTAAATACAGAAAAACCTCAATCAGAAAATCAGAGTCAAAAAGGAAAAGCTTTAGTATCATATGAACCTCCTTTCCCAGAAAGGTTGGTCAAAGAAAAACCTTCAATTTCCTTACCTAACTTTGATGTTTTGAATGAGTTAAAAGATGCATATGTCAAAATTCCTTTACTGCAGGCTATAAAAGATATTCCAATTTACACTAAAGTAGTTAAGGAACTCTGTCTTAACAAAAGAAGAAAGGATCCATCGAAAATTCACGTGGTAGGCAATCTGGCAGGGTTAATGTCCAACACCGTTTTCATTGAGAAGTATGTAGATCCTGGAATTCCAATGGTTACAATTACCATTAATAACTTTTCCATCCCAAAAACGTTGATCGATTTAGGTGCTGCCATTAACGTCATGTCCCTAGAGACAATGAATTACCTTCACTTGACAAATCTCAGACCCACCACAACTGTCTTAGAATTAGCTGATAGGTCTAAGATTACACCTGAAGGCGTCTTAGAAGATATTATTGTTTCTCTAGATTCCTGGGAATATCCTGTTGATTTTATAGTCCTACAGCCAAAATCCAACTTAGGAAATCACCCATTGATCCTTGGCAGACCCTGGCTGGCAACAGTAGATGCTTTCATAGGATGTCGATCAGGAAGCATGCTTATTTCGCATGGGACAGAGAGGAAACAGATTGCACTTTACCCTTCTGCCCAACGACCTTCCACATTAGATCAGCTGTCATGGATTAGTGAAACCAAAGAACAAGAAGAATAGGTAATTTAGCCTATTCTGAGTATAAATCAATACTTCGATTTTCATGAAGACAACCACGAAGATCTACTAGATTATTTCATTGCTGAGCCTGATATTTCTGCAGAATTACGAGATATGGAATATGTTGTAGCAGAACAAGTTATGGGTCACAATTTCCAGGAAAATTGCAACATTCATTCCCTAGCATTAGCACTTGATGACGTTTTTAATGTTCATTCCATCACCGATATTCACAGTAAAACTGTAGAAATCAGTCCAGGCAAAACTCTGCGAATAGGTGCACATCTTACCACATCATAAGAAGAATAGTTGACCACTTTGCTGAATAAATATTCCCATGCATTTGCCTGGGAGTACACTGATATGCCAGGCATTCATCCTGAGACATGCACACACCATATTTACCTAGATGACACAATACGACCACTGAGACAGCCACAACGCAGAATGAACCCTATGCTAAAGGAAATAGTCAAAGACGAGTTACAGAAGTTGTTAAAAGTGGGATTTATTTACCCCATCTCCAACAGCCAATGGGTCTCACCCTTGGTTGTTGTTCCTAAAAAAAATGGTAAATGGCGCATATGTATCGATTACAGGGAGTTGAATAAGGCAACTTTAAAAGACTACTTCCCATTGCCCTTCATTGATCAGGTGCTGGATGCTTTAGCTGGAAAGGAATATTTTTCATTTTTGGATGGCTTCAGTGGTTATAATCAGATTAGTATTGTAAGCGAAGACCAAGACAAAACCACCTTTACCTGTCCCTGGGGCACTTATGCCTATAGAGTGTTACCTTTTGGCTTATGCAATGCCCCAGCTACCTTTCAGAGGGCTGTTTTGGCCATCTTTGCAGATCTAATTCATGAGTGTGTTGAGGTTTACATGGATGATTTTTCTGTACATGGATGTACCTTTGAAGATTCCTTAGCAAACTTGGAGAAAATTCTGAAAAGGTGTATTGAATCAAACCTCTCCCTGAGTAACGAAAAGTGTTTCATGATGATGACTGAAGGGATAGTTTTAGGACACCACGTTTCTTCGTCTGGAATAAAAGTAGATCCTGCTAAAATTCAAGTCATTAAAAATCTGTCTGAACCCACAACTCAAACAGATGTGAGAATCTTTTTAGGGTATGCAGGCTATTATCGTAGATTCATTGCAAATTTTAGTAAGATAGCCCTTCCATTGTTTAAATTGCTTTCAAAGGACGTGTGTTTTACTTGGGATATTGACTATAAATCTGCATTTCAGACACTTAAGGAAAAGCTCTCCACTGCTCCCATTTTAAGGGGACCAAATTGGACATTGCCTTTCCATATTTCCACTGATGCGTCTGCTACTGCAATAGGAGCCTCATTGGGATAGAAAGAACATACTTTGACTTATGCTATCTATTTCATTAGTAAAAATGTGGCACCTGCAGAGATGAATTATACAGTCACTGAAAAAGAGATGTTGGCAGTGGTTCATGCTGTAAACAAATTCCATCATTATATCACTGGCTATGAAGTTTTTGTTCATATAGATCATTCAGCTTTACGCTATTTAATGAATAAATCTATCACTAATGGTCAGATTACTAGATGGTTGTTATTATTGCAGGAGTTCAATATCACTGTTTTAGATAGGCCTGGACGAGAAAATCAGGTGGTGGATTTCCTATCTCGCTTACACAATACTGGTGAGGTTGTTCCTGTTTTTGATAGTTTTCCTGATGAACACCTGTTTGCAATTTCTGTTATCACTACAAGGTATGCTCACATTGCCAATTACTTATCATCAGGCCAATTACCACCATCTATGACCTCTAAAGAAAAGAAAAAGATTATTAAACAAAGTGCTAGGCATACATCGGTTAATGGTGATCTCTTTTATACAGGATATGATTTGATTATAAGACGATGTGTCCGACAGGATGAAATATTAGATATTTTAAAAGCATGCCATGACGAACCGTGTGGTGGCCATTTTGCAGACAAAAGGACAGCATACAAAATACTCAATTTGGGGTATTATTGGCCTTCCATTTTCAAAGATGCAAAAAGGTATGTTAGAAGTTGTGACACTTGTCAACGAATGGGATGCCCAGTCCGGACTGATGAAATGCCACTCCAACCCCAAATTCTGATTGAACCATTTGAAAAGTGGGCCCTTGACTTCATTGGTCCCATTCATCCACCATCACATGGACAGAAGTACATTTTGGTCTGCACAGACTATGTTACTAAATGGGTAGAGGCCAAGCCTTTACCAAGAGCTACGGAGCAAACTGTGGTAAATTTTCTGTTTGAAGAGATGTTTGTTAGATTTGGGGTGCCTAGGGAAATTGTGACTGATCAAGGTGCCCAATTTACTTCCAAATTAGTGCAAGAGATAGCAGAAAAATATAAGATCAAGCACAGAAAGTCCACTCCTTACCATCCACAAGCCAATGGCCAAGTGGAATCTACAAATAAAACCCTAGAAGGCATCATCACTAAGACTGTTCAGATGCATAGGAAGGACTGGTCAGCAAATCTTACTGAAGCTTTATGGGCATATAGGATCACTTGGAAAAACAGTACTGGTTTTTCTCCTTACCAGTTTGTCTACGGTAAGCAAGTCCTCCTCCCTATAGAGTTTCAAATTCATACATTTAAGTTGGCAGCAGATTTGGGCATGGATCTTTCTGAGGCTCAGAAAGAAAGATTACTTCAGTTGAACCAGTTAGATGAGATCAGACAGGCTGCCATAGAACACAACACTCTGATCCAACAGCAGCGGGCTCAATGGCATGATAAATTTATCAAAAAGAAACAATTTCATATTGGTGACTGGGCATTATTATTTGACTCCAAATTTAAAGATTTCAAAGCTAAATTTACTACTCATTGGCTTGGTCCATATGAGATTGTTGATGTCTATGATAATGGGTCAGTCAAACTTAAAACTATAGATGATGAAGCACATCAATTCGTGGTCAATGGCCACCGCCTCAAGCTGTACACTAAACCTATCAATAAGGCAGATTTTATACAACACCTTTCACAGCAAAACGAAATGCAAGTGCTGGATAAACACATCAGTGCTTTTCCTTCACTTGCTCCTTAGCTGCTCTGATACAGCTACCAAATAAAACAAAAAGAAAAGAAAAAAAAAAAAAGAAAAAAAAAAAATATATATATATATATATATATATATATATATATTTAAGAAAAAAAGGCAGTTTAGTTGTGAAAACCAGTTCGCTGGCACAATATAAACTGGAATTTTCTGTGGAAAACCAGGCCTGCCTGGCCATTGAAAATTCACAAAAAAAAATCTTTTTCTATTTTCCTGTTTTGTTTACAAATAATGCAAATCTTGTTTGACTTGAGGACAAGTCAAAAATTAGGCCTGTGAGGGGGATAAACTGTTCATTCTTCTTTAGAACCCTCCGAGTCTTTTTCAAGCAAAAGATTGTGATTTTTCATCAGCAGAAGGGACCTGATTACTAGCAATTTTATCAGCATAAGGGACCTGACTTGTGGTAAGGCAGAAGAGATCTATGAAGAGACCCGACCTTCAGTGAAAATGAAGGAAATAGAGATAGCAGCAGATAGAAGACATCAGAAGGACAATCAGAATACAAGCCAATTTCACACTGGCAGCAAGCTCATCAAAGGAACATCAAGCAAGTCTGTAAGAATTTATGGTTTTTGTGTTTAAAAAGTTTCAAAATTCTTTTGTTTATAAGTGATGACATCTTACAAATTTGACTGCCTATTATTGCCATTATTCTGATAAGTCTCTACCAGCTCCTTATTTACCTTTCATTAATCTCTGCCATTACCTCACTTAGTCTCTGTCAGCACTTCATTTTTATCTCTGCCAATACTTCATTTTCCACCTTAGGGGTCAGAATGGTTGACATAATCAAACCCAAGAGAAATTTTACATGGTCAACATCTATACTGGACTCTACAGGAAATGTACTGCATTTTATAGAACATACATTGCATTCTACAGGAAGTATACTGTATATTACAGGCAGAGTTTCAATTTGGTTTAAAAGGTAAACAAGGTCTCTTTCTCAGCAAAAGTAAAGCATTGACATAAAAGACTTTCAAAGGTTTCTTTTGTACATGTATATAGTGCATCATACAATGGTTAAATTGAAGAAGAAAACAAGGCATAAATACATCTTCAGCATAGTTTTTATGAAAGGAAAAGGTTTATTTTTGAGAGAGAAAAGAAAACTTCTTTTATACAGCATGTTTATTAAACATAGGGCATATATAAATTGAAGTATATATATTGCCAAATTGTTTACTAAACATTGGGCATATAAAAAGATTGATATGTTTTCTATCCTAAGTAAATCATCAAATAGAAATGCCATATTATGAAATGATGGGAAGCAAACGTGGAATGATACCCACAACAGCACACAAACAAAATCGATTTCTGCAGTATATGCCATGATTTGGTCATTTTCTTTGAGGCTGAGCCCATTTTTCTTGTTTCTGCATATGAAATCGATTGATGTATGAAGGTAATTGCCAGTGAGAAGGTTGTAAGCTACAGGAAGATTGAAATCGATTGCTGTATAAAGGAATTGACAGAGAAAAGAGACCGTGGGTTATAGAGAATGTGAGATACCATTTGCTGAAGATAACGCGCAGGAGAGAAGACAACCAGTGAAAGAAGAAGCTGTGGGTACACTAATCTCTGTGAAAATTGTACAGGAAGAAGTAAAATTGGTTACATCAGGGAAGAGGTAAGCTTAAACCCTTTTCTTTGCTGGATACTCTGTTTTATACCAGCAAACACTTCACAAATTCAGAGTATTGTTGAAAGGAAGATAGAGACAGAATTAAAGATTGAAGATTTCTGTTCAAATTCAAAATGTCAGCTAGATTGGAACCAAAAGAATTTAATTCTGCTAACCTTCATGAAAGATGCCTTGAGATCTTTGAAAACAAACAATGGATCAGTTTCTTTGAAAAAATTAATGGGCACAATGAGCAGGCTAGCTTAGCTTTTGCTGAGACCTTCGATGGAGAGAGAGCTAGAATAGGGAACTTGCAAATTAGACTGTCAGAAGACATTCTAGCTCAAGTTATTGGTTTGCCACAGCAGGGTGAAAGGTTCTTCAAAACCAAACAGTTTAAAGAGAAGGTCTGGATGCCATTTTTATGCAGGTCTAGGGCAGGATCAGTCAATTGGAAAAAGGGTATACCAAGAAGTTGGCTAGTCCATCCATGGGATGAGATAGTTTACATCATTCAGAAATTTGTTACATGTGAAGGTAGGTTTAGCATTGTTTACCTCTATCATATTAAGCTGCTACAACATCTAAAAGGAGAATGTGAAATCAACATGCCTTACTTCCTGCTACAAAGCCTGACTAAAATGGCCAAAGCTGTCCAAAGGCGATCAAAGGATAAGGTAACTAGTCTTTTTCACTATGGTCTTATTAAAATTATTATTCAGTATGAATTACATAGGCAGAATTTGACATGGATAGAATTTCTAGTTCATAATCAATTTGAAAATCAAGAAGAGTTGCTTGAAGAAGATGCAAAGGAAGATGAGCTATTGATGTTAACCTACCCTGAGGCAACAAGCCCAAAACCGCCTCAGGGGAAAAAGAAAAAGAAAGAGGTATTACTAATAACTGATGAGGAGGATGACTCTGAGGCAACAAACCCAAAACCGCCTCAGAGAAGGATCCAAACTCGAAGTGTGAAGAAGAAAGAAAAACAGTATCAAAAACAGGATCAACTCTTTACCACCTATCAGAGAAAGTCAAGAAAATACAAGCAAGTTAAGAGCCAATCAGCATTGGAGGATGAGGAACATGTACAGACCTTGGGGAGTCCAAGAGAAGATCTAGCAGCTGAAACAGAACAGGATATTCTAGATCCTGATGAGGTGATCAGGCAAACCAAGAAGATCAACCTCTTCTTAGACCAGCAGGAAAAAGAAAAAGGAAAGAAGCTAAAACAGGAATTACCCAAAGGTTCCAGTTCTCTCTTTTCAGAACAGCAGGCTATGGAAGAGGAAAAAGAGCATTCAGCACAAGAGCATGGAGAATTGGGTGTGGATACAAGTTCTGAGCAGCTTTCAATAAAGATGAAGAAAAAGAAAGCTACCAAAAATAGTAAGGAGATCAAGAGATTAAAACTTGAGCTAAAGGAACTTGAACAAAAGAATGAGAAGTTAAAGGAAGTTAACTGGAAGCTAAAGGTTCAGAGAACACGTATCACTAAGCAAGCCTATAGATGGTACAAGCAAAGAAAAGTTTACAAGGCTAAGTATGAAAGGTTGAAGATCCTCTATGCATCTCGGGCATCAACAGATGCCTCATCACAGACTGAAGACTAAAGGCAGGATAATCAACAGTAAAATTTTGGTTTTGAACAGGGTCAAAGTTTTTCACATGAGGACATGCAGCAGTTTCCTCTTGGGGGAGATGTTGGGCACTATTTTTGACCCCTTTTTGCCTCTTAGATAACCTTCATTTCCGTCATAAAACCTCCATTTTGAGTAGAAAGCCTTAAAGTTCATCTATAAACCTTGGTCAAAGAGGTATAATGTCATTTGCTTATTAATAAATTGAGTTTTGTGATTTTTTAGGCATTTTAACTAGGATTTTTACTTAGACTACGGGATGTACTAACTTCCTGTATTACCTCCAAAGTTGAGTAATTGCAGGGCAGTTAGGAGGGAAACGGAAGATCAAGAATGGATCCTTAATGTCCACAGATGGATGAACATCCAACAGTCAGGTGAAGTGGCCTGTGCAGATGTCGAGTCAAGCAGAGTCAAAGGTTTCCACCTGTTCTGCGTTCAACACAAAAGAAGGAACAATGTTGATTTTGTGGAACTCCATGATTCTGAAGATGATCTCGATTAGCTCTTAGCAATAATTAGATGCAGGTTTATAGCAATTACAGTTTGATTTAGAATTTGTATAAATCATTTACAAGACAATGAGAAACAGCATCACGATTTTGAAGAGGAACGCACTTGTGCTTCCAAACTGCGTGGTATCTCTGTGTAAAACAATTCTGGTGAATGAATACAAAGCTTTAGTTCTGTGAAATCTTTCATTGTGTGTTGAGCAAGGCTTTGGAGGGCCCCCATCGTCGAACTCTCACACTTTCCTGTTGCCGGTAGATCGATTTGGATGTTGCAGCAATTTACTTCTGGTGTTAGCTATCTAAATCGTGTTAATGGTATGCATTTTATTGTAATTTCGAGTTTATAAATCGTAGAACAAGTTTAGTCAAGTTTTAAATCGATTCTATTGATGCTCTGTTTCTTTCATTTATGGTTTAAATTACAAATTCTGTCACACTGTATATCACTGGCAATATTGGATAAACGCTGTTCTTCACTGGTTAAATGCTAAGGATATCAAATGGTTCAGACCACGACCTCTGTGTATTGTTCACTGCTGTTTATTTGATAGTGAAATGGTAAAAAGACATTTACAAATTATGAACACTGTCTTGTAAGAGAAATTGATTGGTAATTGTCTTTCAGCGCTGGTAGAATTTTGTAGTTTAACCCTAGGGTTTATAAATTTGTTGTTTAATTAATTTTTACCTCAGTATTTTATGCTTTCACAAATCAATTACTGTATGCTTAAAAAGGAAACAATGAAATTACCCTTGTAAGAGGATTTTGTCTCTGTGAGCTGCAGTATCTGAGTTTCTGTCAGTAGATTTAATTACAGATAGCTAAATTCTAAATGAGTCCAGCTTCTCTGTCCTAAACTTGGATGTGTCTCGAAGTTCACAAACCTGGATTGATTTTAAATTCAAGTTCTGATTAACACTGATAGATCAGAGCCCAACAGAGTGGTCAAATCAAGTGATGAGGTAGTGGTAGTCGAAGAGATCATATAAATGGTGTTAATCTCTCTGGATGAGGATGATACGGGAGGGAAGATCTCCTCAATTGTGGGGGGCGCCGTCTCAAGGTCCAAATTGTTCATCTCATAGAGAGCTGCTCTGTAATCTGGGATGTCAGGACAGTGATGTGAGTAATGGCCGTAAATACCGCATATCGCACATGGGTGGTTGGTACACAGTGATTTGTCACGGGGCATGGGATTTGGGTCGAGTTTGACAATCGGGATATTGGGGTCGTCGTCCAACATTTGCATGTGTTCCTGTAATGCAGGTAACTGTGGACACTGATGAGTTGGATGGCCTAACTCATAACATAACGAGCATTTGGGAGGAGCACAAAACACGGGGGGAGGTTTAACTGCTTTAGGAGGAGGTACGGCAGTGTATGGTTGTGGGCCTCTGCCCCCAGTGGGCCTGATGAGAGGAGGGGGGTTCATAGATGACGATGGAGTAGTGATACTGGGAGGTGGTTGGGTAGAAGTGACAATGGGTTGCACTAGCTGTAGGATGACATTTGGTGTCGGTGGAGAAACGGGAGGTGAAATATACCACATGGGTAATCCCAATGTTAACCTGGGGAGACTGAGGGTAGCCATAACTGGAGTGCTTACTACGCCCGAGGGAGGGAATAGAAAGGGGATGGTGTGGATTGGTGTAACACGAATGTGACTAGGGACCAATGGTGGTTTAGGGAACAAGGGTGGCTGATTGTTGGGTGTTTGTGTATTGTGGGAAAGAGTACAAAGGTTAGCGACGTGTGACTCCGGTGACAGTGGTGGAATGGCCTGGAATGTAGAAGTCATCGGTGCGTCGGAGTATAGTCCAGGTCCCACTGAGGAAACAAATGAGGTATTTGCACCACAAACTGGTTGTTCAACCATGGGGAGAACATTTTCAGGTGCAGCGGGGGCCTTGGGATCGTAATAGGTGAGTTGGTCGACCTTAACCACGCGTCCCTCATGGGGGAACTGCATGGTACGAAAAATGGATGAGGCAACAAACCGCATGGCATACATGTAGCTGCGGCCAAGTAAAAGGTTATAGTTAAGTTGGGCATTGATGACATCAATGTCAATGAGCACGGTTTTACCCACCAGGTGGACGGGGACATTAGCAAAGAGACCTTGGGGTTGTGCCGAACGACCGTTATAGGCTCGCAACGTAGTGGTGGACTGCTGGAGAGTAGGGGATCCCAACTTCTGCCAAACGAATGTGGACATGATGCATGTAGAGGCCCCTTCATCGATAATGCACCGATGGATGACAAGATTTCGAACGGAAACGAAAACTTGGAATGCTAAACTAGAAGGCAGTCGTGGTTCGGACTGGTTTGAATTGAATGCGATCAGTTGTGAATCATTGGGGTCAATAGCGCCAATGGCAGAGAGAAAAGTCTTGCGCTGTGAAGGACAGTTTTTCAAGACTTCTAAAGTAGACATGGCTGCTGGAGACTGGGCCAAGTCGTCTACAATGTTGTAATTCGACGCAGCACAAGCATTGGGATTGTTATTGACGCGACGAAGTGGGAAGCGAGGTGCTTTGGTAGCACTATCAAGTGGAACCGGAGGTATACGTAACGTTTGATCTGTGGGATTAACGTTAGTGTTTTTGTCGGCAGGGGGGGCTTCAGAGGTGGATCCATATTGGTTCCGATGGGTTTGGAGGTTGGCGTCGGCAGTTGACATCATCAACAAGTGGTGAGTACCTGAATCGAACAGGGGTTGATCAGGAACTGCATAAGTGATCTACTGTGGTGGCGCGTTGCCCTGAGGGGGGGCTAACAACTGAGTTTTCACTACACCTTGGTTTGGAAAGGGGTTTTGCAGCACCAAAGGTTGATGTTGAGGTGGTGGAGGGTTGGGTGGCGGCTGAGGAGCCGCTTGCCCTTGACGATGGGTATCATCGGTCCAGAGTTGCCGAGCTCACTCCAAATGTGGGCAAGAATGCATGTAATGACCGTAGACCCCGTAGATAGAACAAGGGTGGTTTGTTCTGAGGTTATTATTTTTAGGCTGCTTTGGATTACGATTTAGATTGCAGTTGGGAGGAGCAACATTGTTATTTTGCGGAGGATTGGGAGGTGGAGGACCTTGCTGATGTTGTTGGTTATTACCGCGGTTACGTCCTCTTCCATGGTTCTGTTGCGCACCTTGGTTGCGCTGGTTGTTTTGGTACTGGGGCTGGTTGTGCTGTGTGTACACTTGCCCTTGAGCAGTGGAAGGATTCTGGTTCACTGCAGGTGCGGAAGCAGGTTGTGGTGGATAATAAGCCAGTGGGGCTGGAGGTGGACCAGTTGCCTGCTGGGGTTGTTAGTAACCCTGAGCTATTAGAGGTGTTGGGCTAGCTGTCACAGCTAGTTGTGGGTAGTACACTTGTTGAGCTATAGCTGGGGGGGCGTATGCAGGTGGTGTATGACCAAAGCACTGAGGTGGACATGAAGGTCCGTGGGTATGGTGGTGATTTGCCATGGGAGCATATGAATTGGTTGATCCAGTTTGAGATGTAGCTCGCGAAAGGTCGGGGCCCTGGCTAGGATGTGCAATGGAAAAGGGTTGGGGATGCGAGGCCATACGACCAATGATGCCATCAGTGGCATGGGAGGCCCCCGGTGCATCATGTTGGGATGACTCGCGCCAAGGGGCATATGGTACAATGGTATACAGATAACCCGATTGGGCGTAAATGAGATCAAACTGTTGGGCTTTGAGGATGGCCTCTTCTTCAGACTGGGGTCGTTCGGATGCCACATCCTTCGCAATGAGAGGAAGGAGGGATTTTAGGAACCAATCTAAGAAGATGGGATCATCTAACTTGATTTTGTAGAGGCTTCGGTGTCGACGCCACTCATGAATGTGGTCAGTGATGTGGGTGGCCGTGTTCTATCTGCAAGACAGTAGGATCTCGACTCCCGTATCATAGCAGATAGGTAACTGGAATAACTGCAGGAAGGTCGAGGCAAGGGAGGTAAAGGTGGCATGCATCCCATGGGGCTGCTCGATATACCACTTAGCTGCAGAGCCAGTGAAGGTGCGCTGTAACAGACGGAGGCTGACTGAGTCGTCCACTATGGAGTTGGAGGAACACCATAGATGGAAGGACATGATATGGTTCTGGGGGTCCTCACCTGCCTTGCCCTCAAACTTAGGGATGTCGGAGAGGAGTTTGGTGGGCATGTGAGGCCACGCAGGATGGTGTCTGATAGGATCATTGGTGAGCCTGGCTACATCTGGTAAGTTTAGACTTTCCATGTAGGGTAAGCTAGCAGATGTAGTGACTGGGACTGGGACATGACTAGTCATGGTGGTATGATGTAGGGGTCCAGTAGAGCCTAAAGGTATGCTAGGTATTGAAGGTATGTGTCCTCCAATAGCTGTGGTCTGGTAAGGGCCAGCATTTCCAAGTGCAACATGGGTTACACCAGGGTTAGGAATAGCAATAGGGATTCCTGGAATCTAGTTTGTGGAACTGAGAGGGGGTGTGACCCCTATATTAAGCATACCCATAACAGGTGGTGGCCCTATGTTGGGGATTCCTATAACAAGAGGTGGCCCTGTGTTGGGTATTCCTAAATGTGGAGTGTCTTCCATATTAGGCATACCTAGGTGGGGGGTGGTTGCCATGGATGGTACCGCAGTAGAAGGGTTGATGGACGTCTCTCCTATGGTGCTGGTAAAAAGTGGGTCAAATGGTGTTCCAGCCATAAGGCTGGTTGGGAATAACGCAGTGGGGTTTTCAGATTCTGCCTCAGAGTCAGAAGTGAAGTGAGGCGTGTCAGAATTGGATGACTGTATGGTTGACTGACGATGTGTCAAGTCAAGGGATAAGGCTCTACGTCGGTGACGTGGAGATCCAAGTAGACTGAACTCTGGGAGTTTGCCCTGAAGACGACGAGAGCATCTAAAATTCTCAATGGTGAGAAATAAGTTTGTGTGTACAAAATCTGTTTTGTGTAAGGTGGTAATGTATAAAAAACTCAAAACCCTAATGCAACCAAGGGTGCAAGAAAGGGAGTGAAAATGAAGGCTCTCAGGCCAAAAAAATCAACCTCAAAAAGGCACTTATTATAGAAGCTGTGCTGTAATAAGTGGAGGGAAGCAAAAAATGGTCATAATACCAACATGCAAACAACTTCTAGAAGAAATAGGTGTAACTAGACCAAAGGTGGATTGTATCATGCAAACACCTAACTAAAAGTATTGTGA
This sequence comes from Larix kaempferi, assembly GCA_027924585.1. Taxonomy (NCBI): domain Eukaryota; kingdom Viridiplantae; phylum Streptophyta; class Pinopsida; order Pinales; family Pinaceae; genus Larix; species Larix kaempferi. The sequence continues at coordinate 25,379,779 of BSBM01000030.1, read as the reverse complement.
ACCAACAAACGATATTCTCTGCAAGGTGATGAAATCCAAGTCAGACAATATTGAGTGTTGAGTCAACGGCTAGATATCCCCCTACCGGGAGGGACACCGGGTAATCAATCCTAAAGAATGGCAACTAGGATACTCCGTTCATGACACGTCGAGAAAAGGTAAATCTTCCGTTTGGTCCTTTTACCGCAATACCCCCATACAGAGATATCTCGAGAACTGCGAATGGTAGCCCTTCGGTTACTGAATGGATTTCAGTATTCCACTCAGGCTTCCAGAACCATCCTCCCGACTTCAACCCTCCTAGGGGAGAGGCCTTCCCACAAACCGATTGTGACCGTGCCAATAAATACTAAGAGATTTTGGTTCCCTAATGGACAACTTCTATGTCTCAGATGTAATAACTGAGGGGTGTTATTGGAACACCTATCCCCTCAATACTACCTAGCTACAAAGTTCTTTTAATGTTCCCCAAGTGGGGTTAAAAGTGGGTTGAAGTTAGGGTAAGTTTTAAGGCTCAGTTTAAAATTATGTGTTTGAGTGGGTGCACGTGTGATATTTTAAACTGAAATTGAAAAAGTAAATGCTAAGTATTAAAAAAACAAAGGATCTTTTGAAAATAGAAAAGCAAATAATATGACTTTTTCAATAAATGGAAATTAAATGCTTTTGCAAAGACTATTCAAAAAACAAAGGATCTTTTGAAAATAGGAAAGCAAATAATATAACTTCTTTGAGAAATAAATGGATTTCTTTTAAAGATTCTGCTATGGGCAAAATATCCAAGAAGTAAACAGTAAAAAGTTTATCTAGATAAAAATGCAACTAAACCCTTCTTTCACTTTCTAAAATTTTTTAAAAAGACTTTTTCAAATGTGCATTCTAAATAGTAAAATTTTCCTATGGCTGTAAACAATGCTGGAATTTTTGATACTGTAAAAATAGCTAATTGGGCAGATAATACAGCAAAAAATTAATTTTTTAATCGGATTGGCCGAATGGAAAAAATGGCATCGCGGGTTTTGACAGAATAGCCGCGATGGACCGCGCGGGTTTCTGTCGCACATTCGCGATGGGCAGCGCGGGTTTCAGCTGCGAAGCCGCGATGGAGTGCACGGGATTTCGTCACACAGTCGCGATGTGCAGTGCGAAAAATGTCTGTGAAGCCGCGATGTGCAGCGCGCAAAATCGCCGCGAAGTCGCGGTGAACCGCGCGGAAAAGGCCGCATAGTCGCGATGAGCCGCGCGACTGTTGGGAAAAAAGCCGCGAGGCGAAAGCCATACACGGACGCCAAAAAAAAAACCCGAAAATTGAGAATTTCGGGTTGTTAATGGCTAAAAAATGGGCTAAGATCTAGAACAGCAATGGATCTGATGTCTAGGGTGGCAGATCTATGAATTAAACTACCTAATAATATCAAAAAGTAAGATCTAAAGCAAAAGTGAGATCTAAAGATTCGAAAAGCAGCGGAGTCGCCAAAAAATGTTGGCTTGGTTTTGCAGCCAAGCTTAGTGCTATGGGCACCTGCTAACTAGTAGCAGCAGTCTCAATATTAAGCAAAAACAATAAACTAAATCTAAACTAAAACTAAACTAGCATGTGCATTTTTGAATTAAAAAACAAGAACAAGAAATATAGAAAATAAATTTGTATTGAAAATGGAGGCAAGTAAGTGCTTGCAATAACAATACCTCCAAGTGATGAAGGTTGTTGAGTAGCTCCAATGGTGAGCATCTCCAATCTCCAAAGGGTCCTTTCTCCAAGGTTGCTAGAATGGCCAAAAGCTCAAGGGAGATTTTGGCAGCATGAGGATAGGAAGATGGATGGATGTGAAATGAGGAGCCCCTACCACCTTTTTATAGGTTTTGGTGGTGGGGAATACCATTTGTGGTTTTGTGGAAACCAATGGTATTGACCAACATGGTTTAGGTACTTTTCCCTCCTTTTTCCTTTTTTGAATATTTTTATTATTTTTATTCCCTTTTTAATATTTTGGGAATTTTGGACCCTTTTTTAGGGTTTTTTATGTTTTTTTAGGAAAAATAGTCTTTTTGAGTGGGAAAAGGGGTGTATTAAGGTCCTTTGGTGACCTTTTGTTGGCTTCAGAGGCTCAAATGGTGAAAAAGTGGACAAATGGGTCATGTGAATAAGGAAATGAGCTAGTGAGCACTTTTTAGGTGTTAACACCTGCTCCATCATGTTCACCTTTTCCATGTCCGGTCTCAAAATAGTTCCAAATATGTGGCACCTTTTTCCTTTTGTGGAGCATACACAACCATTGGAAGACACAGGAATTTTTTAATTTCCCTGCACAACCGTCAGACCAAATCCAATGGTGTTCCATCCGTATAATGTTATCCTTCAAGTGATTCTAGAAAATTTGAAAGCTGTGTTGTACAAAAGCCAAGTCGTGACACCTATCATCACTTATGTAGAAGTGATACTCCTTCAATAAAACCCTATTTTCTTCAGTACTATCTTCCCCATGTCTATAGGTGATATGGACCATTAAGTTCACCTGGTCTGAGTGATAGTATTGATTATGAATCTCATTTTGCTTTTGAAGAGTGTAGTTTTCTGCAAAATCAACCACTGATAGGATAGTCCCAATAGGAAATGTATCCCTTCACGTTCTAAACTGCTCATCTTGCCAATGAGCCACATGCACATCCTTTACATACTATTGTTTCTTTTCAAATAATTCCTCCATGAAGTCGCAAACCTATACCTAGTAGATCAATAATAAAGACATTATATCAATAGATTGTTACATATGAAATTGCAATTTGAAGAAAAAATAGTATCCAATAGCTCATTACCAACCTAAGAAGTGACCAATTGTATTGTTTTTCTTTCGTTCCCTCCATCAATATCATACGTGACATATTGAATGACTGCAAGTTTACCTCCTGCCTCCCAAGTTCATGCTCATCGGTCACATGTATGCATTTTTCCAATAATGCAAATCCACCACACCCTGGGCATGTCCCATCTATGCAAGTTTTTTGATAAAATGTGCAATCGTTTGGACTACTACACAAAATGCTATGAATAAAGTCTCTAGATGGCATCGGTGGTAATGTAGCTGAGCATTAATGCACAAGAGTGTTATACAATACACAAAAAATATATGTATATGTGTCATAATAGTAACCATACTCAATGTGGTATCGAAAAAAACATGTGTTACAAATTGTGTTTATTTTAACATAGCATGGTTTGCATTTACCAAAGGATCTTTGGCCCAAGCCAAGTTTGTTATGTTCATTCCTAAATCTCTCATATAATTCTATTTGTGTCATATCAAGAAAATGTTTAATGTGTGGTTCATGATTCTTTGAACCCCTTCTCAATTTTAATACATATTTTTGGTTGAAAGAAGGTCTAGTGTTGTCATGCCAAAATTCTTGCACTAATCCCTTTACCGCATCAATGAGCTTCATATCAGAGCATGGAAACCTACCAATGAAGGCCCAAACATCTATTTGACCGGTTTCAAATTGTTCTCTTCTAACACAATACCTACAAAGTGTCTTCACATTGAAATTAATAATTTTGGATGTAGGTTTAAGAAAACAAAGTGCACTAGTGTTTTTGTTCACGATTGATTGAGACAACATATGACGAGCCGCATTGCAATCCTTTGAGCGAGATTTCTTTCCAATTGTACTAAATGCATCTACTACACTTTTAACAATATGAGAACTTGGTTCTAACTTTTTGGTCATCTTTATCTTTAACATTCTTCTAACAACAACCATAGACCTAGATTTTAACAAGGATAAAAAAAATTTGCACTTGTCCCCATCACATTTAGAATAAAAAACGTTATCAAGTATTTGTCAAGTTTGATAAGCAATAACACGTTTAGACAAGGTACCTTCAAGTGAACTAATGAGATTTTCATCAACCTGTATATGTTTCGGAGTTCTTTGGCGTGCAGTTGCTAATGGAGGTAAGGGTATTGGAACTTGAGCATGTACAACATCAACAGGACGCTTCGGCATTTCAATAGGAGCCTCTTGTCTTTCATTCTCTTGGACGGTCTCCATAACATTTGCTTATTCCATTGTAAATCCTCCAATCAATGCCTCTCTAACTTCATCGCTTGTATAACCACTACCAAACAAGTCATTCACTACCATATTATGAGGTTGACTTAATGTGGGAATTGAAATGTTGGGTGCTTGTTCATCAAATGTTGTTGAAATTGAGGGCCCCTCTAGTGAATTTCTTTGTTTTTATTGAGGTGGATGGGTAGGAACAACCGTGGAATCATCTACGGTTGGAATTGGATAAGTTTCCATGGAATTCCTTCGATTCCACATGTCCAATCTTTTCTTTTATCTAACTTATTACATGGTTTCTTGAGGCTTCTCTTTCCTTGCCGATTTCCTTTTTGATTGCGTGAATTCCCCATGACCACAATGAGAAACACTAAGAAAATATATTCTAGAGGTGTGCTCAACTATTCAAATATCCAAATTATTTCTCAGTTGTGAATATAGCTTCTTCAAGTTTGCTCAATTGTCAATATAGATACTTCCTCAATTGTGAATATAGATTCATTAATCTAGCTCAAATGTGAAAGTAAAGTTTCTACCTCACTTGTGAATATCGAAAATTCTTCATTTGTGAATATAGATTCATCAAGCTTGCTTTCAACATTGTGAATGTAGAATTCCCTTAAAGCTTGAAATTTTGAATGTAGAATCCTCTTGAATCTTGCTAATTGTGAATGTGGAATCCTCAATTCCAAATGCAACCTGTAGAATCCTCTT